>BROG01000358.1:0-592500 GCA_030159075.1 Atrina japonica
CAGGACTTCCGCAAGTAAACTGGCAAACGTTTCCATAAAAAAATCAGCTTAAGCACCAGCGAGACTGAAGAAAGAATGACATTCTATAATCTGTTCCTTTATAATACATACTTATCTCAAGGTTGAGTAAATTAAACTTCAGACGAATACGCAAAGTTTACTTAATAATAAAAAGGATTCAATGTTTCCTAGTTTGCGATACCAACAGTCTAACCCCTATCACCCCAAAATATCTCAATGGAATGCACTCTGCTATTACTGCAGAACAGTCTAATATGTTTTATGGGTGACTTGGGGTTTAAAATGAAATAAGTAAATTGATAACTAGTTTGACTTCAACGGATCGTCCCGTTTCGATCCATCGAATGGCGTCACTTTATCTACCTTATGTTAAATAACTTGGTATGGAAAATTCCTGAAGTATAAGTAACCGTCAACTGTGGAATTAAAGTACCCCATTATCCGTCTTATTTCTTTATTTCTTTTGGGTGACGGGTAAACAAACTGAATATATGTGAAACAGGACAACTGTTTTTAACGGCAGTGATCAGGGGATAATAAACAGGGGCGGATCTAGTGGTTGTTATGTCGGTGTTATTGAACCGCTGGACATTATTTATTTTTTTGCAAAGATAGACATAGGTGTTAAAAATTGGGGCTTAGCCCCCAGACGTTTCTGGCGTGTGTATGTGTTTTAAGTTGGTTTAGCGCCCCCCCCCCCCTTTAAATTTGCTTCCGACGCTGATGTGTTGTATGGTCGAGTAGTTAGAATATCACGGCTTTAAAGCGATATAAGCTGTCACAATTAATATTTTTGTTCCCTGACGTATAGTCGAGAATATGATAAAATGTGTGTTCAAATACATTATCAAACGCGTAAAACGTTGTAAAAGAACGTCTTGTCGAAGTTTTTATTGATGGAGAATAGAACTCGGTTACAGTGTACCCGGGAAGAGACAACCGGCCTTCCACGTGTAAACTGGCAAACTTTCTCACATAACACAGCATAGGTTCCAACGGGGCTTGATCCTGTGCTGAGCAGCGTAAGAGACCGGAGTTCTAAGCGCGATGCTCTAATCACTCAGCCCCTGTTGACTTATATATATATATATATATATATATATATATATATATATATATATATATATATATATATATATATATATATATATATATATATATATATATATATATATATACCATGTATGTATCTAGAGTACCTTTGTATAAAAAACCGAACCGCGGCATAGCGTATAAACACTAAATGGGGGCCTACCCTTGACCCATAATCCATTCCGTAACTATGAATTAATTATGTCTCTTATAAAATGATCTATTGAAGTTCCCATAAGGTCTAACTGACAGTGCATTAATATCATCATTCCCATCATCATCCACCCCCTCCTCCTCCTCATCTTATGATAGAAGATACCCGTGCATTCATTGTTACAAAAAGATGATGAGATTTTTTTCGGATTACCTTGAAAATTAAAATACAATATGCACATTAATTCAGCTTAAAATATTAATATTATCACAAAAATATGCAATTATATTTTAATTGAAAATTAATTAATAAAAGTGACCAACCTTTGAGATCCGCTTCTAATCGTTTTTCACACGTTTTCTGGTCGCACCTCTGCCATAATCCTTCGCGGTAGTCTTTGACAACAGTCATAAAATTCATCACTTTTACATCAAGCCAAAAAGGCAGAACAACACCCAGACCTATAAAGACAGTCGCGAAAGGGATTAGAAATGATGCTGCAAAGTAGAATTTTGGCATCAGCAAGCACTTGTTTTTCTTTGGCGGTGCCGGTGTTGGGAGCGGCACCTTTTCGGGTCTTCTGTAAATATGCACTTCGTCATTTTTTTCGCTTTCGTGGTCGTACCCATTCATACTTGTGTATGCTTTAGATCCTCGTTATTTTCACTCAATTTCTATACAGAATCTGTATATTTCCGCGTAGGAATTATTATTTCAGAACTTAAAAACCAACTCCATGGAATATATTATAACAACGATCTCCTTGCTTTCTTTTCCTGTGTAATTTTACTCCGCCGACTTGTTAAATTGAAAAGAGAGACATATATAGCCTATGTGTGTCTCTGTTGAAAGCAACATAGAAATCCTTAATAAATCCCCGAAAGTTACAACAATCACAATAAACTACACAGATTTTCGCAGCTTTATGTATGTATCCGTATATCTGTTACCTGCCTGATTGATACCTATCTCACAGGTAAGTATAAATAAGACACATACGCTAAATGAGGCCTCGTAGGGAGTGACATATATTAGGTTGCGGCGTGTATCTATATTTAGTACTCAGAAGTAGCCGTAACATTATTAGGTATTTAAATGTACTAGTTTTGTTCCAGTTTAATCAGCACCTGTATTTTTTTCTTAATTACAGGTAAATTTCAAAATGATGTGTTGACGCTTTGTATTACACTTGAACTTATGTCGGTGCATGTTAGTCTGTTTTTCGCATCTTTGATGGAATTTATTCATTTTCTTTGACACTTTGAAACATCAGTCTAGTCTTTTCGGAGGGCATTGAAGCGTATCATGACAGAAGAATTACGGTACATTCTTTACGGTCGAGTGAATTGGCTTGTAATCCAATAGTCGACATTCCACTGACATTAGGCCATAAGGCCATCCAATACAAGTTTGCTATTTCGTCGTACGTTAGATATACACGGGTAGTTTTTATCTATTTTTAAATATGTACAGTGAATGTTTATATTTTGTTGCTAAATTTGGATAAAAATAGATATATGTAAATACGGGCTAATTAAGCAAAATTCTTCCTTCATATATCAAAAACACGTCACACAGCACAACCATAAATTTATTTAATTATGACATTTTTACAGCGTCGACTGACTTTGCATAATAGTACGTCGCATAATATATATATATATATATATATATATATATATATATATATATATATATATATATATATATATATATATATATATATATATATATATGTACTATACTATACTATACACTTGCATGTATATATATATATTTCTAAAGTGTACATGCAAGTGTAAATGTAAGAAAATGAGTTCATTTGTACATCATATATGAAAAAATTAAGGTTCTCAAATCTAAAAGTTTTGTTTCTCAGAGGCTCATGACATTATTTCGTGTAGAACTGAAAATTTTATCTCCGGATTAACTTTTTTCTTCCTTTAATTTTTATATTAATGTTTTGTTTGTTTGTTTGTTTTTTATTACACACCCATGGTAAGTACAGTATTACTACATAGATTCTATACAAAATAGATAACCAAAACTCCAGTATCGTAACATTTTCTACACGGGATTTAAAATATAGGAAATAGGGCCTATATGGTATTTTAAAAAGCGTCAGCCGTTTAACTGTTCTCAATCCGTGCGTATATTAAATGAAAACACGCTTTTTGAAATGATTTAAATGATTAGATATTTTTTCAGTAAAGAAATCTTTCGAATACAAAAAAATATATTTTTTGGTGAAATTCTTTGATTAATGAAGCCATAATCTACACAGCCGATGTGGGTCGGGGGCGTGGTAGAGGTTGTGCACTATACCATGTGTCAAAACTCAAGCAGGCCATAAAGATTATCTTTGTGAAAATTATATAAGATGAAACATAGGCGTCGGAACCGGGGGGTGAAATATAGGCGTCGGAACCCCCCCATTTTTTGCAAAGATAGACCTAGGTGTTGAAAATTGGGGCTAAGCCCCCAGAGATTTCTGGCGTGTGTGTTTTAAGTTGGTTTAACCCCTCACCCCTCCCACTTTCAATTTGAAGCGACGCTAATGTGAAATTAAAACACCACAGGTCTAGATATTGAATGGGTCTACTAATATCCCGTAATAACATTTGCCAACTCTAGGCGGTGAGTTGTGACACCAAGTCTGTCGTATTGACTATAAAATGTACATAAAGGTCAAAGAGATGACATTCTTGTTGCTAAAGACGAGAGCATAGGAACAACGTAGTCAGAATCAGGAAATTGTAACATATAATTGTAACAGCACCACAGCCCGAGGACGATCTTACGGAACGAAGTATTGGAACTTATTTCCGGTATTTATAATTAGGTAAAATTATATACTGTAAAAAGCTGTAGGATTGAAGGGAAACAGATCTAAAAATGTCGATAAACACGACACTTTTTATCTAATAAAAAGAAAGAAACGCATGAATGCATTGAATCCCTAATACAAGTATTTTCTCTATGACTCAATATGTATTATTAATTAATTTGTCAGTTATATTTTACGCATATGCTCTAATTAAATACTTTAAGCCGTTACACATTCGTTAAGCCCAGTTCACATCGACATTGGTCTTTTTTATCGTAAGATCTCCCCGTTTTCCGTTACAAAACACAACTCACGACAAATCCAGTCAAAGGTCCACCAGAAAGCAATGCAATGCCCGTACGTTATGCAGCTACGGCATTCGTAATGAAAACCCAATAATGTATTAAACTCTGATCCAACGGAAAAGTTGCTGCTGTCTTGCGAGATTTAAAAATTTCCCCAAAATCTCTAGAAAAATGTGAATGTCGAAAATCTAGATTGCAACAGTTCTGCGACTTTGCGACTTTGTTCTTTCTTTGATTTCCCCCAAACGTCATAGAGCTGTGCGGACAGAAGATGAAAACTGATTGGGGATCGAACCAGGAACCTTTACGTTGAAGATCTGTCGCTCTACAAAATGCGTTTCTCTATCCGGGTGACAGAGATCTTAACCTCGGGCGATAGTGGATGTATTTAATACAGCTGTGATAGTGATCTTAGCCTTGTTGTACAGCAGGTACAATATTATACAGCTGTGACAGTGATTTTAGCCTTGTTGTACAGCAGACAGTGTAATACAGCTGTGACAGTGATCTTAGCCTTGTTGTACAGCAGGTACAATATTATACAGCTGTGACAGTGATTTTAGCCTTGTTGTACAGCAGGTACAGTGTAATACAGCTGTGACAATGATCTTAGCCTTGTTGTACAGCAGATACAATGTAATACAGCTGTGATAGTGATCTTAACCTTGTTGTACAGCAGGTACAGTGTAATACAGCTGTGACAGTGATCTTAGCCTTGTTGTACAGCAGGTACAGTGTAATACAGCTTGACAGTGATCTTAGCCTTGTTGTACAACAGACAGTGTAATACAGCTGTGACAGTGATCTTAGCCTTGTTGTACAACAGACAGTGTAATACAGCTGTGACAGTGATCTTAACCTTGTTGTACAGCAGACAGTGTAATACAGCTGTGACAGTGATCTTAGCCTTGTTGTACAACAGACAGTGTAATACAGCTGTGACAGTGATCTTAACCTTGTTGTACAGCAGACAGTGTAATACAGCTGTGACAGTGACCTTAGCCTTGTTGTACAACAGACAGTGTAATACAGCTGTGACAGTGATCTTAACCTTGTTGTACAGCAGACAGTGTAATACAGCTGTGACAGTGATCTTAGCCTTGTTGTACAGCAGATACAATGTAATACAGCTGTGACAGTGACCTTAACCTTGTTGTACAGCAGACAGTGTAATACAGCTGTGACAGTGATCTTAGCCTTGTTGTACAACAGACAGTGTAATACAGCTGTGACAGTGATCTTAGCCTTGTTGTACAGCAGACAGTGTAATGCAGCTGTGACAGTGATCTTAGCCTTGTTGTACAGCAGACAGTGTAATACAGCTGTGACAGTGATCTTAGCCTTGTTGTACAGCAGGTACAGTGTAATACAGCTGTGACAGTGATCTTAGCCTTGTTGTACAACAGGTTGACAGTGATCTTAGCCTTGTTGTACAGCAGACAGTGTAATACAGCTGTGACAGTGATCTTAGCCTTGTTGTACAGCAGACAGTGTAATACAGCTGTGACAGTGATCTTAGCCTTGTTGTACAGCAGGTGTGTAATACAGCTGTGACAGTGATCTTAGCCTTGTTGTACAGCAGACAGTGTAATACAGCTGTGACAGTGATCTTAGCCTTGTTGTACAGCAGGTACAGTGTAATACAGCTGTGACAGTGATCTTAGCCTTGTTGTACAACAGACAGTGTAATACAGCTGTGACAGTGATCTTAGCCTTGTTGTACAGCAGATACAATGTAATACAGCTGTGACAGTGATCTTAGCCTTGTTGTACAGCAGACAGTGTAATACAGCTGTGACAGTGATCTTAGCCTTGTTGTACAACAGACAGTGTAATACAGCTGTGACAGTGATCTTAGCCTTGTTGTACAGCAGACAGTGTAATACAGCTGTGACAGTGATCTTAGCCTTGTTGTACAGCAGGTACAGTGTAATACAGCTGTGACAGTGATCTTAGCCTTGTTGTACAGCAGACAGTGTAATACAGCTGTGACAGTGATCTTAGCCTTGTTGTACAACAGACAGTGTAATACAGCTGTGACAGTGATCTTAGCCTTGTTGTACAGCAGACAGTGTAATACAGCTGTGACAGTGATCTTAGCCTTGTTGTACAGCAGATACAATGTAATACAGCTGTGACAGTGATCTTAGCCTTGTTGTACAGCCAGTGTAATACAGCTGTGACAGTGATCTTAGCCTTGTTGTACAACAGACAGTGTAATACAGCTGTGACAGTGATCTTAGCCTTGTTGTACAGCAGACAGTGTAATGCAGCTGTGACAGTGATCAGCCTTGTTGTACAGCAGACAGTGTAATACAGCTGTGACAGTGATCTTAGCCTTGTTGTACAACAGACAGTGTAATACAGCTGTGACAGTGATCTTAGCCTTGTTGTACCAGATACAATGTAATACAGCTGTGACAGTGCAGCCTTGTTGTACAGCAGACAGTGTAATACAGCTAGTGATCTTAGCCTTGTTGTACAGCAGATACAATGTAATACAGCTGTGACAGTGATCTTAGCCTTAGCAGACAGTGTAATACAGCTGTGACAGTGATCTTAGCCTTGTTGTACAGGTACAGTGTAATACAGCTGTGACAGTGATCTTAGCCTTGTTGTACAGCAGGTACAGTGTTATACAGCTGTGACAGTGATCTTAACCTTGTTGTACAGCAGACAGTGTAATACAGCTGTGACAGTGACCTTAGCCTTGTTGTACAACAGACAGTGTAATACAGCTGTGACAGTGATCTTAACCTTGTTGTACAGCAGACAGTGTAATACAGCTTGTGACAGTGATCTTAGCACAGCAGATACAATGTAATACAGCTGTGACAGTGACCTTAACCTTGTTGTACAGCAGACAGTGTAATACAGCTGTGACAGTGATCTTAGCCTTGTTGTACAACAGACAGTGTAATACAGCTGTGACAGTGATCTTAGCCTTGTTGTACAGCAGACAGTGTAATGCAGCTGTGACAGTGATCTTAGCCTTGTTGTACAGCAGACAGTGTAATACAGCTGTGACAGTGATCTTAGCCTTGTTGTACAGCAGGTACAGTGTAATACAGCTGTGACAGTGATCTTAGCCTTGTTGTACAACAGGTACAGTGTAATACAGCTGTGACAGTGATCTTAGCCTTGTTGTACAGCAGACAGTGTAATACAGCTGTGACAGTGATCTTAGCCTTGTTGTACAGCAGACAGTGTAATACAGCTGTGACAGTGATCTTAGCCTTGTTGTACAGCAGGTACAGTGTAATACAGCTGTGACAGTGATCTTAGCCTTGTTGTACAGCAGACAGTGTAATACAGCTGTGACAGTGATCTTAGCCTTGTTGTACAGCAGGTACAGTGTAATACAGCTGTGACAGTGATCTTAGCCTTGTTGTACAACAGACAGTGTAATACAGCTGTGACAGTGATCTTAGCCTTGTTGTACAGCAGATACAATGTAATACAGCTGTGACAGTGATCTTAGCCTTGTTGTACAGCAGACAGTGTAATACAGCTGTGACAGTGATCTTAGCCTTGTTGTACAACAGACAGTGTAATACAGCTGTGACAGTGTTGTTGTACAGCAGACAGTGTAATACAGCTGTGACAGTGATCTTAGCCTTGTTGTACAGCAGGTACAGTGTAATACAGCTGTGACAGTGATCTTAGCCTTGTTGTACAGCAGACAGTGTAATACAGCTGTGACAGTGATCTTAGCCTTGTTGTACAACAGCAGTGTAATACAGCTGTGACAGTGATCTTAGCCTTGTACAGCAGACAGTGTAATACAGCTGTGACAGTGATCTTAGCTTTGTTGTAAAGCAGATACAATGTAATACAGCTGTGACAGTGATCTTAGCCTTGTTGTACAGCAGACAGTGTAATACAGCTGTGACAGTGATCTTAGCCTTGTTGTACAACAGACAGTGTAATGCAGCTGTGACAGTGATCTTAGCCTTGTTGTACAGCAGACAGTGTAATACAGCTGTGACAGTGATCTTAGCCTTGTTGTACAACAGACAGTGTAATACAGCTGTGACAGTGATCTTAGCCTTGTTGTACAACAGACAGTGTAATACAGCTGTGACAGTGATCTTAGCCTTGTTGTACAGCAGATACAATGTAATACAGCTGTGACAGTGATCTTAGCCTTGTTGTACAGCAGACAGTGTATACAGCTGTGACAGTGATCTTAGCCTTGTTGTACAGCAGATACAATGTAATACAGCTGTGACAGTGATCTTAGCCTTGTTGTACAGCAGACAGTGTAATACAGCTGTGACAGTGATCTTAGCCTTGTTGTACAGCAGGTACAGTGTAATACAGCTGTGACAGTGATCTTAGCCTTGTTGTACAGCAGGTACAGTGTTATACAGCTGTGACAGTGATCTTAGCCTTGTTGTACAGCAGACAATGTAATACAGCTGTGACAGTGATCTTAGCCTTGTTGTACAGCAGACAGTGTAATACAGCTGTGACAGTGATCTTAGTCTTGTTGTACAGCAGATACAATGTAATACAGCTGTGACAGTGATCTTAGCCTTGTTGTACAGCAGACAGTGTAATACAGCTGTGACAGTGATCTTCTTAGTCTTGTTGTACAGCAGATACAATGTAATACAGCTGTGACAGTGACCTTAACCTTGTTGTACAGCAGATACAATGTAATACAGCTGTGACAGTGATCTTAGTCTTGTTGTACAACAGACAGTGTAATACAGCTGTGACAGTGATCTTAGCCTTGTTGTACAGCAGGTACAGTGTAATACAGCTGTGACAGTGATCTTAGCCTTGTTGTAAAGCAGATACAATGTAATACAGCTGTGATAGTGTTCTTAGCCTTGTTGTAAAGCAGATACAATGTAATACAGCTGTGATAGTGTTCTTAGCCTTGTTGTAAAGCAGATACAATGTAATACAGCTGTGATAGTGTTCTTAGCCTTGTTGTAAAGCAGATACAATGTAATACAGCTGTGACAGTGATCTTAGTCTTGTTGTACAACAGACAGTGTAATACAGCTGTGACAGTGATCTTAGCCTTGTTGTACAGCAGGTACAGTGTAATACAGCTGTGACAGTGACCTTAACCTTGTTGTAAAGCAGATACAATGTAATACAGCTGTGACAGTGATCTTAGCCTTGTTGTAAAGCAGATACAATGTAATACAGCTGTGATAGTGTTCTTAGCCTTGTTGTACAGCAGGTACAGTGTAATACAGCTGTGACAGTGATCTTAGCCTTGTTGTACAGCAGAGTGTAATACAGCTGTGACAGTGATCTTAGCCTTGTTGTACAACAGACAGAATACAGCTGTAATACAGTGATCTTAGCCCTTGTTGTACAGCAGGTACAGTGTAATACAGCTGTGACAGTGATCTTAGCCTTGTTGTACAGCAGGTACAGTGTAATACAGCTGTGACAGTGATCTTAGCCTTGTTGTACAGCAGTGTAATACAGCTGTGACAGTGATCTTAGCCTTGTTGTACAGCAGGTACAATGTAATACAGATGTGACAGTGATCTTAGCGTTGTACAGCAGGTACAGTGTAATACAGCTGTGACAGTGATCTTAGCAGTTGTACAGCAGGTACAGTGTAATACAGCTGTGACAGTGATCTTAGCCTTGTTGTACAGCAGGTACAGTGTAATACAGCTGTGACAGTGATCTTAGCCTTGTTGTACAACAGACAGTGTAATACAGCTGTGACAGTGATCTTAGCCTTGTTGTACAGCAGGTACAGTGTAATACTTGATCTTAGCCTTGTTGTACAGCAGATACAATGTAATACAGCTGTGACAGTGATCTTAGTCTTGTTGTACAGCAGATACAATGTAATACAACTGTGACAGTGATCTTAACCATCTTGTAAAGCAGACACAGTGTAATACAGCTGTGATAGTGTTCTTAGCCTTTCTTGAGAGTGGATATAAAATTTTCATTATGTAAAACATACTGTACAGGAGTATTTTTCTCCCATTTTTTACAAAATTTCCCTGTATTCAGTATACATTTTGCATACAAGAGCACCTTACATTTAAATATTAATTCTCTTGAAAATTACTCAATATCAAAATAAGTTCATACCCTCTTAAAGAACCACCTCAAACTGAACCACTTTGAATTGGTCAGTTAGGTGCTCTTAATAGCAAGGTTTCACTGTACAGTGGAAAAAACAAAACAGTAATCCGAAACAGCTTTGTAATCCAAAACAAAAGTTTTTCTAATTTTTCATTTATTTAATTTCTGAGTCATAACCATAATATTGTACACCCGAAAATTTTTGCTCCTGTTTCATTTTCGCTGCTTTCACCCTTGAATGAAAGGGCAAATTTAAAAAGAAAGCAAATCTTTCTAAATAATGATAGCACAGACGTACATGTCATCTATGACGCTGTGGTGATTCAGTAAAAATTTAAGTGGGGTTAAATATGTTTTCAGTCATGGAAGGGTGATAATAACCAGGGGCAAAAATCTCCAGGAGAGAAAATAACTTGGGTCGATAATAACCAAGGGCAAAAATCTCCAGGAGAGAAGATAACTTGGGTCGATAATAACCAGGGGCAAAAATCTCCAGGAGAGAAGATAACTTGTGTCGATAATAACCAGGGGCAAAAAACTCCAGGAGAGAAAATAACTTGGGTCGATAATAACTAGGGGCAAAAAACTCCAGGAGAGAAGATAACTTGGGTCGATAATAACCAGGGGCAAAAATCTCTAGGTGTACAGAATTATATTTAAGCTTTTTCATCCAAAGGCACATGGAATTTTGAGATCCAAGTAAATAGTGCTTGCTTTCATAAAGCCAGCTAAACTAATGCAAAAGAAACTACTTTCAGTGCTTACTTGCACATAATGCCCTAAGCAGTAGCAAAATACACAAACAGTTAAAAAGGTAAAATGAGGACAATTAAGAATTTAAAACTCTTGCAGGTAAATCAAATTTATTGAGTGATAACCTATTTTATTAAGGGGGTCCCTGCGGTCCAGTGTATATTACAGCCCACCTTACACCCAATGTCATTCATCTTTGGTTAGCATGGATTTTTTCCTCTAAAATTTAATCCTTACAACCCCACAGAACAAAATAGACTGATCCAATACAACAGAAAGAGCAACCAATAAGGTTATTTGGGGGTGAGAGGGTTTGGCTGATTATCAGTGGAAATGTGTCAGTTCCCCTGCCATTCTTTTTCTACTGATTGTCACCATACAAATAAAGAGATGTCACAAGACAACATTGCTCTCCGGTGGCTGTATCATATCCAAGATACTGAAATTGTGACTGAATATAATAAGTAGGTCAAATGGCATTATCTAGGTCAAAAGTTCAAAAGTCATATTACCACCTGAAAGGGCTGATCATAAGGCTTACATCTGTGGTATATTAAAGCTCTACTACTAAAGTTATAGCCCAGATTAAAATTTTTGTTCATTAACAAAAGCAATGCCGCCTCCACAACAGAGATGTTCATTGAAATGATTTCTCCCTTTTTTTTTCAATTTGTATGAATGGGACATTAGCTGTGTTTTTTTTTTTTCAAAATTTCTGTTATCCTTTTTCACAACTTAAACTGATACACAATAACCAATAAAAAGACATAAAAAAGCATAAAAATTCTTAAATTCCTATACGTATAAAAAGTCTCGGATACCAAGGTATAAATCACTAGGATTTCCAGGATATAAGTACAAATCTGGTAAAAAAAAATGGACAAATATGGACGTCTTGAAATAAAGAGGTGGGATCAAGTGCCATAGAGGAGTAAACATCCCCTGTGGACCAGTCACACCCGCTGCAAGTCCACAGTCAATGTGTATATTTTATGAAAATTGCTTGAGAAACCCAGGTTTGGCACTTTTTCCATTGCAACTGATTAAGTCAACCTTACCATTTGTATATGAAAACCACACTAGATCTGACCTTATTTTCACAAAATATATAGGAATATAACATTTATAAGTTTTTTTATGCCAGAGTACAAGTAGTAAACAGGAAAAATCTTAATCATTTTTTTTTTTGGTAAAAAATTTCCCTGTAATCCTGTTTAGGGGAAAAGGAAAAATAAACAAGCACCCGGTATACATTTGTATTTAGGTGACCTTGGATTGGTGAATGGTGGGGGCACAGTGCACCAGGAAGGGGACTATCTGCATTTAGCAATTAACCCTTTGACCCCCAAATAACTGAGTGGTATGGTCGTATCTATTGTTTAAGACCAGTCTATTATAGTTTGTAGGGTTGAAAGGGTTTAAGTGGCAAATTTTCACTAAATAGCCTTGACGCAAGACACTTCATGGTTTAAAGCATGATTATTCTAACCACTTTACCACTGAGGCCCCAAAATGGATGCTGATCTGTTTATTATAGTAATCCTACAAATGAGTAAGACTACAGTTTTAACAGGCAAAATCTTAAGTAATTTCTTTTCTTGGCATTTCTGTACAGTGAAATGTCTTCACTCATCAACCCCTGATGTCACATTTGGACTCACCCATTTCAGAGAATGGTTAAGTCCACTGTCAGATTTCAATTTAAAATCAAACTTTTATGATAATTTAACATGGAACATGAACTTGAATTATGACAGTGGACCATACTATCTACTGATTTGGGTGAGTCTAAATGCGATCACTGGGGGTGATGAGTTGAGATGAAACTAAAAATCTAAAAAGCATGTAACTCATTTCATAATAATATTAAACCCAAGTTCATATTTCAAATTAACAAAATTTAAACAAATGTTAAATATGCAAGCTGTTAAGTACACAAATATCATGTAATGGATATATTTTGAAATGAATATTCACATATATGTACAGTAAACGATTTAGAACTTGTTATAGCCAGATTTCCTTATATGGATTCATATATTATGAAGTACATTTGTAAGACATACACGGGGAAGATGTATATCCTCGCCCCCCCCCCCCCCTATAACAAGTATTTTGTTATCTACTGTCTCAAATTATAAGTGGAGATGAATATATATATATATATATATATATATATATATATATATATATATATATATATATATATATATACACACACACATGTACACACACACACACACACACTGTATAGTTGTTTAATTTCACGGGGAGAAAATTTATCGTTTTTCCAAAAGGAACTTATTGACAGGCTTTAAATTTTGCAAAAGACTGTTTCCATTACTAAAGTGTGATAGGAATTGCAGATAACAAAATTTTGCGATTCGTGTATACGATGCCTGGTTATATATAAATGAATTTTGATTGGTAAAATAATTTTATCCGTAACATACTGTATACAGGGAAATTTTCACCCCTGTTTTATTTTTGCCCCCTTCACCCTCATCGTCAGTGGGCGAATTCAAAATGGAAAATTCACCTATTTTTAATAACAAAAGTTTGGGTGAATTTAAAACGGGGTGAAACCATTTGCAAGTGCAATAGGGCGAAATTACCATGCGGCAAAAATAACCCTGTAGACAGTTTTGTCTTTCAGTTCCAATGAATATTAGCAACAACAAGGGCCATTGTCATTACTGCTAATCAAGGTCAGAAAATCATTAAGGGTTTAACTAGAATCCGGAGTAATGGAGGGTCGCCTTCATATTTGAATGCAGAATTACAACTATGACCTTCTGTTAATAAAATAGCAATTTTATTGATAATTGATGGTTTCTTTGACATAAACTAAATTAATAAAAAATACACTTTCCAGGTTTCCTGGGACACACAGTGACTTGATATTGTCCTGCCTCATTTGTAAATTCGCCTTCTCATCTTAAGGCAAAAAGTTTCAGTTGCATCCCACAGTGTTAAACATGTATAGACACATCAAACAATTTTCAATCTACCAGTATGTCTTTCAATAATTTGTTAATTAAGTGTGGCTGCAGCACCATAATCACCTGACAACAACATTTTTTTTTACCTTACCAAAACCGACTATTGAACACCTGGAAATTTTCGCTCTCGTTTAATTGTTTGCCTTTTTTTTTTCCTTAATTGAGAGGGCAAATTGAAAGTTAAATTGAAATTTTCAAGCTAAATAATTAAAGCACCGACATTCATGTCATCCAAGAAACCATGGTGATTTAGGGCAAATTTAAGACGGGGCGAATATGTTTTCTGTTGTGAGAGGGCGAAAATTATCCAGGTATACAGTATTACAGACAGTGATAAAATCCAAAATAAAAAAACATTCCTTATTAAGAATAGCAAAACAAAATACTCGCAGTATTCATTCATCAATTGCTACAATAATGAGGGGATTTATAAATACCTGTACCTGGATATATCAAACCATTGTCCACACAGCTTACTTCGGAAATCGGAAAAAAAATCATTGACAGTTCTTTTATCATATCAACTATCAATACGACATAAGTTTAATCTACCCTACCTCCCAAGTAAGAAAGTTGTCTAATAACTACACGATTTTTAAAACCAAACCTCCAATATTGCCAAAAATAGTTGTTGGTAGGCAGTTTCCCCAAACTAAATCAACATCCCAGTGTTGGTACCACATTCAGAACAGTGCATTACAATTTGGAGGGGAGTGGATAACATTTATATTATTATTATTATTATTATTATCATGTATTCATCACTCAAACTTCGTGTTTAAAGTTGTCAATCATTTTAAACATGTTCTGTATGCAATTCAACTTCTTTCACTATTTTCATTCAAAAAACCTGCTTGAGACTGCTTTTGCAATCGATATTACACTGTGTACCTGTTAAAAAATGGAACCGTCCACAACTGACATCATTGGGTACACACAGGAATTCCCTCCACAGTGTACGACATTATTTTAAAACTGCCAACGACCAACCCTACTGTATTTTAATCATTTTTGTTTATTCATTTAAATAGATAATAACGAGATCGCATTTTAATTATTAAACACCTTATTTCAGCCACTGAAGCCTTCGTTATATACTATGATTCGAAATATTTCTCCGATTCCGAAGATTTTCCGATTTTCGACGTGAGCTGCAAGGACAGTAAATAAAACAACTAAATTAAGACATTTAACAGATTCACATGAAAAAAAAATCATTTTGTGCTGAAAATGTATTCGAATTAGTTAAACATTTCTGAAAATATAATTTTTCTGTATCCATGGCATTCAAGGTAATATTTGGCATAAAAATCATCACAATCAATAACATATACTTGTATTATTCCAATCTGTAACCTAGGTAACCATGACAATAATTTAAATCAATTATTGAAAGTGACTAGGTATAAATCCTGCTCGGTCGCAGAACATCAAAAAACAAAATACATGGTTGATCTGGCTGTTAAATGACAAGTTTGGCTTGCAGTAACAACCTGTATAACGCAGAAAGGCTTGGTAGGTGTGAACTTCCCATGTTTGATACATGACCTTGCGAAGCTTTGCACGGGTGAGGTCAAAATAATGTCATGTCACCTAACATCCTGTTCAGAAGAAGTCCACTTTGACTTCTTTAACTGATTTTGAGTTCGGAAGTAAGACTTGAAGTGTTCGTAGGTACTTATCATTATCGCACACGCAGGTGCCACTTTAACGACACGTGGAACCAGTCCTGAAGTGACAAAGAAAAGACACCGCCATGTTAGAAATCACAAAACAGAAATAAAAAATAATTATAAGAAGTCAATAGAAATAAAATTACATGTAAACTATGTCTGTTATTAAAAAGACTTCCAGTTTCCTGTGTCACAATTCTGCATAAAACGATATTTTTGTAAATTACCTAGAAAACGGCATCATTAAGAATATGGTGCTGCAGTTGCTCCGGTTTTGAGCTGAGATGCCTAATCAACTGACAACGGCTAATAACTCACCTGGCAAAATTGGTCAACATTGTGAGAAAAATAAAAAATATGTAAAAATAAAATGGCTAATAAACATGAAAAACAGTAGGCTCACTGGGGGCCTTAATAATCCCCTGAGTGAAATGTATTTTAGTGACAATATACTGAAAAACAACCAAAAGCTTGAAAAATTCATGGAAATGGAGAATTAACTTGCATAAGGGTAGACTTGCCTTGGCGATATTTTTATAGATCTTTCAAGATAATGTGCAACAACAGTAAAAAACATGCAAAATCCATTTAATAGGGGAACTAACTTTCCCAAGGATCACCCACACAAGGGTTAACCTGACAATTTAATTCCTGTTACTTTTTCGTAGATCTGTTAATGCTGAGCACGCCCAGGCATTTCATCAACAATATTTCCTCTGTCATCATCCAGAATATTTCAACAGCCAATAAAACTATTTATTATGGTGTTTTCGTGAGAAACTTAAGCATGTAGCTACCAGACGACATTTTAGAGTGTAATGATTAAACGACTGATACAAGTGATAGCTCATTCTGATGCAATATGGATAATATTTAACAAACCTCCTGATATGGATGTCAAATCCAAATAACTCCCCTACTGGTATCAATGACAAATTTTAATAAAATCATATTCATTAGAGGTGTATGATAAAACAGTTGTTGACTTTTGATATTGGTTGACCCCTTGATTTATCAACCTTAGAGAAAGTGATATTCACTGTGGCCATTGATAATTTAAGGTGTCACATATCAGCCAGGCCGGCTCACTCCATTCGTTAATCATGTGAAATGTAACTGAGTGCGTATTGTGACTACACAGGGCCTCCATAATTTTAAAATTTGAAGGAGCGTCTGCTTCAACATGTTTTGTCAAAACGGGAATTAATCGACTTTGGTAATTGATATATTATATATTAAAATGTGATTATGCTTGTTGTTTCCCAGGCTTATAAAGTATGGGTCATAATGACCTGCTGATTTATATCTATCTTTTTGTACTAAATGTAAAGCTCGAAATCAACCTCATTGACGGCTCGACTCTTGAGTATCAAAATGCTGAAATAAAAAGTATTTAATCGATCAATGACTTATGATCATTTCAGGAAATTATTGAATATACCTTTAATCAATAAGATACATTAAATTAAAATATCTAATGTTAAGTCCGCGGTAGTTTGAAATCTCTGTTTGCTTGTTTATAGAAATGACTGCGAATACGGGTTCAGGTTACTCGAGATTTGTTATCATAATTAACTCCCTTTGAAACTATGGTGGCCCATAAAGGTGATGCAATGCTGCGACATTGTTAAAATACTTTACATTCAAAATTCAAACTGTTCCCCCACGTAAATTTTTGTGGACTTTTTATACGTTATTTATTGATGATTATTCTACTTAGAACCATCAAAATTATTTCTTTTGCAATTAGTTTAAGTTCAGACTGTAAAATGACTAGACTATTATACTTCCAGTCAAGTTTGGTTCAAATTGGTTCAATGGTTCTTGAGAAGTAGTCAAAAATGTTGAAAATTTTACCAAAAAAAACATATATATTTTCTATTCATTTAGGTGCCTGTGACCTTCACCTTTAACCCCAAGACCTTGAAATTCTGTCAAAATAATCCTCAGATAATTCCTAACAGCTTTCTCATATATCTTTGTATACAAAAAGTCGATCAGTTTGAGTTATTAAACAAATTGTAATACAAATATACCCTGTGTTACTGAAGCGCCCCCTAGTGACTCGTTTACGCACAGATTTCATTTTTGTTCACAAACGTTGTAGATATTGACTTAACAATCATGCATAAAATATTTGAAACTCATCTGATCATTGGTTCTTGAGAAGAAGATTTTTAAAGTTTTGGTCCTTTTGGACCCCTTTTAGGGCCCCTATTGGTCCTATCTCTTTTTCACTCACAAACGTTATGCACCTTCACATGGGGATGATATGTGCCAAGTTTGGTTAAAATTGGCCTACTGGTTCTTGAGAAGAAGATGTTTCAATACAAAAGTTAACAGATGGATGACGCCGGACGACCATGGCAGATGCCGGAGCTTTGGCTATAGCAATATATGGGGATGCTATGTGCCAAGTTTGGTTAAAACTGGCCAACTGGTTCTTGAGAAGAAGATGTTTAAATACAAAAGTTAACAGACGGATGACGACGGACGACCATGGCAGACGCAGGAGCTTCGGACCAAGTGAGCTAAAAATAGCCATGTTGTAATAGACAGGTATACACATCACAATAGTAAATAATATTAGTTTTGTTTATTACAGGCAAAATTCTAACACCAGGTTAAATTGCTGGAGTAACGATGTTTGTTACAATGCGGACACCACTGAATACATGTATATTCAAACCAGCAGGAAAGAAGTAGGCATCCCTGATAAATGTTGACCAAAATTATCATAGATTGCAGTTTTTACAGGTGTGTTGTTGTCACAATTGTAATTAGCTTACCTGTAAAGAGGGCCTGGATTCCTTCCTGTGCGTACAATGTCTGCATCAGTCTGAATGTAGAGGATGTAGAAGTGACACCTATAGGAGAAAATACATATTAAGTATTGGAATACGTTTTGTTTCTTTTAATAGTTTTTATCTCACACATAATAATTTTTCACCGTTACGGTGGTTGCCAGTTTTTTATGCTTGAGGAGATAACCAGTTACAAAGTACCCCAGAAGAGACCGCAATCCTGTTCTATCGTAGGTTTGGAAAAATTCTAGATGTTTAAAGGGGAGACCATCCAATATTCTGAAGGCCCAATAGTTCGAGGGTCCAACAGAGTGAAGGTACAATATACCAAAGTTTCATTAGTTCGAAAATCTGATTGTGAGAGGGCCTATTAGTTCGAAGGCTTGATAGTTCGAAGGCCCGATGGTCTGAAGACCTCATTTAGTCCCCAAAACAGAGGTTGCATATCTAAGTTTTGTAGAGTTACTGCACATGCTTATCACTAGAGGTGGATCCAAGTTTTGGATTTATTTCTTTAGGGAGGGGGTATCAGACAAGGAATTTTTACACTGTTAGATTCCCTGCTGTAGTCTAGGGGGAGCTGAATCAAAAAGGATTGCAGAAATCCACTTACAATCATCTAAAACCTTAGATCTATCAGACCTCTAAATGATTTAGGCATCTGTCTTTGGGATCTTCGGAGTGTGGAACCTCTGGTATATTGGAATGCAGAAAGTTTGGTCTATCAGACTCTTGGACTATCGGACCCTTGGACTATCGGACCCTTGGACTATCGGACCTACAGGGCATTAAAAGGGGCATAAGTTTTGCTGAAAAAAAATAATTCCATTTTTCACTGCTTAGATTGGTGTACACTGACAAAGAGAGATATACACAGGCACAGAAATTTTTACACTCCTGTTTGTAAAATGAGGTCAGGTCCAGTGGCATGTGCATATACAAATAGTATGGTTGAATTAATCACTTGCAGGGATCTCCATGACCTGTTTTATGATGGCGCTGGGCCATCGTTAAATTTTCTTGTGCACTGTTATATTTTCTGCGCCATCAAAAATTTCCAAGCGCCATTGTGAAATCAACAACTAATATACTGTAATGTAGCCTTAACAAATTTGTTATCATTTTCAGCGTTATTCACTTTCATATACAAGCTTATTTATCCTTAAGAAAATCAGAAATCATGCAGAAATCATATACAGATGAATTAACAGGCTCGTATAGATTTAATATCGTGTACTTTATACACACAGTCCTGTCAAAAGAAGCCAACAACCAACAAATTCTGTCAGCAATATTAATACTGTGGCACCGACAACGACCATGTCTAATATAAGCAAATGTATCACCAAACATGAATTTTTGAAATGCCGTAATAGACGGAAGAAAAACAAACAATATTAACAGTATATTCATTTACCACTGAAAAAGATTAACCCCAAGCAAACTTTCGGCCATATTTCCTTTCCACAAGTTAAATAAACAGACCAACACCAAACCCTATAGATGAAAGATGTAATAAATTTTATTCACCTGTACACAAATTTTAAAAATACGGTCCATGTCTTTTATTTGCATTTCAATTCTATTATTCAATTCATTTAAAAGTTTTTACATTGAGATTATTTCATTGAAAGATAAATATGCAAAAAATTGACTGATTTATAAAAATGGCAGTGTGCGAGGTGTCCAAAAGTCTGTGTGATCAGCAGTACAAAACGTTGATTCACCCTCATCTAATCTACATGATTTATTAAAGAAAAATGATTTTTTTTAAATAATCTTATCAATAAAATCAGAATTTTTTTATATTTCATATTTAGGGCTCCTTCAGAAAAAAGTGTCCCCTGGGGGTTGAACACCCATGAAATTTAGGGGTACCAACAATGAATTTTTAATTAAAAACTACCCCCCAAACACAAACTACTTAATATTTTAAGTAAAAACCCCAAACTAACAAATCTAAATTAAAATTAAGTTGGTTTTTTCCATAATATATAATATAACTTTAATCCTATATGGTGTTAGCCATTTATTGCAATAACAACTTAATTTTAATTTAAATTTTATTTCTAAACAGTGGTCAAGACAACGAATATTAAAGATATAACATTGAAACAACTATATACATGACAACGTCAACCTCCATCCAGGAGAGTGCCATTTTTATGAATCAAATCTGCACAAAAATTAATATCTATTTTAATGAACTAAGTTCACAAAAAGATATGGTTATAATAAGATGCCGGTGTTTAATTCATAAGACAATTTTATATAAAAAATATAACTTTAAAATAACGTAATAATAGGGATAAAATAAAGCATAATTTGTCATTTTCATAAAATGTAATTACCGACCGGAAAATATGAAAGAGAAAAGAAATGACTGGGAACTTATAAAAACTAAAGGCTCCCAAGAGCCTGTATAGCTCACCTAGGTAGAGTTGTTGCAGAATGAAATTCAACAGATTGTCTAATGTTTAAATAAATGCCAAATATCTTTGAATATATTTTCCCATAGGGTCCAATGTTAATCTATGATCCCCACTGGCGGCCATCTTGGATTAGGTTTTCGGACATGCCGGACACATTTTTAAAGTAGACCATCCAAGGGTTCCTGTTGTGACAAAAAGTTTGGTTGCAAATGGCCCAGCAGTTTATGAGGAGTTGATCTTTAACGACGGACGGACGACACTGACGCCGATGACGACGGACGCCAAGTGATGGCAAAAGCTCATCTGGCCTTTTAGGCCAGGTGAGCTAACAAAAGGAGATGCAAACCATTAATGCAGGGCAGTGTAGGGCCAAATATTCATTTCAAAATCAGTATTAACCCTACCCTAATGCATTTTTTTCTTTATTGATACCTCAACCCACACATTTTAAATGCAATTTTACCACCATCAATACATTTTTTTTATCAATGGCGTTCTGCCCCCCGTAGACACTTTTTCTGGAATAGTCTCTTGATTAATATTACATGTATACATCCATTATATCAACTGTAATAATTTCAGTGAAGGAATAGATCAAATTCAATTTTTTTTAAAAGATGTCAGAGCATAAATAATTAAATAATTTCAAATGCAATCGTAAAAGTCGCGAATCTTATTGGCTGGGTGCAGGTGGAGTTTAGGGTTTGGGGTTTCGAGATGATTCGAAGATTGCTCGATTGTTAAATTTTCTTTCATGGAAATCTCTGCACTTGCAAATGATTTAATTGCCAAACTGGGTTTCTAAAGCAATTTTCACAATACAATGTATATACAAGAAATTTAAGAATTTTTTTTCCTGTGTATATCTATATATTTTTTTTTATCATATCAGACAAAAATCATTTTACCTTTATTTATTGTTTGTCCGAGTTCAATCTGCCTGTGTGTCTTAATGACATCAAAAGGAAGAGTTAGAACGCCAGCAATCTGAAAGTAAAGGTCAATCACAGAGTGAACAGAGCATTGACAATAACTGAAAAAGCGCTACAGTGTTCTGGTGTCTTTCTTCTACAGACATTCTCACTTTTTTTTTTAAATTAAAATTTTTTTTATATTGTAGTTTTTCAAAGGCCAGAATCGCCACAATGAACTTGAGCATTTAAAAAACCCTGAAAGCCTATTCATTGTGGGTGTGCCCATAAATTCAGACAATCTAGTAATTTCTAGTTTAAAACAGCATGTGATCAGGAGTGACTACGCATAACTTACGACAACACACAGAGGATTACCTCGACCTTGTTTACAGTATTCGGGGATCCTACAAGGGGCCTACTCCTACAATAGCCAATTGGTATAAACTCAAAACACATCAAGGGTTACTTGTTACTCTGGCTAAAGCATACCCGCAATTCATCGGATCTTTTCTGATACCCCGGTTGACCTTTCCTGAAGGGTAGTTAACTCCATCAAGCCCTGAACAACAATGGACTTTTCTGTGATTCAATGATTTAGGCCAGTCCAAATGCCTCTTTAGGGGTGAATGAGTTCATTTTTGATGATCACAGTGAGCCAGATAGCTTCCCTTCGTGTCGATTTTATGATAATTTTTAATAATTGTAAGTTTCAAATACCGAAAGGGCTGACAAGAGTTGTCACACAACCATAAATACAGTAAACCTATACGTACGCCCACTGTAAATCTGGAAATTTCCGCGGGACTTTATTTTTGCGATAGACAATTTTCTAATTTTATTTGCAATGTGATATTTTCACAATTTTGATGGCCCGTTGCATCATACTACCATCATACTTCATTACACAATAATTTTGTCTTCGCGAACGAGAGCTCTAGCTTAATTAGGCATGAATAACATTCTCGTGAATAAAACCAAATTTACAGAATTCTCAATTAATCAATGACCACACCCCCCTCCATCCTTGCTCAATTAAGAGGGGTCCACTGGACCCTTAAATGAAGACAGTCCAGGGGGAAAACTTTTGTAGGGGGAAAACTA
Organism: Atrina japonica; assembly: GCA_030159075.1. Lineage (NCBI taxonomy): Eukaryota > Metazoa > Mollusca > Bivalvia > Pterioida > Pinnidae > Atrina > Atrina japonica. Next base: position 23,154 of record BROG01000358.1, read on the forward strand.
CATGTAACTTGAGATTATCAACACTTACACTGCCTGATAAAGCACCAGAAATAAAGCTTTCAAAGAAAGTGAGTTCCTGAGTTCCCCTCGTCTGCTTAACGTATGATTTCATGGATTCGTATCCAACCCAATATAATGCTGGAAAAAGAAAAGAAAAATATTAGTTGTCAATTTTGTTACTGACCATCCACAGCATTATGTGCGGTTGATCAAGACCATGGAAGGCGAGATGGAGCCAGACGCTGCATTGACTTGATCAACCCAGCATGTTGCCCTCTACGGTTTGTAATAAACCTAGTAACTGTTTTATTTTGTCAAGGACCATATCCAATTGATGAATGTCTTAAAATTGAAACTGTGAATTGTGAATTGAGTCATGTGCCAATGCTGTCTAAAGTTTTGCTTATGACCAACCATAGAACTGCAGAAGGTCACATGACTGACTATAACCAATGAAATGGCGACATTTCGATTTAAGACCAAAAAATCTATATGGACACACAGACAAGACAAAAATTAAATATTGATGATTCAATTTTCCATGGGATCAATTTCTTGTTTTTTGTTAACTATTAATGAATATGACGAAATCCATATTAATTTTCATTTCTTACATAGCTGAGAATAATTCATGTATCAAACTTAAAACCCCATTTCTTAATATGTTTGGACACTTCAAAAAGAAAAAAACAATGCTCTTATATATCAAAGTTTTTTATGTGCTGTTCTACAGTAAGTATGTATGTGGACATTTTTAAGGTCAAAGATTTAACGACTGACTGTCCAAAAACATCAGGTGATGCATAGCTCTAGTGGGAAACCCAGATGGGAATTTTTTTAATGTTGATGTTGTTTTTTTCCATCACACTTGACAATTTTTTCGTGATACGATGGCAGCCAGTTTTCAGTGGTGGAAGAGAGAAGCCAGTTACAATGTACACAGGAAGACACCAACTCCCTTCCGCGAGTAAACTCGCAAACTCGCAAACTTTCTCACAAAACAAGCACTGGTTTCAGTGAAAGACTTCATGGCGCAAAGCATGATGCTCGAACCACTTGACCAAGAAGGCCCCAGACATGCAGTACCGCTATGACCAGTATTAGAGGGGTAAAAGTAAGTATATGGTACTGATTACCCTACAGGCCATAATGGACTGGTCTAGGGGAGTTGAAATGAGCATATCATGTAGATGTTTAGGGTGAAAGAGTTTACATGGAAAATAGCAGTACTGTCCATTCAACCATCCAATATAACAGATTTTTACCTGAAAATGGAACGTCCCTGAGTAGAGTTGGTACCAGACCCTTGTACAAGGTGGTCCACCCACCGATATCCACAGTATGCCGCACTGCTGTCAGTATCTCTCGATATTTCAGCTGTTCTGATTGCATTTTGGTCCGAACCATTTCCATGGGACTGATCAGTGTTACGGCAACAGCTACAAAGGGAGATAAATGTGTTAGAATTCTTCTCAAAAATACATATATGCTTCTTGATTTGGCTTGATTTAATGAATGATGCGTCTACTTTAAACTCTTGTCAATCGTCCCTGTGAGGCATGTGTTAGTGACCTGACTCGATCTGAGTGGTCCAAATTTCCAATGTTTTTAAAGTGTCACTACACTTGTACAACCCTCCCTCTAGGTATAAAGCTGAGTGCACACAAGAGATGAAATCTCACCTCTGAAAATTTGGCACGACCAGAGATCAGACCAAGGGCCTTCATTATGAAAATCTGGTACTCTGCCAAATAAGCTAGTCTTTCCACTTCATAAATATATAAAGAAGATTAAAACATCACCTGTCTTATATGACAAGTATATACGCATTTACAAAATTTAAAAAATAACCAAAAACTGTATGGTCATTTAAATTAGATAAATTAATAACGGTCATTTATTTCATAAGAATAAAGACACAATTAAACTTGTGATTCATTTAGCTTCTCTTTATTTAACTGACAACATGGTTTTCATCTAAAGACTTTGACATGCAGTTCATACACGTACTAAATTCTCCTTTCTATCGTTTAATACCGAATGAGAACAACATGGTGAACATAAGTGGGAAATTTTTTTTTTGCTCAAAATTGGGAAAAATGAATATATAACAGACTTTTGAAACATCACCTTTAAATGAAAAAAAAATGACAAATTTTAAAACAACAGAAAAAACGATATCAGATTTTCCTTACTTCTAGCCGAGGCTCCTGCTACTATAGGCTTCCACCAATCACTACTCTGCAATCCGTGGCTGTAACCAAACAACGAACGACACTGCTCATAACATGTAAAGTACACAACAGTGGCAGGTATAGCCATAACTCTGAAAATATACATATGTAGTAATCTGAGTGAGTGATTGGAAAAAGAATTATAATCTGCTACTGTTTGTGTATTTAAATTATCACATTCATATTTTAGCATTCTGAGGGGGTGTATACTTATTACCAGAGTCTTGAATAAGAACCACAGCATTTTAGCTGGGCAGTCAAGCAACATCAAACAATAAAAATTTTGCTTTAGGTCTAAACTGGCAAACTTTAGTTCTCACAAAATAAGCTTGGGCTCCAAGGGGACTCAAAATATTGTGGTGACAAGTGGTGAGATACTTCATGACAAGTGTGGTGCTCTAACCACTCTGTCACCAAGGATATATGTAAACTAACACAAGAAACTTACAGTGTTGGTGGCAGTCCACTCCACAGTGACGTGATGCCCTCGTATCTTGTAACCTTAATCAGGGCATCCTAAAATGAAAATAAACAATGAAAGTGACGACAGTGACGTGATGCCCTTATGTCTTGTAACCTTTATCAGGGCATCCTAAAATGATAATAAACAATGAAAGTGATGACAGTGACGTGATGCCCTCGTATCTTGTAACCTTAATCAGGGCATCCTAAAATGAAAATAAACAATGAAAGTGACGACAGTGATGTGATGAACTCATATTTTGTAACCGTTATCGGGCATCCTAAAATGAAAATATACGATAAAAGTGATGACAGTGACATGATGCCCTGGTGTCTTGTACCCTTTATCAGGGCATCCTAACAAACAAAACCAGTCTTTATAGGGAGGTGGTCTTTACACAGAGGTCAACATGTAAACAAATGGTACTACTGGGGACAGCAAAATACAGTCTTTGTGACCAGATGGTCTTTATACGCAGGTGGTCACTAAAGCAGGTTTTACCGTACATGTCATTTTCTATGTAGGCCTCATCCTAAATCATGTGTACATGTATTATCTAACAAAATAAACTCTTTCACCCTAAACATCTACATGATATGCTCATTTCTACTGCCCTAGACCAGTCCATTATGGTCTGTAGGGTAATCTGTACCATATACTTACAATTGTCCCTGTGAAGTGACCTGGAACGGTCCTTTTGTACCATGACTGTGTCTTCGGAGTGCCACCATTCATACAAATGCAAAGGTGATCCATCAGTCCATTACAATATAGGAAACATTTTCCCCGTGTAAATGGCTTCTTCTGAGCTTGCAGTCGAATCTTAACGACATCTAACGGAGTAACTACAAAATTTCAAAATAAACAAAGAATAATTCAAGATTACAAAGCTCATCACACACAGGAACATTTTACATGTCAATCAATGATCTGACGTCAGCCTATAGCTATCTTCCTAATATTTTTTACTATCAGGGATTTTCTGCACCAACTGGGGAATTTTTATATTTGGAAATCCAGCAATGCACAGAATTACATGTATGTGAAAATACAAGAACAGGGGTTTTCCTCTTTCTTTTAGGAATGGGCCTGGGCTTTTGAATTGTGAATTTTAGCAACATTGGGAAATCTTTAACTAATGAAATACGAAAAAAAAAAAAAAAAAAAAAAAAATACGGTACATGAAAATAAAAGAATCTCTTTAAATTAGTTGTCATTTCACTTCATTTGGGAAATTTCACCTGCAAATTCAGACATTCTGAAATTCAAAAAATATTACTGGTCAACCGGACCAGTGAGTAAAGGAATTTCACTGGTCAAAAGAAAATTTTAACTAGTTTGTATATACATATTCAAAATTGAAATAAAATGGAAAATTACTGGTCATTTGGACCAGTTATCAGATAGATTTCACTGGACTTAAGTAAAATTTACAGGTTTTTCTGATAAGACTGATGAATTTCAAAAACTCTACAAATTGGAAAAAAAATGTAATGATTTTGCATTGGGAATGGGACTTATTTCAGCCCCGTATGATAGGATGGAAAATCCCAAAAGAATCACTTCAAATTCATTGGCATTTTACAATTTACTGCAATTTGGGAAAATTTCGATTGAAGAATGGGAAAAAAATTCATTGTTTTTTGCATTGGGAATGGGCTTTTTTTATTAGCCCCATATGATAGGTAGGAAAATACCCAACTAATACAGCATCTGTGCTCAGATAGCACAAGCCTTTTTCTGCCAATAGGCTGTTTTCAAGTTCTTACTTAGTCGGTTTTTGGATCCCGATTTTTCATGGGCTGATTCAACTTTGTTTTGCATAGCAATTTCCAGATTGTGTCACTGCTGAATTAATTTACTTGTTGTAAATGAAAAAGAAAAAAGAATTACAAAACAGGGTTTTCCCTGATTTGTTGGCTATTCAGAAACGGTGTAATCTACATAAAAAAGTCAGTGCCCTCTATCAAGACACAGGATTTCCCAATAGCAGCTAAATCTTGAAATTTAAAAGTTGTTACCTTGCAAATGCGTGGTCCGATTGTAAATATATCTACAGTTTTGGGATCAGGAAAAAAAATCTCTTTCAATAAATCCAACTTGTGTTTAGGGTGAACCATCCCTTTAATGTCAACGATTTAATCAATGATGTCAATATCCCCCAATATTAAAAAACTTATAAACATTTTATGTTCTGTTCAAATTACCATGTAAGTTGACAGAAAGGTTAGGAGTAAAATTTAAACAATAACTTTATACATGCAAGTTTTGTAACAGTCATGGATATAGGCAGATTAACTGTCTAGTCCATCAGCGAGCTCTTGTGGCTGGACAGTTAGCGTTTATAACCATGTACGGTGAGTGTGATCAGCATCTGGATGGGTGACAATCCGATGTAATGCGCTTGGCACGTTACATTTGGCGACAGCGAGAGAATCTGAAATCCAGGAGATACAGTTGAAGGGCATAATGTAAGCTGTGGACTTTAAGTTGAACCCACGAAGCTTGTGGACAGAGAGGGTAGTGTGACAGTCATGGATATAGGCAGATTATCCGTCTAGTCCATCAGATAGCTTTTGTGGCTAAACGGTTATCGTTTATATCCATGTACTGAAGTTAAGCAATGACGAGCGTGGTCCGCATCTGGATGGGTGACAATCCAATGTGATGAGCCGGCACGTTACAGTTTCTGCTTTAAAGTTAAGTAACATGTAATCCCCATGGCCATGCTTTTTTTTTTTTTTTTTTGGATAAACGTTTAATCTAAACACGCGGATAAACACCCCGCCCACCTCACAAAAAGTTACTTCATGTCATGTATAGTTGAACATTAGAATGTAGAGTCAGTAACGTTATACAAAACATTATTTACAATGATTGAAGTTGAAAACGAGTGAATGATGACATCAAAAGAGCCATTATGATTCTGTCAAATCCTGATTGTGGATCAACCGGTTCATTAGACATTACCTAGAACCGAAGTCAGCAAAGCGCCGGTGCATGAAGAAACCATTTGCTGTACAACAGTCAGTTCCGACATAGTTTCTGTTCGATTTACTTCTGCATAAATTCAAGCGACCATATAATTGCATGATGTAAACATTCTTCGGTTGTATCCTCAAAGTTCACATGGTCATACACCTGCTAAGAATGATCGAATCTCTAAACTGTTTTGCATAACCGAAAAACATAGTTACATTCAAAGCGTCAAAGTAACGTTGTCTTTAAAAAAAATCTTATGCAATAAATATGGTAGAAGGAAACCAGTCAAATTCATTTTACCTATCGTCGAGCCCGAGCTCGATTGAGTAATCAGTTTAAATTAGAAATCCAATGTACCGGATGACCCTTTTTTGAATTAGTTTAAATTTTTTGGATGTAGACCGACATTAAAAATTATACTAAACAATTAAAAGTAGGACCACTGAACCATTACACACACTGAAAATGTCATCTTGCCGCGTAATATTTGCTTCGTTTTTATTTATATTTTTATTTTTTTTTATTTGGTTTGATCAGCGATATATAAAGGTAATAGCTATTAGCTTTATATATCGCTGGTTTGATAGACAACTTCTGTAGGCTCAACATAAGCAAATAATATATATATATATATATATATATATATATACATATACACACACACACACACACACACACACACACACACACACACACACACACATGTCTCGTTACAGTAGCGATAAATAAAGCTAAAAGCTTTATATATCGCTGGTTACAGGACACATACTTTTGCATTACTCACTTATTTATTATAACTGCAGTATATTTCATCGTGTCACCGTATATGCTAAAATTTGTTGAGTGTGACATAAAACGCCATTCAGAAAAAAAAATGCAAAACTAAAAACAGTTAATCGAATATTAATTCAAATCGATGTCAAAATACTTTTTAGACTCTGTGTGTGTGTGTGTGTGTGTGTGTGTGTGTGTGTGTGTGTGTGTGTGTGTGTGTGTGTGCAATTAATTTCTTTAAACCCTTTGAACGATGACATCCGGGAATGGACACTTGTACAAGTTTAGGCTGTACGAGTGGGAATTGTATCTTATTTATAGAATGTACAAATTTAATCATACTTTATTAAAATAGTACATGCTAGAATGTGGAATATCACAGAAACACATAGGACATCAATAAAGAAACTACTAAGTATATTGTTTGTTTATTGATGTTTAACGTTCCATTCAAGAATCTTTCACTTATATGGAGACGTCACCAAATGCCGGTGAAGGGCTTCAAATTTTGACTTATGCTCGGCACTTACGACCATTGAGCATTGAGGGTTCTTTAACGCGCCGACACCCAATGCGACACGGTACTTTAGTTTCTACTGTCTCAAACTACTAACTATATAAATTATAAAAGTTCAAATTCTTATTTACTTTGATACAATTAATTCAATACAACTTAATTACATGTATATGCACATTTATAGGCAAAAAAGTTTATGACAGAAATAATATATAACTTGAGTTACGCTATCTATAGACATAATAATATATAACTTGAGTTACGCTATCTATAGACATAATAATATATAACTTGAGTTACGCTATTTATAGACATAATAATATATAACTTGAGTTACGCTATTTATAGGCATAATAATATATAAATTGAGTTACGCTATTTAAAGGCATGATCATATTTAACTTGAGTTACGCTATTCATAGTCATAATAATATTTAACTTAAGTTACGCTATTTATAGGCATAATAATATATAACTTGAATTACGCTTCTTATAGACAGAAATTCCCATTGCGTTTCAGTCATTTTTGGATAAAAAAGTATTGCCCATTTAAAGAAAAAATCTAAAAAGCAAGAAACTGTTGAGTTCGTAATAAAATTCTGAGTATCGTACTTAATGTATCGATTCATTTTTACAGAAAAATCATAAGTGTGATGATGCAAAAATCCAAATGAATGATGAAAACTAATAAATAATAATGGTTTCCTGGTCACTCAGACTTAACCTTTTCACTGAACTCGAGATTTCCACAATTAAAATTTGGACGGATGAGACATGCTGGCAGAGGACACCTGGTCCTTATTCCGTTTTGGGATTTTGAAATGCTCTCTTAATGTTGAAACCATTTACATATTTAATTTCTCATATTCTAATAGACTTGCGTTTCGATTATCAATTGGTACTTCTTCATTATTATATTGTCAAAGTAATTTAATTATGAAGAAGAACCAATTGATAGTCGAAACGCAAGTCTGTTAGAAATGTTACATGGAAATCTCGAGTTCATTGAAAATGTTAATTTCGGTGAAATAATGAAATTAAAATTGAGCTTGATTACTGAGTAAATATGGTGACTTCGGGGCGGGCTTGTATTATCCATCAGCATCTTACCCCTATCACCTTAGCTTCATTGTTAGTCTGCATGTTCAACGGTTTCACAATGTTGTTTACATTATGATGTGTATGTTGACATAAATTACCTTTGAATGACACCCTTCAGTGTAATTGGTATTGCGTGGTCAACCTCCATTCTCAAAATGATTCCAAAGGGCAAGATGTTATTTGTTACCCAGTTTTTATAAGTACTTTTGTTTGTTAGCTTATTGTTATTTAACGTCCCACTCAAGAATCTTTCACTCATATGGAGACGTCACAAAAATGCCAGTGAAGGGATTCAAATTTTAGCTTTTGCTGTCTCACCCGAAAGACAAGAATCCAACCTACCAGCTGTACTCGAACTCACGACCTCACGATCAAGAGTCGAGCGCGCTACCGACTAAGCTAGGCCGACCCTTTCATAAGTAGAAATATGATATTCAAAAAGTTGTAGTAACATAAGTGAAAAAGAAGCATTTGAGCAAATAAACAATTTAACCCTTCAAACCCTACAGGCTATTATAGACTTGTCTAAACAATGGAAATGAACATACTATCTAGATACTTAGGGTTGGAAGGGTTAGTAGTTCGACTTGTCTCGTTTGTATCAGTGTATTTATGTGTAGAATCAGAGTGGTTTTGGACGAAATAAGGATCATGGAGTTGATAATAAAAGATTCTAGAATTTCTAATAGACAATATATTTGTAATATTTGAAGACATTGTCTTTCAGCAAATTGTCGGCATTCCCATGAGAACCAAATGTACCCCTTTATTGACAGACCTGTCCTTTTATTCTAATACAGCAAACTTCATTATGATGCTTTTGAAGCAAAGAAACAAGTGGTACCGTGGCCTTTATTTTGACATTTAGATATATCGATGACGTTTTGTCAATTAATAATGACAATTCTCATACATATGCCAATGCAATATATCCCGGCGAACTACAAATTAAGGATACAACAGAATCAGGCACACACGCTTCCTACTTGGACATTTATTTACTATATAAATTGACGGGAATATAAGAAGCAGGCTATACGATAAACGCTTCTACGCTTCAAAATTTCTACATTTAAATACTAATATCCCACAATCACCTGTATATGGTGTTTATACCTCACAAATGATCCGATATGACAGTGTATGTTCAACGTATGAACATTTCATATACTGAGGTAAACTACTCACTGACAAATTATTGACACAGGACAATCGCAAACTACGTTTAAAGTCAATGTTCCGCAAATGTTACAGTCAATATACTAATCTTGTATGTAATTACTCTGTTTCACTAAGTGTAATGTTGAGTTGGCTTTCCGATAGTGGTTGTCAAATTGTCTGTATCATTTGTGACGAGGATTTCTTCCTCACCTATGTCATTTGAATTTGACTTTGGACTCATGGCGGTTTTAACCGGTCAACAGGGGATGCTTATTCCTCCATGGCACCTGATCCCTCCTCTAAATTTTCAGATGTCCATGTTTGTCCAATATCACCATATTTCTATCAATAAGTTTAGCAAGAACAAATAGAGGATTTCTTCCCTTCATTTAATTCATTTATTGAACACATCACCGACGTTAAGGCATACAGAAATTTAGGACAGCCATATCGACATGCCACTTTATGGGCAGTGGCATCATATATATATATACATGTATAAAAGCACAATACAGAAATACCAAGGCACCTACAAACTCACCAAGCCCTGGATGGGGTTCGAACTCTTGGCCTATGGCACCAATTGCTTGACCCAATGTCCGACATTCTAACCACTTGGCCATCTATGCATTCACAAAAAATGACAGCGGTGAATAGAATTCCAAACACGTGAACTGTGTCGTAGATATAGAGGTGATGTAAATGACAATGGATCGATTATGATGGATGTACATGTAGCGTAGAGAAATACACTTTTCGGAAATATTTCGGCTGCTTGATCTACTCTCATCAGAAAAATTAACATGACTGATGAAAGTGGGTGGAAAAAGATTTTTTTATTTTATATACAATATATATACAACCAAGGAAAATTGTTTTGCAATATATAGTTTTCACTTGTATTCAGATTTCCAGGAGCAGTCCATTGTATTCTGAACACCATGAATAGTTTGCCTTTGATATCTATGATTCTTATTAATACAACTGTGAGCAGATCTTTCTCTTGTTTGCAGTAAAATATTCAGACACAAAAAAAAAAAGATTTCAAGTAAAAGTTTCCAGAGTTTTAATGCATTTAACAAATAAATATAGTGTAGAAGCTAACAGAACAAAAACATATATAATTTATATAATAAAAATTACAGCAACTCAATTAAAAACATTAATCACTCCATTGCAAGTGCAGAATATAGCCTTTGACCTTTATACTAGATCAAACAACATGGCGGAAGGTAACTGATAAAAGAGTAGGTACACAGACTAGAAATTGCATAAAGAAGATGGCAACAACAGATATACATAGCTGTAGTTTTGAATTTTGTTGTATCAAGATCAATAAACATTATACCGACTGAGAGAAAGTCCCACCCCAAAGAAATAAAAAACAAAATACCCCTCCCCAAAAGAACAAAAAGTCACATTGTATATGAAAAAAAATCTAGTGATTAGACCAGTACTTTGATTAAAAATGCTAAAAAGATGTATTACAGTAGAAAATGTTAACATATCATCCATATATATATATATATATATATATATATACAATGTATATTGCCTTGAATGAATGAAAGACGCCGAAGACTGATATTCCTACCATCCAAGTTAGAATACAAATATAATTCGCCCATTGTTTAAATATGATTTCTTTTCACAAATTCACAAATTTTTAAATACCATTTTTTTGGGTCTAAAACGTCAGTTGAAGTTGAAACTTTAAATACAAACAAAAAATCCACTTTGACAGCTTATGTGCCTTTATTACAACTTAAAAATACCCAATCGTGATCCTATGAAAAAAAAAATAAGATCATTAAATAATGCAGTGTATACCACAGTGAAAAATATAAATATGCAGCTATGATTACATGGACTATCTAAGCCAATACAGGCATTGTACAAGATTTATAGATATATGGTGTACTGAATATCACAGGGATACAATGTATATAAATATTCAAATTTAATTGAAACAGGAATAACTGTACTGAACTGTCCTAGTGAAAATCAAGAAAAAACCATGATTTATATTTAGTGAACACATTTAACATTCCATGAGGTCAATTTTATAGTAACCATGGTATCAAAGTTATAGTAACCATAGCAACAAAGTCATTGTAACCATAGCATCAATTTCATTGTACCCTTGGTGTCAATTTCATGGAACATATCTGCTAAAATATATAAAAGTAGCTGCAACAATCACAAATCTAAAAATCCCATATATTGAATATATGTTGCCTGTATATAATGATATAATCAATAAAATACATGGCTATCTGCAAAACTGAGATGAACTGATTTAAAACAAGTGGTTTTAAAGATATTTACGTTTAAGTGTTGGACCAATCAGGAACCACCATTCGATCACATGACTTTCTCTAAAAACGAAAGATCATGTACACTACCTCTCACCCTCAGTAATATCCCTGTGAAGTTGGGTAATAATTGGTACATAAGTAAATTGGTACAACAGAATACACATACACATATGAATATAAAAATAAAGCCCACAACAAACATAGACTTAAGTAGGTCAAATGACAAAGTCAAATGACAAAGTCAATTTCAAACTGAAAAGAGGATATTTAAATAAGGACTACATAAAGGGAAATAGCAAAACCTGGTTATATGTTCTCCCGGTGAGAATTCTTGGAAGCAGGTGAGAGGTCACTATGGTTACATTCAAGGTTAAAGCTCACAGATTTGGTAAATGTATCAATGAAAAGTCCTTGCCTGGTTAAAGAAATAAAATAATACTAGTGAAAATAAGCGTATTCAGATGAAAACCCATGTTGTGGTTGTTGTTTTTGTCAGAGGTTCCATAGCAGAAATTATATAAAACATTCCACTCAGCCGAATTAGTTTTATTTACCCTCTGATTTAACATAATTGTCATTAAAATCAATTAAGATAGGGGAAATAGGTGAAAAAAGACAATCTTTTTGGAGGTTTGTGTTGGCATCAAGACTAGAGAAAAGAACAAATACTATTTGATCTGATCTTTTGAATAAAGTCATTGGTGTCCTTGAGATATGCTGGGTGGCGGATAGATAGAGGGGCTAGAAAATGGTCGATATACTCTGAGACTGCGTAGGATTCGCTACTGCAGTCGGAGATGATAGGACGCCCCGGGGGTATTTTAAAGGGGATAGACCATTTGTCTGGAGGTTTGTGAATTTTGGGGAGAGTATAAAGGTGACGGGGTCTCGGATCCTGGGGTGGGTGTAGATATTCAAATTGTTTTTTGGTTATGAACTTAAGGTTTTTAAGTTTATGTATTATTGAAGAAATTTCCAAACTGGTTTGGGGATACAAAGGTTGTTCAAGTTTTTTATAATGTCTGGTGTTTGATAGTTGTCTGTGACATTCCCAAATGTAATCGTCTTTGTTAAGTATGACGGTGGCCGAACCTTTATCGCTTTTTTTAATGATTATAGATTCATCATTTTTAAGTGTGTTAATTGCCGAAATTTCATTATGGGGTAGATTGTTTTTCTCTTGTGGTATGTTGATTGCTGATACTTCTTTAAAAATGTCTTTGATTTTCTTGATAATGGGATTAGGGGTGAGGGCTGAAGGGGGTGTCCAATTACTTTTAGGGATGAAGGGAAGTTTTTCACCTCTTAGATTTTTGTTGTGAAAGAAATGTGTTATGGCCAATTTGCGGCCGAAATCTTTAACTGGCAGTTTGAGGGCTTTGTGGGATATGTTTACGGGGGTTGGGATGAATTTCAGACCTTTATCTAATAGTGAGTGTTCGGCGGATGTCAGACTCCTAGAGCTCAAATTCACTACTGTCTGGCCAAGTTGGAGGTGACTGTGACCTTCCGGGTGATCTAAAAAAAAAAATCGAGCCAAAACTTTAGGATAGAGTTGGCTCGACCGGAGGTCCAGTGGAACCCATCCGATTCAAAGGACTCGTCTCGGAACAATGGGAGCGCGCCAATGATTTTCCTGTCTGATTGTTTATTAATTTCTATGTTGATTTCTTCGATAGTGGCACATTCAAACTCAGGGAGAATTTCTTCATCATAATACAGATAACTAAAGTAAATTTTACTAGCCGAAAAGGTGTGCCGAGCGGCCTGAATAAGGTCGCATAGGGCTCGTCTAGTGGCAGGAACATCACTATTGGCCCTATCATTTAACCCAATGTGAACTAAAATTTTTTGAGGATTAAAACCAGTGTGCCTGTAATTTCGAAAGAGCCTAGTGAGATGTCTAATCTTGGCACCTGGGTAAGAATGAATTTCGACATCGTTCCGAGGGGAGTTCGTGATTCGGGACAGGTTCGAGGCACCGACAATCAAAATTGATTTGGTGACTCCGGGAAGTCTCCAATCCTCTTTGTTTGAGGTCCTCGGGTGACGGGTGATGGAAAGTTTGGGAGGGGAGCGGACTGCCTCAGCATAGGAAGTGGGAGTGGAAGGTGGAGATGGGCAGGGGGAGGGGTTGCGGGAGGGTGGTGAAGGAGGGTTAGAGTGGTGGCGTTTATTAGTACGAGTTGAGGAAGGATTGGGAGGTGTGTTAGTGTTAAGGGATCTTCTTGTTAAGGGATTAGAAGGTGTGATGGGTTTAACAGAAGGTTTGGGTTTAGGAGGAGAGGTGGGTCTGGTGCGCTTGGGTGTTTTAGAAGGAGGAGAGATAGAATCGGTTGCCCGACGTTTAGTAGGGGTGCGGGGTGATGCTAGAGCGTGGAAACGGTTATGCAAGGGAATGGAAGGAGGTGGAGACCTGGGCTGAGAGGTGGCGGGAGGTTGAGGATTAGGGTTAGTTCTAGGTCTGTTAGGGTTGGGTTGGGGTTGAGAGGTGGCGGGAGGTGGAGGGTTAGGGTTAGTTCTAGGTTTGTTAGGGTTGGGCTGGGTCTGCTGAGAGCGGGGAACCGAAGCGTTTTGGAGGTCTTGAACAATTCTAAAATACTCAGTTTTTTGCCAAAATTGCGCTTAGCCCACTCAAGGCCTGTTTTTGAAAAAGAATTGATTTGAAATGTCGAAAGTGAGTGGGCCGAAAGTTGACCTAAAGAGATCGAAATACAGCCACGATAGTGGTCGCACAATACTTGGGCTATTCTCATACCCCAGGTTTTGTTGACCTCCCCAATTTTGAAATGCAGGTCCGAAGTAAGTTTATGATAAAAATAAAATGGTGTAATGTCATCTGTCCCTAGAAATAGACAAAAATCATCTATCAAGGGTATAACAAATAAGATAACAAAATATAGAAAAATAATTTAAGGAAGCAATCTGATTGATCTACAATAACAAGTATTAATATGTAAATTACTTGTATTTCACAACAGATCAACTTTTGCATAAATTTGCATACACTTAGCAATAATTTGCATAATTCAGCAAAGGGAATTGTTCCTGCACTGATATATCTAGATAATATTTGTACAGTCATAAGTATGCTATTTCTAAATCATATATAACAACACATTTTGTACTGTGTTGTTAGCCAAGTGATCTCTTACAAGCAATGGTAATCAAAATATTATAAGTATCCAATCTTGATTATCAAGTATTTCTGACGACAGGAATTCCTGTTCATAATTTGGCTGGCTGACTTTGGCTTGATTTGACCCATTCACCCCTAAAGAGACATTTGGACTCATCCAAGTCATTGATTTACAGAAGAGTTCATTGTTTTTCAGGGGTAGATGATTGAACAAGTTTGATGACTACTTAACATATCATTGATATCCTGCAGCGGTGGGTTTAGTCAGAGATAAAAATTAGCCTTGTTTTTCTAAAACAGGAGAAAGTAACCAATGTATTACACAGATTTTCATCAAAATAGCAGAGAGGTTATATTGTCTGTCTACTTTAATGAAAGACAGAAATTCATATCTGAAAAGGTGAATATGCAAAAGAAAGTCTTTGTGACTTATAAGTGATTTACAGATTATATACAGCAGAATCTCGTTATCTCAAAATTCGGCACTTCCCATATTACTGTGAGATGTCTGGGATTCAAGAAAACAGAAATCTTTAATTGTCTCTACTGAACAAAGAATAAACATGATAAACTTTCCAAAGATATTGCTTACTTTGAATTGGATTAAAGTGATAACCGCTTCACATCAGTAGGAGTAGTATTTTTGTGTTTTGCAGATAACTAATTACCATCTCTTGTTCACAAAAAGTGACTTTTGTAATTTCATGTTTTTTCAATACTCCAGATCACAAATTTACTTTGACACAAGCAAAATTTCTAAACATTTAATTTTGACAAAACAAGATTAAACTGTGTGTGTGTGTGTGTGTGTGTGTGTGTGTGTGTGTGTGTGTGTGTGTATATATATATATATATATATATATATATATATACAGTATATATACAGTGGACAGGACCGTTCTATGTCTTCAATGTATACAGAATTCGAATGACCAAAATTTAAATTGATATATTGTTTTGACATATCCAGTATTTTGACAACATAATGAGATTCCACTGTGTGTGTGTATATATATATATATATATATATATATATATATATAGGCGTATATAGCCGGGGGGCTATATATATATACATAGGCGTCGGAGCCGGGGGGGGCTGGGGGGGGTCTTAAAGTCAGTTTAGCCCCCCCACTTCTGGCTTGTGTGTGTTTTAAGTTGGTTTAGCCCCCCCCACTTTCAATTTGCTTCCGACACCTATGATATATATATATATATATATATATATATATATATATATATATATATATATATATATATATATATATATATATAAACATGATATAATAATCTAAACTCAAACATTACAAAGATCAACTAATAATACAAAATGATTAATCAACAGATATAAACATAAACAAAATAAAAATAAAAATAAACATATAGGACATAATATATGAAATTCTACAAATGAATTAATATCAATAATTTTGTTTTCACAGACTTTGATACAGACAAATCATTCATAAAATTAAAA
The DNA here is from genome assembly GCA_030159075.1 of Atrina japonica. Lineage (NCBI taxonomy): Eukaryota > Metazoa > Mollusca > Bivalvia > Pterioida > Pinnidae > Atrina > Atrina japonica. The sequence goes on from BROG01000358.1 coordinate 39,320, forward strand.
ATCTTCTAGAGGTAATGGCACACTATGATTAATGGCAAGGATGATATTGTCATTGTAAAAAGAATCTGAAAATAAATCAAGATAAGTCAAAAATAGATTTCAACAAAACTTGTAAACATAACTTTGGCTGAGACAAGCAAACTAGGGCCCAAAGTCACCAAATTTACTCAATTTATTTATTTATTTATTTTTTTTTTAACGTTCCACTCAAGAATCTTTAACTCATATGGAGATTTCACCAAATGCTGTTGAAGGGCTTCAAATTTTGTCGTATGCTCTGCACTTACGGCCATTGAGCATTGATTATTCTTTAACTTGCTGATACCTACTGTGACATGGGTGTCATGTTGTCATCATGTAAATTTTGTATTTACACCTGCCCAGTTAATTCAAAATTTACAAAATGACACAGAACTTTGGATTTTAATTTCTAATTCAAATCTTGGCCTATGCTCGACACTTACAGTCATTGAGCAGTGAAGGTTCTTGAACGTGCGGACACCTACTGTGACGCAGGACCTGAGTTTTAACTCAATACCCAAGCTCAACTTTGTATTTCTTTTGAATTATTTAATTGTTTGTAATTTTCGCCTTTAGAAATTTTCGCCCTTTTAGTCATTTTTGCCCTTTTAGTCAGAAAATATATTCACTCCATCTAAAATTCGCCCTAAATCCCCACTGTTTCATAGATGGCATGTGTGTCCATGCTTCGGTTATTTAGCTTGAAAATTCATCTTCATTTTAAAATTGCCCTCTCATTCGCCCTCTGAACTAGGGGCAAAATTGGTGAAAATTAAACAGGAGCGAAAATTTCCAGGTATACAGTTATAGAATGTTCTGGACATTCTATTGGTTTATACTTTGGTATCTGAGGATTTTATAATTTTATTTTTCATGATCGATTCACATACAAATTTTTGCATCACACATATGTTTTTCCCATAAAAAAATGTTCATCGAGTATGGTACTCAAATTTTGAGTAAGTACTCAAACAATGAACCATTTTTAAATTTTTTTTGAAGTTTTCTTTAAATGAGCAATAATTTTGATCATTATTTATAATTGTATGCCATCAAAATATAAACATTTACACAATAAATATTGCTTCTTTTTACCTTAAAATTATGAAAATTTTGTTGAGTAAATTTGGTGATTTTGGGCCCTGAAAAACATGTCAATATGAACAGAAAGACTTCAAAGAGAAGAATTGAAGAAAATATTTTTGAGAGACGCTGCACACCTGTGAGCTACATATCAGTCATTCATGAGTATTTTAAAGTCCCATAACTTTGGCAAAAAATGTGGAATGTTAGCCTTAATCAAATTCATTCAAAATTCACATATTGATGTTAAGCAAGGCACCAAAATTGACCCCTGATTAACCCCTGAAAAACAATGGAATCTGCCATAAATCAATGACTTAGACCAGTCCACATGTGTCTCCAGGGGTGAATGAATGTCTTTATCTTTGTGGCATGGAACAGGTTTCTTCTGTGCATCGCATCAAGATGACAAGTGTTAATATTACATACTAGAATACATACAGAGGATATTTGACAATTGTTTTTGAATAACATGGTTATTATTTCGAGCGAGGCGGGAGAATGCATACTTCTCACCAGTGCGTAATAACCATGTTACTGAAAAACAATTGTCAAATATCCTCGGTGTATTCTAGTATGTGATATTAACACATTCTATTTATTACATATCCAAGCCATGTTTTGTTACCCGAATAGTCCCGAAATAGTCCCAAATGGCAAAAAAATTTACAATTATTTTATATTTTAGATTATATTTAATTGAAAACTTTAATAAGAAAAGCTAATAACATGTTACTGCTTACAAGGTTATTTCTGCCCCATGTTATTTTCGCCCTACTACACATGCAAATAGTTTAGCCCCGTTTTGAATACACCCAGACTCATTCCAACTCTAATTTATGTTATGCCTTTATTTCATTTTTGTTTTATTTAACAATTAATACTTATGCATGTCTATGGTACTTTTTGAATGATCACATTAAAGTTTTCTTTTTTAAACAAAAAAAAAAAACCCAATTGTGTGTGTTTGTTGTGATATAATATGTACTCTCTACAATTATTATAAAAGACGAATTTACAATTTCGAATTTAGCCACTGCCGATGACAGCAAATGGAGCGAAGATAAAACAGGGGGTGAAATTTCCTATGTATACAGTACTCAATCCAAAATCAACTTCAGAGATCGGATATTATGGAACAACATCAGTAATAAAGATAATGCTAAACATTACTTTACAACATAACTGAGGACACAGGTCAAAATAAATTACCGTATTTGACCAAATAAACATCCTGGGTGTTACAAAAAACAGCAAATTGGGTGGGCACTTATTGGGACCAATTAATAGTCAAGATGAATTAAAAGTATATATTTTGTAAGGCCCAGTGGTAAAACTGTTGTATTTATTACTAAGGTCACCTATCAATATTCTTCTGTTGCTGTTGGGGAGGGAGGGCTAGAGATCAACTGTAACTTATGTTTTTCTGGTCCACATCTCCTCATCAACTGGGTAAGAAAGATACTTGATCATGTGTCAAAACAAAGTTATTAAATCTGAACTATTGGGGGAGGGGCGCTCACAGGGATATGCATGCTTATTGGGTTGAATACGGTATTTATATTACAGTATGATAATTGAAATCATACCATACCTAAACAACAGGTTTTCTCCTCCCCCGCACACCAACATCAGGGCCAATGAGAGACATTAATATAAGCTGACATAACTTGTTTGTCAATCGTAAATATACTTTAAACATTTGTTAAACAAAAGAAATATTCTAATTCATTGCGTGACGTCACACTAAGATATATCGGTCAGATGCACTCTATAAATGTCATTTACTCTTCTACCTTGAACTTCTGTGTTTCAGACCAATCACGTATAAGGCAAGGTAATCAAAATTCATTATTTTAATTTTTTTTTTTTCAATATGATAATTATAAAATGTAAATGTAACAACTGAAAGCTAGAAGTCCCAATATATCTCTCACCCAAATGTCCTCCATATTGACAATAATTACACTCTAAAGAACATCAGTTGTAGGTCATCCTGCAAACCTCTTCAAGGCGACAAAAGAGTCAGTATTTAAAGCGCCAATCTGCAGCATAATTATTTTTTTGAAATTTTGTGATTGACTATATTCATGACATTTGCATTAGTATGATAAGTAAAACCTAAAGGGATTCAGAATGACTATCTAATAATTAGTTATAATACTGTAAATCCCAAAATTTTTGTTGGACTAGTTTCATAATACTCAAGTTCTAAATATATTCGCCAGATCATATATTCCTGATCTGGAATGCCCATTTTGTCAAACTATCATCAAATTCATTACGTGATAATTTCGTTTTTCGACAGCGAGAGCTCTCGCGAAATTATGAGTGAATAAAATTCTCGCAAATAAAACCATATTTACAGTGGTAGTTACAACAATACCAATATTTTGTATATACATAATTAGCGACATGAAAACACCAGAGTCCATCATAAAGATACTCGCAATACTTTAGTGAAATTTTTACATGTACAAAAATCAGTGGCACTTTTCTTTGCTGGAAATGAGATTCAACATGCAGTCACATGACCGGGACATAAAAATTGTTTTTGTACAGAAACTATCGTAAAACAAAACTCCAATCAATCCATAAATATCACAAATGCATCAATATAACTTAAACATTTCCAAACCAGAGTATCAAAGCTTGATAAACGACTTTACAGGTATTCATTTACAGTAAACTGGTACCTGGAAAATTTCTCCACGTCTCAGTTTCGGCATTTTTACGACAGAAAGAATATTCGCCCCGTCTTAATTTCGCCCTAAATTAGTCTCATGGATGGCATGTGTGTCCTTGCTTCAAATATTAAGTTTGAAATTTTTCGCTTTTTTCTTTTTAAAATCGCCCTATCGTCTTCAAATCGTAAATGACAAAATTCAGATGGGAGCGAAAATGTCCAGGCACACAAAAACACCATAATATGGGATGATCAGAGGAATGCATACTGAATACCATGCCCTGAAGTCTAACCTGATTTCCACTTTCAAACCTAAAATTTTTCAAGACCTCCAAGTTTAGAAGTAAGGCCAGGTAACCCAGATTCAGATTCTGGGCTTCTGAATATAAAAAATCCTGAATCCACCACAGACATTTCTCTTCCTCATTTCCCATGGATGTATGACCTCTCAGGAGGAGACTATGAGTAAGACCAAATTATGACTCAATGACAAGCTTTATGACCTATAAAAGCGAAGCCCCTTCACCCTCCATCTTCTGCAGCAAACAGCACTCGCCTCCAGTACAAATCTCAGTAGTCAGAAGAAGTTTGAGCATTTATAATAGGAATCCCACTCAAACATTCTCAGGATACCTCGCTTACAGATCTACAAAAAACAAAAACAGGGTACAGTTAAGTAATTGACATTTCCAGTAATGAATTATTAACAAATTTTCTTGATTTGGGGATGGGAGGTAGATTACGCCAAATGTTTATTTTAATAAAAAATACTGAACTCAGATGCTAAACTTCTGTTGACAAATAAATAAAAAGTTGAAATTTTAGACTCTATAAATAAAAATTTGGTGTTTTTCTAAGCTAGATACAATTTATATACTGTAAAACTTAACATAGCTGATCATTTTTTTTCTGCCATAAACAGCATTGCCTCAAAATAGATTCAAAGTACAGCAAATGGGTTTCTAAATGTCATTCTTGAGACTGTTTGAAAGTTCACAGATTTCTTTTTTTTTTAATTTTTACTGTTTTTTTACATCCTGCCAAAAATTTTCTCACTTCACTTTAAATAGAATGCCCCAAATTTTGACCTTTGCCATGAACTGATACCAATGCAACAGGGTCTTTTTACCTCATTAACCCCTGAAAAACAATGGACTTTTCTGTAAATCAATGACTTAGATCAGTCCAAATGTCTCTTTAGGGGTAAATGGAATAAATTGGTTCTTGGTCCTTGTTTCTTTAAGTTAAGTTCACAATACCCAGAACCGAGTGGTTAGACCATTGCGCTTTAAATCAGAAGGCATCTCACCTCTGGTTCGAATCCTGCCAGGGTCATTTCGAATTAAGTTGGAAAGTTTGCCAGTTTTTTTGCGGAAGGTCGGTGGTCTTTACCCGGGTAACCGGGGTTTCTCCTCCACCAATAAAAACTGGACGCCATCATATGACTGAAAGATTGCTTTGTATGGCGAAAAAAAAAATCAAATCAAATCAGATTAAGACAACCACAAGCCTTTTTAATGGTTCCAGAAATCAAACCAGGGGCTTTACCCATGCAATTCTTTGTTGCTTTATCCCAAGACCACCGACAGCGGCCAATAATTCAATTTAATGGAAGATAGGCCTTCATGAAAGTGGTTTCTCAAGACAGGTTTCACTGTATTAGCTAGCAAGTGTTGATATGTTTTCAAATTACCGGCTCAGACTTCCTGGAGTGTTAGTTCCTCTTTTACCCTGCCACATTCTCTTCTGCATGCTCAGACCTAAATTGTACATTACAGACATGAAACAAAATGCCACATGCTTGACAAAACATATTCACACAAATTAACGAGGAATCGTTTTACTATTTTTCTACAAACTTTGTGATATCACAAAATGAACTATTGATATCATATAATCAAATTTGAGAAATCATAGAATCAAATTTTGATATCAAAATTTATGATATCACAAATTCGATTTTGATAAAATTATATATGATGGAGCAACCGTTATCATGAAAACATCATATTTTATGATATCAAGAATTCACAACAAATTTATGAAATCTTAAATTTTATTTGAAGATTTCATAAAATGAATTAATGATATCATAAAATCTATTTTAACATATCAATCATAAAATATAAGTTTAAGATATCCGAAAGTTGATTTTAAGATATCATAAAACTGATTTTGTGATATTAAACATGATTGTAAGATATCATTATCTCATTTACCCCTAAAGACACATTTGGACTGATCTAAGTAATTGATTTACAGATGAGTCCATTGCTTTTCAGTTATCATTAAGTTAATATCCTTTAAATCAGTAAAGTTTATGATATCATGAAATCAATCTTGTGATATTAGAATGATTTTAAGATATCATTAATTTAAATTCATGATATCTTTAAATCAGTAACAGTTAACGATATCACAAAATCAATTTTATGATATTATAAAATACCCAATAAATTATAGTAAAATGACGCCTAATACAAACTGTTGATTGCAGTTCATCTTAGATAAAGTGGCACATGATATCTCATTCACCCCTAAAGACACATTTAGACTGAACTAAGTCATTGATTTACAGGAGAGTCCAATGTTTTTCAGGGGTAGATGATTTAACCAAATTGATGTTTTATCATAACCGGTTAGTGTTGATAAAAAATATATATATATATATTTTTTTGGTTTAAACCATGTAGAAGCCAAACATAATGACTCTGGGTTATTTGTTGGTTGTTCAGTTTCAAAGGAGAGAAACCGATAACAACACACCTGTATTGAAACCATCTACCCTCAACAAGTAACCTGAGCTAAAGGAAACCACACTGACAACAGGTGTGAGACTTCGTGGCGATGCTAAAACCAGTAAGCAACGGAGGCTCATATATTTTAACTCATTCACCCCCAAAGACACATTTGGACTGGTCTAAGTCAATAAATTACAGAAGAGTCCATTGTTTTTCAGTTGTTGATGAGATATTACAATGTCACATCAAAGTATATGAAGACTATAAGATGTAACTATTATTTATATCCACCTTGGCAAGATTATTTAAGTTTAACTTATCGACCCCTAAAGCCTCAAATGGACTCAACCATTTCAAGGAATTGTTAAAGTCCACTCTCATAGTTCGGGGGAGGGGGATTTGTATTAAAATTTTTACAATAATTTGATGTGTAATTTTAACAGCTCACCCCTGAAAAGGGATTGTAGACCATTCTATTTTTTTGACTTGGGCGGGTCTAAATGTGGGCCACAGGGTTTGATGAGGTTACATGAAAATCTTATGATTGTGAAATTAAACATCCTCGTTCTTTGATAAAAGCCATGGTTGTATAAAATTTGGACAGACCATTTATGTGCCACTTAATCCTGGATGCACTGTAAGCATGATACATGCAATTTAAAATCCTCAAAAAAACGATCAGCGAAATTATGTTGATTTCTACATTTAGGCCATTTACAAGTTAAAATGCAAAAATATTAAAATTTAAGGCAAGGTTGATTCATTGAAACACACTACAAAAGCCAAAACTGGGTCCTAAGTTACCAAATTTACTCAGTACTCAAGCTTATCTAACTTTTCATGATTTTAAGGCAAAATCACACAAAATTAATTCTGTATCTAGACATATTTGTAAACTGACAGCATACAATTGTAAATAATGAACAAAACTATTGTTCATTTGAAGAAAACTTCAGAAATATTAAAAAATAGTTTGAGTATGTACTCAAATTTTGAACACCATACTCAATGTATTTTTTTCATTTTCTACGCAAAAACCATGAGTGTGACACAAAAATTTATATGTGAATGATGAAATATAATAATATGTTTCCTAATTACTGAAACCCATAAGCTTACAAACGATTATATAAAACGATCATATAGTAAAATTAGAGAAATAAAAGTTGAGGTCGAGTATTGAGTAAATTTGGTGACTTCGGGCCCAGACTGAGACATGGTGCAATTACTGGAGCAAGATACAAATGTTGTGGCGCATATATTTAAAATGTATTTTGTAACATGATTTCTGTATAATTACTGATGTATAATTACTGATTCATTTAAAATAAATTTCTGAAACAAACTTTGATACAATTACGAAAAGACAAACAAGACTGGCCTGTTTCGGTATTTGATGTTTCAGTCTTGTTTCGGAAATCTATTCGTAATTGATCCTTAATTGTATATAATTTATTCGCAATGGTATATAAGTTATATTACAAGATATTTCAAATAAATACTACAATATGTGCATCTTGCTCGAGTCATTGTGGTGTGTGTTTTCGGTCTTGTGTTTGTCTGTTTCAGTAATAATTTATCTGTTGTGTGTTTTGCTCTTTTGTTTCTGGAATTTATTTACACAACACAAGTCATGTTACAAAATACATTTTTTACGCATTATATTTGACATTTTTACGTATAATATTTTACATTTTTTACGTATTATATTTGACATTTTTTACATATTATATTTTACATCTTTTGCGTATTATATTTGACATTTTTTACGTATTATATTTGACATTTTTACGTATAATATTTTACATTTTTTACGTATTATATTTGAAATTTTTTTACATATTATATTTTACATTTTTTACGTATTATATTTTACATCTTTTACGTATTATATTTTACAATTTTTACTTATTATATTTTACAGTTTTTATGTATCATATTTTACAGTTTTTACGTATTATATTTTACATTTTTTACATATTATATTTTACATTTTTTACGTATTATATTTTACAGTTTTTACGTATCATATTTTACATTTTTTACATATTATATTTTACATTTTTTACATATTATATTTTACATTTTTTACGTAATATATTTTACAGTTTTTACGTATCATATTTTACAGTTTTTACGTATTATATTTTACATTTTTTACGTATTACATTTTCATTTTTTATGTATTATATTTTACATTTTTTACGTATCATATTTTACATTTTTTACGTATATTTTACATGTATTATATTTTTAAAATCATTTTTAGAGTCGGAATCAGAGTTGAAAATATCTAAAACATTTGAAGGAATCTCGGATACATAAGCGGCAGCCATTTTTTGACGACTTTCAGTCATCAATTTCAAAATAATGGCACTTTAATATTTGTCGTAACTTGTTTATTTTTACCTGCATCCATTACATATACACATGTGATAATATAGACTAAAATCTGATCTAACTCGTTATGTTCGTGATTTCCGGTCATAAAGTAAAAGTGGAAAAAAAAAAAACAAATTGAAAGAGAAGCAACTGCAGGAGAAACATGAGACGTTTAACGACGTTCTTGTATTCAGCGGTTGTACTTCTACCGGGTGATAGCGGACTTTATTGGGAGTAGTGAACAATGAATTTAGCGGGCGTTTTAATCACAATCGGGATGAAAGGGTTAATGCAAGTTTGACGGCATTCAACTCATCAATAATTAAAAAAAAACATAAAAATAAACAAATTAATTATCTTCTATATGTTCTAACCATATATGCACATGCAATCTGGGAAAAAATACTTTTGAGGGATCATACATTAATTGATAGGGGTGTTAAGAAAATTTTACAGATAACAATATGTGTCAATTCATGATGGATTCCAATGTAAAACAAGACAGCCGCATCTGATATTTTAGGGTTTACCTGGTTCTGAGGGGGTCTCATCCTGGAGTAACGTACTATACACATTAACGGCCACAATGAGGCAACATAGAAGTATAGGTCCAATGATTGCTCCCTCTAGTCCCATCCAGTATATGCCTCCAGCTATGGCCAGGCCTGTCATGTATGGATGACCACTGCAATATATTTTGAGAGAAGATGAAAAAAAAATGTAAATAAAATTTTTGCTGTTATGTAAAGCTACCAAATCTGTGAATCTAAGAAACTGAATAAAATCTTGGTACATGTCTCATAGTAGACCAGGGCAGCCACTTTCATGAACCAATACTCTTCAGCAGAACGCTGGGCACGGTCACTTTCACTTTCCTAATACAGTAAATCCTGCTATAGCGACCACCTCTATATAACGATCATCTGTCTATAAAAGCCACTTTAGAAAAGTCCCTTGACTGCATACTTCAACTTAATTAAACCTGTGTATAGGGGTCACCTACACATCAAGGTCAATATTTTCTGGTCCCTTGGGTGGCCCCTAAATATAGGTTTCACTGTATTAACATTGACAACATTCAGTGAGATTTTGTTTCAGTTCATCTGCGAGGTATAAATATTCTGTCTTGTGTACTACTTTCCAAAACTGGCACCTACCACTGTATAATATCCATATTCCAGGTGATACATATAATATAGCGCTTAACCCCTAAAGACACATTTAGACTGGTCTAAGCTATTGATTTACAGAAGAGTTCATTGTTTGTTTGGGGTTGATGAGTCAACCTGAGTTCATGCTGCCTGCATATTTCTCCGAAGTTGCATACTCTTACAGAGAACTGTAAGGTAATAGAACAACTCAAGAAAGGTTCATTTAGCCACTGACTGTGTCTTGTCTATTTTCTGGCTATTTTTTTTTTTTTTTTGTTTGGTCATGTAGGTTTCATGTGTACAATGTACCTTCATTCTGAAGAGAAAAAATACAACACTGACATTTGAATATGACAATACAAACAGCATGAGTAAGGGCATGCCGGATTGTTAACATCAGAATTTTCCTGAGAATTCTCCCTGTCAAGTTAACCTTCAGACTTGTAAACTGCGAGAGGCAGCTAGATGTCAGATACCCATATTTCTTACATGCATGTGTAATCATACAGTTACAATGCAGAGTTCAATACGCCAGTGCAATACGTAACTCCGTATTGAACTGTACTTGGATACGGTAATTTCGCAGGAGCTACTTTTCTAAATGGGATTCATGTCATCCAAAATATCTGATGGTGTTGTTAATGGCAGAATGGATTTTAAATTTGTGTACACATATAAATAGATGAGGGACATGTAGGAAAGACAACACATAAATGTTTCTATCCACATAACCGGACTGCACTTGGTCACTGTAGCAGATGGATTCAACTCCGGCTTTGCTATTGTTGATGATACGGATAGAAATGTGTAGTTTTGCCTATATATAGTTTACACTTGCCACCATGTTGGGTAAAATTAGCAAACATTTTTGCATTCAAAATTCATTTAGCTGCCAAACAAAAAGCTTTAAGGGCTAAAATAAACCTTTGTTGGTTTATTTGTTTGGCTAAGAAGGCGAGTCCTGCTACAAAGATAATATGATTTTCCATGAGTTACCTACCCTTTGATTTCGCTATAAATGGCTGTATCCACAACATATGAAGGAAGCATGTGGAAGATAAATAAACACAATGCCATTATCCGCTGGTCCTGTATAAGCCACAGTTCCAGAACTCCAGGAAGAGCAGCCCAATAGGTTCCTACAAACGGGACAGCCGCAAACACCGCAGCTAGGGCTACACAAAAAAAAAGCAGATTTGTAAAACATGTGACAGCTGAAAGCATCTTCATATGGTTTAAAAAATCATCAAAGGATGAGTTCTTAAGTATACATTTTTACATTCACTTGCTAATTCTAGTGCATATTAAAATTAAGTATATTTAGGCCTGTACCCGGTAAATGTAAATGGCTAATTTTAGTAACAAATAGATTGTTTTGAGTTCTCATCTTTTAAAGGCCACCTCACTTAAGTGACCACCTTGCATCTAAAACTATAACTATATTTGGCTCTTGAAAATTTCACGCTAAATACTGTAAATTCACCAATTTTCGCTTTACACAAAAATTTCTAACAAAAATTCTAAATTTATTCCCAAGATGATAATTTCACGATTTTGGAAGTCCATATCATTATATTTTTATCATACTTCATTACATGATAATTCTATTTTTTCGAGTGAGAGCTCTCGCGAATTTACGTGTTAATAAAATTATCTTGAATAAAACTGGATTTACAGTATCAAATATATCCAGATCCTCAGTAAGGACATTAAGGAGGCTGTCTTACAAATCGGACAATTTTAAATCGCTCACAAAAAAAAAAAAAAAATCTTTATATGCCTTTGTTGCTTTAAGATTACACACGTATATAAAATAGGGAACTTTCAGGTTAGTCCGGATTACTGTTATAATCCTGCTTTTATTATTGCCAGTTGCGTGATTCTAGAAAAATGTTCCTCAATGTTATTTCTGGTTTCGATGATATATAAATAGCTCCTATAGCACAACTGGTAAAAGTGCCCTGCAAGTATTCGGAAGGTCCTGGGTTCAATTCCTGATCTGTCCGCACATTTTCTCTGCCTGATACATTTCAGTAATTTGGCATTCAATTAAATATCCCACTGTAGTATGTTTTAAGAATCTCTTGGGTTTCTTTAAACAAAATAAATTTAATGCGCTAAAAAGTAAAAATATTTCCATTTACTTAACATACACTGCAAGGTAAATATGAAAACCGAAAGGACATATGAGGAACAAAATCGAGAAGGTGCGAATAAATGCAGGATCATAACGGTAATCCGGGCTAGCTCGAAACTTCCCTAGTGAGACTTTATTTTGTGAGTTATATGGTCAATATAGGGATATAGGGATCTTGTAAAATAATATGAAGTCACCCTCTCGGAATATTAGATGATATTCTGGATCCAGATCAAATATACCGTATCTTAAATGATGAGGACATTTTCACCAAACTTGTCCTTTTCATCAAATTCAATAGGTTTCTTATAACATCTGTGACGGGTGTTGCATGCTAACAAGGGAAGCTGACTCCTTCCGGACTCCTGTTTGGGATTCGCAATTGTTCTTCGTGTTGAGAGAGTTTTGATATCTAATTTGTCGTTTATAATGGACTTGGAGTTTCGGTTATCCATTGGTATCTCTTCAATTTTACTTTTATTCAAAGTGGTAATATTGTGCAAGTATACAAATACAGCAAAACGTTTATATAATGACCTCCATATGGACACAAGTAAACCTGTCTTTATAGGGAGGTGGTCTTTATATAGAGGCATTTTTGGGGACAGTAAAAAAAAAGGTCTTCATGACCAGTTGGTCTTTATACACAGGTGGTTGCTACAGCAGGTTTTCCTACTAAGATGTACATCTCTCTGCTACAACAGAATAGATTTTCAATTGAGAGCATCCATTTATTGCATTTTATTACCTTCTTTACACAAAGTAAGCTGCTTACATTGTTGTAAATATCTGACAATTTTTTTGTTTGCTTGTTTTGGTATTTAACGCCGGCAGTCAACAAATTTTCAGTCATATGGTGGCGGCCAGATTTTAGTTTCGGAGGAGAGAACCAAGTTACAATGACAGTTACGTACCTGGGAATAGATCACCAAGTAAACTGGCAAACTTTCTCACATAATCAGATTACAATCCAGTCGGGCTTGAACTCTCACTATCGCTCGGCCACAGAAGGCCCACCTGACTTTCTGTACGATATTTTTCAATTGCGGGCCCGACAGAAATTAGAATTAATTATGTTTAAAAATACAAACTGTAATACAACTTTGTGTTGAGGACCCTTGGTGAAATCAAGCAAAAATTTATTTCTTGAAAAAAATAAACAAAGTAAAAAGATATGTTCCCTCGTTGTTCGGTTGGTGTTCTTACAAACACATTGGGTCTTTAACATTTTCAACACCTGTTTCATCACAAGACTTACTCGATGGTATAAATACTATGTTGATTCCAAACAGCGTATGTGTCAGCCAAGTGTAGAGACCATAGAATGCTGCCATCTTTAGGGAGGCCATAAAAACACCACTGAAAACAGAAGAGCTCCAATGAATTTATTATTATTTTATTTTTTGACTTTTACGTTTTCTGGTAGGTGATAGGATCACCTTTAAATGTTAAATAGCCTGGGGCCAGTTTCACCAAAGGTTGTAACTTAATGATTAGACATAAATCTAGACCTACGTCGAAATGAGTTTCACTTAAGTGTGTATCTTTCTCCCTACGTTTTGACTTTCGTCAGAGTCTACCTCTGCTCCATACTATATCGTAACATGGTGTAGGTTAGCAAGTAAATATATGTTCATGACATTTAGTGACACTGACATTTTGCACACATAAATAAAACTGTAAATCGAGTTACGTCTAAAATTACGACTACATTTACTGGCAAAGTTTAGACCTTCAATGAAACTGGCCCTTGGGCATTTGTTGTTTTTTTTTTAGAAAACAAACAATTAGGTCGTTTGTTCCAATTGACCTTAAATCAAATCTAAAGACGATTTAATCAATCCTTACATAACATAAATCTTTTGGCATATTTGTGCATTTTCAAATACGATCTTGAGAGTTTAGGAATACTTGACACAAAGACTTATGACTTCCTCTGGGTACTGTAATTTTGGAAATTTTGCAGGACTTTCTTTTCAAAATACACTTTACACAAGTTCTAAATTTATTCCCGAGATGATATTTTCACAATTTTGAAAGACCATTTCATCATACTATTATCATGCTTCATTAAAAAGTTGTCCTCTCTTTCAGTATTGTGTTAGAAAATCAAGCGATAATGTTATTTTCTCAAGAAAAAGTGCTAATGAAATTATGCACAAATAAAATTCATGGAAAAATAAATCCAGATTTATTGTAATCTGGTCATAGATCACACATGATCTTATTCTTTGTATGTTGTATTGTTGTTTAACGTACCACTCAAGAATCTTTCACTCATATGGAGACGTCACCAAATGCTGGTGAAGGGCTTCAAATTTTGGCCTATGCTGGACACTTAACGGCCATGTTGCAGAGAGGGTTCTTTAACGTAACAACACCTATTGTGACACGGGACCTGGGTTTTTACTGTCTCATCTGAAGGACAGGAATCTGACCTGCCGTCGGCTGGACTCAAACCCACAACCTCACGATCAAGAGTTGAGCGTGCTACAGACTGAGCCAGGCTGACTCCCTTATTCTTTGTAAAGTGGTTGCAGGTCATGTGACATATTAATATTATTTATCACAGTGTAGTCCAACAGTGTCTTCTGGGGGTGGCATAGTTAATATATTCACCCTATAAAATAATAGACTCTACTGCAATTTAATGACAAGGGCCAGTCCATTAGTGTCTTGAATGAGGTTAAGGACGTAAAAGTAAATTAATCTTACAACAAAGCTATACCTATATGTATACATTCCTTATACTTCATACTTTATAATCTTAGTGTCTTCAGGGTGAAAAAGAATTAACATATCTACCCCTATAAAACAATGGACTTTTTCTTCAATTAATGACCAGGGACAGTCCATTTATGTCTTTAGGGGTTAATGTACTAAAAGTAAATTAATTTTCTACATACCTTATAGCTTCCTCAACTGCCTTGCTGAATTTGTTGCCGCTTTGTGTGGGGTTTAAATTAGAGAACCACTCCAGGGGCTTAAACGTTTCACCACTCGATGCCAGCAGGTAGAACAAGGTGGTCAGAAAAATTACCTATGTGTAGACAGACAGACACATTTTTCATCACCTTTGATCTTTACTTAGATGGAAAACTCTCTGGCTAGATGGTCAGTTTTACCCTATTTGCCTCAATAGATACCCAGGGTACATTTTTACAGTTTACAGGCCCAGACTCGTAACCATCAAAACCTCATACCCATCTCAACTCATACCCACTTTGGCTGAGTCATGGCTACACTTGGCTGTCTTTATTCCTATGAAAATTAAAATCTACACAAAGCTTAAACATGGGTACTCACTTAGTTACAAGTTGTGATTGGTACAAGTCAGTCAACTCACTTAGTTACGAGTTGTGATTGGTACGAGCCAGTCAACTCACTTAGGTACAAGCTCTGATTGGTACGAGCCAGTCAACTCACTTAGTTATGAGTTGTGATTGGTACGAGTCAGTCAACTCACTTAGTTACAAGTTGTGATTGGTACGAGCCAGTCAACTCACTTAGTTATGAGTTGTGATTGGTACGAGCCAGTCAACTCACTTAGTTATGAGTTGTGATTGGTACGAGCCAGTCAACTGACTTAGTTATGAGTTGTGATTGGTACGAGTCAGTCAACTCACTTAGGTACAAGTTGTGATTGGTACGAGCCAGTCAACTCACTTAGTTATGAGTTGTGATTGGTACGAGTCAGTCAACTCACTTAGGTACAAGTTGTGATTGGTACGAGCCAGTCAACTCACTTAGTTACGAGTTGTGATTGGTACGAGCCAGTCAACTCACTTAGGTACAAGTTGTGACTGGTACGAGCAGACCATAATTCATTTATGAACTTATTCATCTGAAGAAGCCTTGATTATATTACATGACAACACCGTCACCTCCAAATGAAACTTTTTTTTTTCATCTTCAAATTACTTGCAAATACAGCATCAGTCAAAAATGTAATCCATGGGAAGGTTATAACTTTATACATATATAAACACGATTCAATGTACATTATCAGTTAAAACAAAATCGACACCATAACTGTTCATAATCCTAACCCTGTCATTATTAGTTATTAGGCTTGTTACTGACCATCCATGGGAATATTTCTGGTTCCTAGAAGGTAATGGAAGTCGAGGTGAAGCCAAGCCTTCCATGGACTTTATCAACCAGACATATTTTCGTGGACGGTCAGTGATAAACCTAATACCCATTTTATTTTGTTGTGGACCATATTCTCATTTAAGAAATGTCTTCAATTGTCACTGAACACAGAATGGTGTACCGTATCACCTGCCATTGTCGACTATTTCTTTTTTTTTTCCGGCTAATAGCTGTCCATAGAACCATGGGTGGCAGTCATGCGACACTTTATGGCCAAAAAATTGGCTACAATTTTGTCTGAGGTAAAACAAGGACCTTCAACCATTCATACCAAGAATTTGTTTTTATGTTCACTAACACTGTGTCGAAACCAGTAGAAAGAGTGGACAATGTGTTTGTTTACTGAAATATCATTTTAGATAAAAATATTGAACTATATTTATATGGTCAGATACGGTATATGGTCAGTATATGGTCAGATATGGTACTGATAAAACACAAATTTAATAATTGTATAAAATTCTTTTGAAAACTAAAAAAAATTTGTCCTATTACTGTGCAACAAATTCTATCTGTTTTATATCATTATTACCTGACAATGAACCTGTCCTAAAACATAATGTCAATTGGGATATTTTGGAGCTGCTAAAATTTGCCAACTTTGGTCATAAAATGAATGGTCATTTTATGGCCAGTCAAATTTTGGCCATTTATGTGTATATCATGTTTAAATTTGGCCTACCATCAAACCTTGGTCTTACCTTATCGGACTTCCAATTGGTTGAAATATTGAAATATTAAAAATTACCGAATAATTTGAACTGATTTGCCACAAAGTATTTACATGTAATTACGATTAACATTTACACAGTGTTATTCTAAAAATACCTTATTTCTTCATGATAAAAACCTGACAAAAAATATTTTGGACAGTTTAATTTTGGCCATTTAAATAGGGTGGTCAAATTGGCCATAGTTAAACAATGACCAGAATATCCAATTTACAGTATTAAATATCAATTGTAAGTTTCTTGAAACAACTTGTATTTCAGAAGAACTTCAAAATTTATAAGTTATTCGATGTTCAACTGAACGAGACATATACTTACAGCAGAGATGATAAAATTCAATATTGCTGTACCGCCTCCGAGTACCAGAGATAATGTGGCCGTCAAAAGACTCAGCACCAAGTTCATGTTTCCTTTAAGTACGACCCATATAGATTCCAAGACCTTTCAAAAAAAAATGCAAAGACTAAATTTTAAAACGCTCTCTATGATTGGTCATTTTTTTTTCTTGTGTCAGTGCAGGTACAATATAAGGTTCTAATCCCCAAAAGCAAAATGGTTACATTTTCGATTTTCACCAACTTTGGGCCAGAAAATTCACAATTTTTAATCTGTGAGAAAAAAAGTAGCAACATCATGTATATAATAAGAAACTAAAGAGAAAATGAACAAAAAATCTAGTTGATTTTTTTTAGCAAACAAGATACAGTAAAACCTGCTATAGTGACCACATCTATATAAGGATCACCTGTTTATAAAGGCCAGTTTTTTTTTTTAGAGTCCTTTGACTGCATACTTCAACTCAATTGAACCTGTGTATAAGAGTCACCTGCACATAAAGGTCAATATTTTCTAGTCCCTTGGATGGCCCCTGTATACAGGTTTCACTGTAGATAGCCAGCTTTGTAAATTTGAATAAATCAAACAAGGAAATAAATCAGATCAAGATGTGTTTGTGAAACACAAATGCCCCAGTCCCATCAAATTTCTTTCCTGGCATATAATATGTATACAGACGAACTTGGTTATAATGATAATGTGGGGACCTTGAATTTTATTTCAAATTAACCGAATTTCAATGTGTCCATTTTGTATGGAGATCATAAAATTCAAACAGTAAGAAAACTCATGATTCCGACATTTAAAAAAAGCATAGATACTGATTATTTACATTTTAATTGAACTTTATTTACAGAAAATAAACAACACACTGATAAATTACTTTATTGCGAAAAAATCTGTTCATTCAGATTTATTTCTTTCAATATTTGTTACGAAGGAATCCAGAAGATATACCAATGAGAACAACGGGAACATCGGCCTAATGTTGGGAGAAACCATAGATTCGGAGTAAAAATCTGATGACTGGACAGCTGTAAATATGGTGTCCTTTCTTTTAACAATTTCTCTTACTGTGCTAGGATTAATTTCATAATCTTTTGCAATTTTGTTTTGGATTTCATTTTTTTATCCAAGGCTTGTGCAATTTTGTATTTTTCATCAACGGTCAATTGTATACGTTTTTAGGAGTTGCCATCATGCGACTTGACCCAATACAGTTTTTTTTAATGAATAAAGACAAAGGACAATCGAAATATTATATGTGAATTTTACTAAGCAAAAGTGTTCATACACCTGTATTCAGGTCTTTAAGCGGAATTCATTTACCTGTGACAAATGTGTACCGGAGACAAAGAAAAACTACCACTTCAAATCAATTGTTATCAAAACAACTCATTAAGTGTTCACCGGACCTTGTAATTCATTTCAAATAATCCACTTTGTCAATCAAAGTGATTTCAAATTAAATGATTTTTTTTAGCAAAGGAAATATCGGCAATTCTGTTGGGGAATTTCATTTCATTTTACACTGATAGATTTTTCAAAGTAAGCAAGTTCAATATATGTGAGTTTGACTGTACTTTAAATATTTCAATGTCCTACACTTTGACCACACCCCATCCCCAGGGGCATGTGATGTCGGTGAAGTGTGAGTAACCCTTAGAAGAACTTAAAGTCTAAGTTTGGTTATTGTATCACAATCATATGTAAGAAGGGAGGAATCACAGACAGACAGACTGACGATCCAAATGCTAGATGCCCCAGCTGACCTGTCAGGCTGGAAGCATAAAAATTACATTCCTATATATATTTTATTGCTTTAAGATGTTTCCCAATTTCTGGACATTACAGCAAGATTCCCAGTTGGAAAGGCACCGGTCCCTGTTTCTAAAGGGCAGAAAAATAAAAACATTGGTTGATAAATGACATATGGACAGACGATAGCTTTAAGTAACATGCAAATAAAATTTTAACCCCACATGTGTCTGAATTTCGATTTATTTTTAAAACAATGCAATGGATACGATATTCAACCTATTATGCACCCATATCCCTATAAGTGCCCCTCCCCCTTTTTGGCATATGATCAAGAACCATTTCTAGCTGGTTGACATGGAGATGTAGACCTGAAAAACCGTAAGTAGCCCCCCCCCCTCCCCCTCGCAACGGAATTATGTTGATAGGTGTCCTCGGTAATAACTTCAACAACTTTACTACTGTGCCTAAATAAAAATTAAATGTTTTACGTCATTTTGACTGTTTATTGGTCCATTAAGCGCCCACCCCTTTTTCGTGAGTTTTGTAGTGCCCTGGGAGCTTAATGGGTCGAATATGGTATATAGTGAAACCTGTATATAGGGGCCACCCAAGGGACCAGAAAATATTGACCTTTATGTGCAGGTGACCCTTATACACAAGTTCAATTTAGTTGAAGTCTGCAGTCAAGGGACTTGAAAAAACTGGCCTTTATAAACAGGTAATCCTTATATAGAGGTGGCCACTATAGCAGGTTTTACTGTATATATATATATATATTATATATATATATATATTTTACTGTATATATATATATATATATATATATATATATATATATATATATATATATATATATATATATTGGGGGGTTGGGTTTAAAACTTCAAAATCTTCTTTAAGAAACAGGTGAAAACAGTATTGAAAGGAATTTCATGAAATTTAGGAATAAGCATTTTAAAAATTAAATCACTGGGGTCAGTGAGATCACCAAGGTTACTTACGGATGTAAACGTGCCGATATTATCTTTCACAAAGGTTATTATCTGGCTGTAGTTAAACGTGCTGCCATTGGTCAGAAATCCATAGACACTTTTCCAATCCAACAAATCGGCAGACATTACATCAAAAGTTTGTTTACTTACGCTCTGGCTACTAGCATTCTGTAAATAGAAAACAAAATCTTTTTACCTCTGACTAATTGATGAGTTCTAAAATTATAGATAAAAGTATTTGACATGCTCCTAGCAACTCATTTAAAATTCCGTTAACTGGGTTAACATTTATTGGTGTTGTTTTATATGAAAATTTAACTGTAGGCCTATCTATTTTTATCCATAACGCGAGTTCATTTATTTTCTGTTTATGTTGTATTGTAATTCAAATATTCCAGTATTTAAGATTTTATTATAATTATCCCATCTCCAAATAAAAATCTAGAAATACAGTTTTAAAATATACAACTGTACATATATACAAGATATATTCTAAATGGCATGACCGGGTATTTGAGGGTAGGCAAAATTCAAACACAACTTTTTTCACAAAAGGGCAAATTTTAATCACCCAAAAATGACCACCCTTAGTCATAGAACCATTTCCCATTTTCTGTCAGTAGAACAAGTTTAAACAATTAAATTCTGGTCACTTCAAAGAGGTGGCCAAATTATCCTTTTGTTTAATGATAAAATACCCCAATTTATCATAAGCACCAAAGACGAACACTCTAGAATAGGGAACTTTTGATTTAGCCTGGATTACTATCATAATCCTACTTTTATTATTATCGCCATCATGTGATTCTTGAAAAAATGTTCAAAATTGTTTCCACTTTCGGAAATATATAGAAAGCCCCGATAGCACAGTTGAGCATGTAACAACTTCCTGCTAGTGTCCGGAAGGTCTTGGGT
This sequence comes from Atrina japonica, assembly GCA_030159075.1. NCBI lineage: Eukaryota > Metazoa > Mollusca > Bivalvia > Pterioida > Pinnidae > Atrina > Atrina japonica. The sequence goes on from BROG01000358.1 coordinate 60,411, forward strand.
TCGATACCCAGTCTATCCGCACAATTTTCTCTATCGGCTTCATTTCAGTAATTTGGTGTTTAACTAAATAACCCACTCAAAATAATGTTAATGTGCAAAAATATTGGGATATTCCAAGTACATTGCTAAGGTGAATATGAAAACCGGAAGAACATCAAAAAGGTGCGAATAATTGCAGGATCATAATGATAATCAGTGCTAACTCGAAAGTTCCATAGTCATTAAAAAATATTTTATACATATAAAAATAAATATTTTTTTGAATGATGATCTACACATAACATTTGATAAGTAAGATTGGCATGTTGCCAAGGTATTGATTAGTCACACACACTTAACCTACAACTCACCTTGACCTGCTCAACCCTACAGACCATAATAGACTGATCCAATGCATTTTAAGCATTTTATTACAATTTTAATATTTTTGGATGAAATTATTGTTAACTATTTAGTTCGTTAACCTCTAAAGCCAGATTTGAACAGGCTTAAATCAGTACACCCCTTAAGACATATTTGGACTGGTCTAAATCATTGATTTATAGAAGAGTCCATTGTTTTTCAGGGGTTGATATGTTAACATGGTACACCTGTTTAACATTTCAGAGTCTCATCCAAAAAAATGTAACTTTCATATCTGATGTTGAATGCTTCAAGAACGAACAGTCAGATTTGGTGCTCAAGGTGTATCCAGTACGACCCAAAGTGGGATTAACGGATTCCTTTGTGACTGCTTTACAAAATCTGACAGGGCATCGGCTCCCATCAGAAACAGATATTTCTGAGAGGGAAATCAGTTTTTGTGAAACAGTCAGATGGTAACCCATGAAGTTCCTCTGCCATGATGTAATATGTTGCTGAGGAAAAAACCTAGTTTAGCCTCGTTTTCACTTTAATGACCCGAGGTCAATGAATACATGAATATCTTTTGAGATCGGTCATTCTAATACCTGCACATTTTAAATCATCATTTTAATGTCAGAAACGACATGAGAACGTTGACTTATGCTGGCTCCTTCCTTTATCTATGACCATTTAATTTCTAGAGTATATTGAAAATTTCTAAAAATAATTCCTGATTTTTCCATGTTATCATATGGATTTGTTAATTTTGATACCATTTAGTGATAAGATATATTTTTTATGTTTCGTATCTTAAACAAGGAACTCTAGACAGTGAAAAAATGTTTTGATATACATGTACCGTAATCGACGCATTAAGTGCCCAGGGCGCAACAAATATCCCCCAAAAAAAGGGTGGGTGCTTAATGGGATCAATTTGTAACCAAATTAACGTAAAACAGTTAATTTTTTTGTATGGCACGGAGGTAAAGATTTCGTAGTTATTACTAAGGAAACATATTACCTGTTACAGTTTTTCAAGCCAGCATCTCCTTGTCAATCAGTTAAAAAGATTCTTGCTCATATGTAAAAAAAAGGGATGGGGGCGCTTATAGGTACATGGGCGGTTTAATGGGTCGAATACGGTACATTGTACTACAAAATATATGAATAATAAAGTTCAGCAACTGCATCAAAGATAGTCATCAGAACTTTGTGTGACATTATACATGTATATAAAAATTAGCAGAGAAACAAATCATAAATAAAACCCCAAAAACCAAAAAAAAAACCAAAAAACAAAACAAACATAGTATTATCAACATAAAAACAAAATGTGGAGAACACTTTTATGATTTTGTTTGAAAACTGGCATAATGATATGAACTTGAATAATTTAATATTTATGTCCACATATTTCTTTAAAATGGTTACCATGGAAACATAAATATCAGTGATTAATTATGTAAAAAAGAAAAAGTTTTCTTTTATTTCCAACAAAGCCATACCTTCACCACATGCCCCATTTACACAACATCTTTATCCTCAGAAATTAAAAGCTCTAGAAAATCTCAAAAATTCTGATCAACATGCGAGAAATTAAAACTCTGTTGCGGGTACCAATAGTGGCTACAAGACATACTCCAGAGTCCAGAACCACAAAACTGTCTTAGACTTATATCAAAGTTGTAGACGTGTATTCAACCCATAAAGCGCAATAATAACTACAACAACTTTACCACCGATTAAAATTAAAAGTTTTACGTCGATTTAACTGGTAATTGGTCCCATTAATGCCCACTCCTTTTTCCTGAATATTGTATCACCCTGGACGCTTAATGGGTCGAATACGGTATTTCTTGTTTTGGCTTATTAGTTACCAGACAGTTAAAGTTGCAGGCAGACAATCAAACATTAATGCACCGCCATACTTCATTTACTGAGGGTGGGGGTGGTGTTGGAGGTGGGGGTTGGGGTGGGCTTGACCATCTTATTGTTAAAGGTAATTACTTTTAAGGATAATTTGGCTATGTATCAAATGTATAATGTCATGAATAGAGTGAAACCGTATATTGAGAGACCACCCCATCTACCACTAAATAGTGGTCTCTCAAGACTGGTGTTCTCTTAAAAGAGGTTTCAATCAAAGAATCATTTAATCCATTCACCCCTAAAGACACATTCAGACTGGTCTAAGTCATTGATTAACAGTAGAGAATCCATTGTTTTTCAGGGGTTGATGAGATATTTAAGAGGTTTTTTAAATATCTGGTCTTAAAAGGCAGGTGGTCATTCATGACAGTGGTCTCTCAAGACAGCGTCTTCTGTATGCACTACTGGTACAGCCTGCTTTAAAATATCCCTACTCTCTTAACTTATCTACCTTTGAAAAAATAATCTTAACTATTGGTATGCCCGCTTTAAAAAGCCAGTCTCTTAATGTGTACAGCCCGGGTAAAAACAAGTTAACTCTACAGCACATTTAAAAAATACTCCATTACTACCCTTGAAAATTAACAATGACTAAAGCCGGTCCAAAGTTTGGTAAACGAGTACTCTAACACCGTAAAATACTCCATTAAACTTGTCACCCCAAAGTTTTTTTCACTGTATTTTTACCGACAGAAAACTGGTTAATTATCCTATCTTAAATTTGACCTTACAGTGCACCCCAAACGCTATATACAACTTTTTAAAAAAAATCTAGTTTATGATGCATAAATGCATTTGTCGAAAATCTGAAGTCAATCCGATGTCTCATTCCTGAGAAATATGGCAAAAAGGAAGTGAATTCTGTTTGCATACCTTTAAAATACTCACGAACGGCTTTAGATCTGTTCAGCCATCAGAGGAAGAGGTCAGACACTATAGGTTGTGAAAGATATTAGCCTAGAGCATACCAAGTATAGCGAGATAACATATTGGCAGATTATTTAAAACAGTCTGGGTAATCGGTGCGTTGTAGCGAGGTACGGAAATACATCTAAACAGGTCTCGCTGTTCACAAATTTCCAGAAGATAAAAAGATAACTTAAAGACAGTTGAGGACTAGATTCATAAAATGATTATGTGCTGATTTTGAAATCTGATCGGTTTCAGATGTAACTTATGATGGGACATGTTTAAACACCTAACAGAAGATTATTGCATTTCCTAACACATTATTTTTAAAACATGTAACGAAATAAAGTAAATAAATAGATAGATAAATAAATAAATAAATAGAAAAATAAATAAATGGATAGATAAATAAATTAATTCATAAATTAATTCATAAAACACCAAACAGTATTTTGTTCCTGAATTTCCTTATTTTGGTTCAAAAAGGTTGGTTTTTTTAGTTTACTATTACATTTCTATCCCGTTATTTAAAAAATATTTTATACAATTCACAAAAATAAAAAATTAAGAAATACCACACAGTAAAAATGTATCTATTATTGTTTGTAAGTTTGCATCAAAATGCACATGTTTTCTTGTAAATTATGACAGTTTCCATCTTAATTATAAAATTATTTTATACAAACTTTTAACAAAAATTAAAGCAAAATAAACACCGAACATTAAACTGAATAGCAGAATTTCATTCTTAATTTTTGTAATTCCACTTAAAAAGTGTTATATATGTTGCTATTGTAATGTAAATAGATAAATAGATATTTAAAAATTTTGTAGTAAAAGTTTCTGATGAAGAAAAGGATGGAACACTTGAATAAAGAAAATAAGTCACCTAAAATTCAAACCATTCCTTGTCATCTCAATGGCCAGTAAATCCAGAATAAATTAACATGTTAATACCTACATGGTTATTAATCTCTCTCTCTCTCTCTCTCTCTCTCTCTCTCTCTCTCTCTCTCTCTCTCTCTCTCTCTCTCTCTCTCTCTCTCTCTCTCTCTCTCTCTCTCTCTCTCTCTCCAGATAATAAACACTCCATTAAAATTTGGTTATATGCATTTTTTTAATTCAACTGTAAATGACATTTACAACTATATTTTAACAATTGATATATAAGGGAGAGTGAGACAGATTTTTGTGAATTTAAGTGTTTATGAGAAGAAGAATTGTCATTGGGTGCCTTCATACACATGTGAATTTAGACTTACAAGGGGCATTAGCTTTTTTTTTTCGTCAAAATTTTCTTTTTCACATCTTAGACTGATATAAAATGACAAAAAAAGAGATATACTGAGGCAAACAAATCTTCAATTCCTATATATTTTGTGAACATTGCTAAAGAAACCGGAGTCTGACACTTTTTCACTTGCAGTTGAAAAACTCAACCTTATTATCTGTATATGGATACCATACTGGATCTGACCTAATTTTCACAAAATATATAGGAATATAAGATTTTTTTTGTACCTGTGTATATCTCCTACTTGTTACTGTACATAAAGTACAAGTAGTAAAAGTACAAAAAAAATCGAAATATATTTTCTGGGTAAATTCAGCTTATGACCCTGCTAGTTTTTGTTTTTCTGATATAGATGGGCCCAAAAAATTATTTCGAAACATTGAGAAACTTGACTCATAAAAATTAAGAATCATAAATTGTTTATTAGTAGCATTAAATAACACAGTTATTTGGGACTTTGTCAATAATTCGAAACATCGTGAAATTCGACTCATTGAAGTTCAACTCATCGAAGTTCTACCGTAATAAATCAAACAGATCGAATGTACCAAAAATTCCTGATGTACCACAAGTTCTGTTTTCTCCTCAAAATTAAAAAAAGATATCGGTTGAACTTTGGCATTTACTTCCCTTTGTTCGGTGGTGTCAGGTTCTAAATATCAACGTTTTACGGACTGACTATCTATGATACCGATACCAACATGACCAACATACAGAGTCGCTGCCACTTGTAAATTTTTGTATCTTGTAATTTTGAGACGCTAATTTGAGGCGTCAAGATTCTAACCTGTAATTTCAAGATATTACCTAAAAATGTCATGTTCACACAGTCAAACCTGTATATATCAACCTCCTGAGGGACACCAGGAAACCGGTCTTAATGGGAAGGTGATCTTTATATAAAGGTTGATTTGTACACAAATGGTACTATTGGGGACACATGGGACAGCAAAAAATGATTTTTGTGGCCAGGTGGTCTTTATACACAGGTGGTCAGTAAAACAGGTTTTATCTATGTCTACTACAGAAAGTAACAGACATCAGGGACAGTTGTACATGAGGTACCATTGGGGACAGTAACAAAAATGGTCTTTGTAACCAGGTGGTCTTTATACACAGGTGGTCACTAAAACAGGTTTTATCTATGTCTACTACAGAAAGTAACAGACATCAGGGACGGTTCTGTTTATAGAGGTTGATTTGTACATAAGGTACCATTGGGGAAAGAAAAAAAATGGTCTTTGTGACCAGGTGGTCTTTATACACAGGTGGTCTGTATAACAGGTTTTACTGTATGTCTTGAAATTCTGAGCTGACATTTCGGATATGTTAGTAAATATCTCAAAGGTCTGATTTTATATTGATTTACTATTTCAAATATATGTGACAGCAATTGGCTTCCATACGAACATGATCAAATGTGTTTGTGAATGAGTGATTTTTACATGTAAAACCATACCGGGGAGATAATGTATCCGAAATTATGGTTGTGATAAGAATTACAGAATAATGGTGATGATGATAATGATGATGATGGCAATGATAATGATGAAGATCATCTTTATCATCATTATCATCATCATCATTTTGTAATTCTCATCACTAATTATGCGTATGATTTTTTATTATCAGAATTGATTTTTTTTAAAAATAAACTTCTTCAAAAACTTTAAAAATAATATCTCATTTTCAATGATGGGGGAGAAAATAAAAAGACAAAAGATGGTATTTTTAAAAAAGATACTTATATAATCATCTAAGAATTCAGCCAAGCTTGAGCTCTCACTGCTGTAACTCATTCACCCCTAAAGACACATTTGGACTGGTGTAAGTCATTGATTTACAGAAGAGTCCATTGTTTTCAGGGGTTGATGAGTTAGAGTTCAAGATGAATTTCTTACCTCAAATTGAAATATAAAAAATTAGGAGTGTGTTGTTATGATTCAAATCAGTTTTACCAAAAATTAATGCTTATATTTCCATTACAAATTAAAATTGCAAAACGCTTTCTCCAAAAAAAAATGCACTCATTAACAATAGACCCTTCCACAATAAATGCGTTCCTGCTAATCTCACCTCGCAATTAACACTTCCGAGTGGTAACAGGAAGTTTCCTACCCAACACAAATCATACCGAATGAAATACAAATCACTTAGAGCTAACAATTACTCTTTCATTGGGTACTTTGTTTTTTGGGTACGAAATGTTTTCAGCGCAAAACTTCTTAATACCACTCCAAAGTGTTTGTGCACACGTGAACTTTGTACAAACGCAGTTATCGTGAAGGTGTGTACTCATTTCTCATTCTAAGTTCAAAGTTCAAACTGAAGGTTGTCACATAAATATAAAACTTGACAGAAAAATAAGATTGTACACTATTTTCTTTCATATGTGTGGTAAAAGATGAAAGACATCAACCTGTTCTCCTTAGTTAGATAATAAACTGTTCCATATCACTTGTGAGAATGTCTCATTCTGAATGTACAGGGGTGAACAAAATGAAAAAGAAAACACACAGTATGACAAGCTGAACTGAAAAATAAATATTTCTGGAGAGAAGGAGTTGGGGCAAAAATCTCACATGAAAAAATTTTAAAATTTGAATGAGATACATATATGAAATATATATTGTTTTGCGACAAAAAAAAAGACTGTTCATTCGTCTAAGAAGTTCACTATGTACACAGGGCTAGAGGACACCTCTGTGTCTTAAATAGGGCCAAAGGTTATAAAACCTGATTTTTGCTCAACTGTAAATCGACCTCCTCCTTCCCCATCACCTACTAATCAAATACAGTAAAAACCTTTTTATAATGCCCCTTGTTTCATTTTCCACCTTGCTTTATGCCAGTTTCTGAAAGTCCATTTTTCCAATTTTCCCTATAACTTCATTTACGGTTTCCCTCTACCTATCACCACAAATATTTAAAATGCAAAATGGTGGCAGCATAGCAAGGTTTATCTGTAAACTCCAATTCACATAAGATGGCAGGGCGGTGTGACCTTTTGATTATCATTAAGTCAATTCTACTCACTTTTTGGTTATGACCAGATTCAAAAAAAAAAAAATGTTTTATTACCAACTGTAGATATGGTTACAAAAACTATGCCTATCAGTGAAATTTCAATGTATTACCTAATATTTAAAGCCGCTCTGGCTCAGTTGGTAGCTCGCTCGACTCTTGACCGTAAGGTCATGAGTTCGAGTCCAGTTGGTGGCAGGTTGATTTCCTGTCCTTCGGATGAGACATTAAAAACCAAAGGTCCCATGTCACAGTAGGTGTCGGTACATTAAAGAACCCTCACTGCTAAAGGGCCGTAAGTGCCGAGCATAGGCCAAACTTTGAAGCCCTTCACCAACACCGGTGACGTCTCCATATGAGTGAAAGATTCTTGAGTGTGACGTTAAACAACACTAAACAAATACAATCTCATTTAAATTCATCCATGTCAAGTTACGAGACTCCGCCCTTCCAGCTTATGTGGGTTCTACTATACACGGTTATAATTACAGTTCATGTTTACATTCAACTCTGATAAGGTCTGATAAGGTCAGAGACTACTTGTCACCCGGTCATCAAAACACCTATTGTTTAATCTGCCAGGTACGGATCCCTGTGTCGTTCTGGCTTACGGCATTGACTTTTAATGAATTCATAGGTAATTATTCAAACTTTGAGGTTTAGAAAGTGAAATATAAGGGAGTCAAAATTTAGAACTTGACTTGAAACTTATCTTCATCCCTAGCAATCATGAAGTTATCATGAATGTTTCTAATTGGCAGATTAAGTTTAAAATCTAATCATGTTTCTCACTGGCAGAGAATGTTTAAAATCTAATCATGTTTCTCACTGACAGAGAATGCTTAAAATCTAATCATGTTTCTCATTGACAGAGAATGTTTAAAATCTAATAGTGTATTTGAATGACAGATAATATTATAAATATGATCACATTTCTGATTGGCAGAGAATATTTCAAATCTTATTATGTTTTTGAATGACAGATAATATTATATTAAAATCTTATCACATTTCTGATTGGCAGTGTGAATGTTTTAAAATCTAATTATGCATTAGAATGGCAGGTAATATTATAAATCTGATCACATTTCTGATTGGCAGAGAATACCACGAATGTAGTTGACTTTCTAATAGGAAGATGATGTTTCTGATTTGCATAGATTACGTTTGGGGTTGCATATAAGGGAAAAAAACAAAATGAGAGAAATTGAGAACTGCTGGTGTCAAACTAGATAGATATTTAGTTAAATCTGTTAATACCATATACACACGATACACTACACAGTATTCAACCCATTAAGCACCCATGTCCCCTCTAAGCACTCGTCCCCTTTAGTGCACACAATCGAAAATCTTTTGAAGCTGGTTGACAAGGAGATGTTTATGTAATAATTAATCTGTGGTCACCCAACAACAGAAGAATGTTGATAGCTGTCCTCAGTAATGGCTACAACTTTACCAACGTGCCTTATAAAAAGTATCTCTTTTACCTCAATTTGACTATTAATTGGTCCCAATAGGCGCCCATCTTTTTCCATAATTTTGTAGCGCCCTGGGCGCTTAATGGGTCGATTACAATATTGTAAAATCTGTTACTTCACATCAAAAATAAAAGTCTTGTGAAATCTAGGTTACAAGAAAAAAAAAACTTATAAATTAGCACATTTTAAGATCTTGGAACCTATATGTGTCATTGTGACAATTGTTGAAGTTGAAGACACTGACCCACAGCAAGTTTGAAAATGTGCTGGCCCTACTGGCTACCTTGTCCAATTTCTGTTATTTTTATCCCTCCACATGATGACTGTGGCAATGTTCACATGGCACAATGCAGTGGCATGATACACATGGCATGACATGTGGCACAGAGCATGTGACAAGACACAGTGGCATGAGGTATCTGACGCATAATTCATAGCACAGCGGTTGAAGGCAACAAACAAGATAACCAACCTGAGTGTCTTAGGTGACATACACAAATGGAAACAAGATGTGTTTGTGAAACACAAATGCCCCCGGTCCCAACAAATTTCTATGCTGGCAAAATAGTGTAATGTCCTACATTTTTACCCCTGCCCCACCCCAGGGGCATGTGATGTCAGTGAAGTGTGAGCAACCCTTACATGAACTTACACTCTCTGTTTGGTTACTGTATCACAATCCAAACTTGAAATATTGCACTTTATATGTAAGCGGGACGGAATTACAAACACACAGACAGATGGATGGATGATCCAAACACGAGGTGGTGCCCCCAGTGGACCTTTCAGGCTGGGAGCATAAAAATAGACTTTTGGATTGTTTTACACCACACACAATAATTTGTCAGTTATATGGTGGAGGACAGGAACCCGGTTACAATGTACCCATGAAGAGACCACTGGCCTCCCACAAGTAAACCAGCAAACTTTGTCATAAAAATCAGCTGAGGTTCCAGAAGGGTTTGAACCTGTGCTGACCAGAAGTGAGAGACTTTATCATGGTTCAAAGCAAGTGTGATGCTCTAACCAAGTACAAATTGACAAACTGTGTATTAATATGTAAACACATTTACAAACAGAGGTGTCAGACCAAATCAGAGATATAAATAGACCGAGAAAAGTAGTAAAAAGTTTTGTGTATTTGAGCATGTTGATTAGAGTGTGATGAAAATCCAGATGATATGTGTACTCAGTAACCATGACAACCTAGAGTTTGATATCTTACCGCTCGATATAACCAGTGTCTAGTATCCGATATCTGTGTTCAATGAAAATAATAAAACTTAAATAAAACTGAAAAAAAAAATACTGAAACAGAATGTTCAAATAAACAGAATAAAAACAAGAAAAAATTAAATTAACTAAATATGAATAACTAAATAGCAGAAGCTTCATTAAACAGAGTTACACAGGGGAAGACTAGACACGCAGACTAAAATTTAGAAGTAAAGACTGAAAATAAAGGGTTTATCCATTTTAATTTCAGGAACTGAGATGGAAATATATACAGTTAAATTTGTATATACCGAACTCCTTAAGGACACAAAAAATGTTTTTTACAGGAGAGGTGGTCTTTATGTAGAGGTTGATTTGTTACAGAAATGGTACTGTTGAGGACCAGGTTGTCGTTATACACAGGTGGTCGCTAAAGCAAGTTTTACTGTAATGGGTTTTATTCATCATGTGCTACATGCCTCTGCATGCATATATCAGGGCCTGAAGTCACCTAATATAACTCACCTGTGTAACTTACTCCGTACCAGGTACACAAGCTCAACTTTTATTCATTCTTTTGACATACATATGACATAACTGTACTCAGATTGCATGCTATATCTGAGGTTTTATGAAAACAAACAAACTGATCTATTTTTCAGATTCGCGATTTGGTGACACGTCACTCTGATGGTGGTAACGACAGCAATATTGCACAACAGGTGCTTGATGTACATATGACATAACTGTTCATAAAACTGTTGGATTTGTGTATTTATTAAAGCGTTATTATTTTCATCAATCACAAATAATTTTTTGTGTCACGCTTATGATTTTCCTGTAAAAATAAAAATTGAAAAAAAAATAAAAATTAAAAATCTGAGTACCTACTCAAACAGTTTACAAATGAAATGAGCAAAAGTGTTTGTACCTTAACTTTTTAACTCCTGAGGTTACATTTAGACTCATCCAAATCAATAGATGGCATGGTCTACTTTCATAATTTAGGGGTGAGCAAGTTAAAATTGCATGTGAAATTTTTGCTCTATTTAGATTCAAAATCATACAGCCCCAAATTCTGACAGTGGACTTTACCATTCTTTGAAATGGGTGAGTCCAAATATGGCTACAGGGGTCAATGGGTTAAGATCATGAAAATTTAGTTGAGCTTGAGCACTGATTAAATTTAGTGACTCTGGGCCGAGATCTTGGAATTTAAACAAGTTGTAACTGGAAATCTAGGCTGAAATTCTGCCCCGATTTTAAGTTTAATTTTAATTTTTTTTGGAGGGGGTAAGAGAGGCAGAAGTTCTCCGATATATTTTTATTTCATATCAAGATGCTGTGACATTTTCAAAGCAGTTTACAGATCATTTTAACCATCTATTTCTTATCACTGACATCTGATATTTGTTGATATGCTTACATGATCTTTTAGATTTATAAATCCATCATCTCTAAGTAGTCACATGACATAATTCCATTGATTTAAGAAGCGAATTCAAGCTGACCATCATTATTTCGGCTTACTAGAAATCAAGAAGAACTTGGAACTCTTGTAAATGTTGCAAAATCCTCACCAAAATTAATGTCATCTGATGTATCATTGATACAAATCACCATAATTACAAAATTTGGTCATAATATAAGGGAAAGATATCAAGTCATATAACAAAATTTAAGACAATGTTTCCATGGAAACAAGAATCTGTAAAATGTGCACATACCCTGGCAAGCCAACTGTCATACAGACGGTCCCATACATCAAGCACCTGTTGTTCAATATTGCTGTTGTTACCGCCATCAGAGTGACCCTTCACCAAGTCGCGGATCTGAAAAATAGATCAGTTTGCTTGTTTTCATAAAACCTAAGATATAGCATGCAATCCAAGTACACTGATGAATAGACCATTTTTAAGTTGTCCGATTCCGTTCAATTTCATCACAATACTTTGTGCTTGGACTATTTGACGTCATCTAAAAGTTGGACAAGGTCGATGCAAGTTATGTAATATTTTCATTGACGATATTCAGCGATATCTTATTTCACTTCATCTGCGAGGAATTAATTTTAGTTAAATTATTTCTCTTATAAATATGCAAAGTGTCGTCACTTTCCTATAATCTAACTTTCAAATCTTGCCTCTATTACTTCACGATATTAATATCCCTGGTCATAAAGATGATAAACTGCTTATCCGGAATATAAGGATGCCCTATTTTGCTCGTTGATACCGCAATCTATAATGACAAATCATGACGTAACACGACAACTCGAAATTGGTCTATTGATACATACCCCCTACCTGTGAAACCATTATTCAAGGGGCTTTCGGAGTTTTTTTTTCTTCAAAAATTGTTTTCTTTTTTGCTACATGGATTGATGTAACAAATAAGAGATACGGTAGAAATTCTTAAACTCCTATTGTATTTTGTGAAAATTGCTCGAGAGACTCGGTTTGTCAATTATTCACTTGCAAGTGATTAATTCAATCTTACTGTTTGTATGTGGATGAATCACTGGACCTGACAATATTATCTGAAAATATGTACTAGGACATGTAGGAATTTCAGATTTTTTATATTTGTGTATAGCTCTTATTTGTTATTGTACATCAACGTAAGTAGTGAAATACCGAGATATATATATATATATTTGGAAGACACACCTAATGAATGCCCCTTTATGTCAATGGCAATTACAAAAACTGGCTTCAAAAATTCGGACCTAGTGACCGATTTTTTTGTGCCACAAATTCTGCAGCCAGCACAGCCCCTGGATAATGTTCCTCTGGGCTGTATTATCAATGTGTTATGTGGATTAACTGGAGCCATGCTTACCTTGGATGCGATCCAGTTTCTCCCATACAGGTAAGCATTCCCCACCATTGAGTCCATGGCTTCATTCATATCTTCACCATTCGGCAACCATCTGCAAATGACAATTATAGGCATATTGTCACTCAGTGTATCATAATTTTAAAATGACAGTTAAAGGCATATTGTCACTCAGTGTATCATAATTTTGGTTTTAAATGCAACAAAGTCGGAAATTTATGAAAATATTTTAAAGTATTTTGTCATAAACACTGGCATTTCAATGTATTTTGAGGTTTAAACATGAGAAATCAGGTTTCATTTAATTCTTTACCAGGACATAAAAAAATTTTACTTGATCAAAGATCAAGTTAAAAGCCAATCCGATAGCTTTTTGTGCACACTAAGTCAAGAAGTTTTCTTCAAATGGGCAATATCTTTCCCCTTTATTTACAATTGTATGCCATCAATATACAAACATGATCAGCTACAGAATCAATCTTGCATGTTTTTGCCTTCGAAGCATGAAGACTGAACTTTAGTACCATGTAAATCTAATGACCACGGACCTTAGTCCATCACTCAGAACCTTTGTGATTTGTTGTTGTTTATGTTTGAAGAAATCTGCTATACTTATCATCCATTTCAGTTCTAACATTAGCCTTCTTAACCCTTTCGCTACTAGAGTATTATGATAAACAATGTATTCGCCACACTACAACTGTCAAACACAAAGAATGCTCATTTACATAAAAAGGATGTTTCATTTAAGTCTCGTTTACAAAGTAACGGTGAATTCCCCAAAACAATGGATGCAAAAATCAGGCTACTTTGGGCGCCATAGTAATTTAGGACTAGTAAACTTCATGGAATATTTTGGGCGCTATAGTGAAAAAAAGGTAACATTATTTAGGGGGCAGTTTTGGGCGCTATAGTAAGTAAAGGTAACATTATTTAGCAGATGGTTTTGGGCGCTATAGTAACAAAAGGTAACACACAAATATGCTCCAAGTATTTGAAGTTGAACGTCACCTGCTTTAAAACTTCGACTCAGGGTTTTGCTATTATGATTTTTTTGCATGCCTGATTACCATTAATGCTATTTATATGATAATTCTCAAGAGTTCCGAAGGTATAAACGATAAACGATTATCCTTAAGATCAATGAGATAGGCCAGTCCAAGTATGTTATAGGGGTCACTGAGTTCATAATATATTTCTGGACAAAATTTTTCTTAAAGTGCAAAATTAAAAACAAACCGAACATTAAAAGATTTTTTAGTGTTGTCTTCAGCTGTTGCTATGGTAACAAAAAGAAATACTTGCTGAGTAATTTCAGGATGCAGTGTTGTGTTAAACAGATTGCCACTGATCTTTACCAGATACATGCTTTCCTGTTGCACCTGCAATGATATTAAACATCAAGTGCGTTATATGCGGTTGTAAATTTTAGCATTTTTGCAGTACAGTGTAATCTCATTAACTCGAAACTGAATGAGTCGACAAAAAAACCAAAATAAGCAACAACAAAAATCACATTTCGACTATACAAAAACAAAAATGAAATAGATCTCTTTTGAGGTATTACATTCTGTTGTTTTGTTGTAATACCTGAAAATTTTCGTCATGGATATTTTCACGCTGGTTATTTTTGCCCTGGATATTTTCGCCTTTGTACAACAAAAAACAACAAAAAACATTCATCTTGTCTTAAATTTGCACTAAATCATCACAGTATCATGGATGTCGTTATGTCCATGCTTCAGTTCTTCAGCTTGAAAATTTCACCATTTTAAATTCATCCTCTCATCTAAGGGTGAAATTGGCAAAAATTAACGGGAGTGAAAATTTTGGGCATACCTGCCTACTGGACATCAACAATCTGGATGACAGCAAAACCACCCCCTCTTCTTCAACTTTGTAGAGGATACCTACAAAGTATTTATTATTTCGAACCTTGCTTGCCGAGATTCACACCCCAAATCTCTCACTTGCAGGTATGATGTTCTACCAGTATCATCACCTGTATTAAATTAACCTTCAGTTAATTGTTGATATTACCTGAACTGCAAAAAAGACGGCAAATAAGGAGGATCCAACGAACAGCAGTAAAATAAACACTACGCTGGTTGTCTTGTCTAAAGATTGCTCCAACAAGGAAATAATCTGAAAAAGAAAAAATATTTACGTTCATGATCAAGTTTTTTCCAGTTACCTGACCAAACTGTAAATTTTGTTTAAGCTTTTCAGTCAAGCTCAGCCTTTTCAATGCAAATTCAGCTTAAAACCTTAGTAAAAGTATGTGGATAAACCTCAGTTTTACAAAAGGGAAAAAAAATTTATCACACCTCTGGCAAAATACTGATTGGTTTAGAAAGATATAACGTGTTCTTGTATCAGGTTACGTATCTACCTGATATTAGTTTTGAAATCACCCCTCACTGGTGACGTCACTCTTAGCAGACGAAAGATGTACACAAACATGACGGACTGGTTTGCTTCATGCAGCGAAGAAGATATAACGAAGGTTAGAATGGAGCTGCATTCCAAAATTACTTTAAGA
The DNA here is from genome assembly GCA_030159075.1 of Atrina japonica. Classification (NCBI taxonomy): domain Eukaryota; kingdom Metazoa; phylum Mollusca; class Bivalvia; order Pterioida; family Pinnidae; genus Atrina; species Atrina japonica. Next base: position 75,988 of record BROG01000358.1, read on the forward strand.
AGCAACAAAAAGGCAGGCCATTGGTGGGATAAATTCGTTATATAGTGTTTTACATGTGTGATACGAAAATATATTGGACCAATGAAAAAAAAAACATATAGGATCTGTCACATTTATGATACAAGTTTTGAATTTTTCATTTTTGTGAGCCTCTGGCGAAAAAATCGTGATGAGTATCATCAAGGTGATATGAATGGAAACTCGTTTTATCATGTGATCTAATTGACACAATTTAAACAGCATTTTGTAATTACTGGGGAAGAAAATCTATATTCTCCTTTCTGCTGAGCGAATCAAATTATTCCAATTAGGTCAAAGACTTGCGCAGAAACAACGCCTACATTTTAAAACTATATTAACACCTAAGCATACTTTATCAGATGTTGAATTTAGCTAAATTACTGACTTAAATACAACAAAATCTTAAAACTATCTACACATGTTTCATCTGACTGTCCCCATTCAAGTTTAAGAGATGCCACAAACACCCAAGTGATGTCACCGCCAACCATCAGATGAATGAAGTTTGCATACGTACATGTAGGTAATAAAAGAAGTTCAATTTGCTTCATGTTAGCCATTCAAATTGCCGCTAAGCTTTATTATACGTGTTACATATAAAATATTTACGTAATCTGTTATGAAGCTGCATAACACCCAGATCACATAATGAATATATGTATACTGTACAGTTTCTTGAACTTCAGGTGAGTTAATTTTGCTACATTTGCCATAAAAAAAATACCACAAAATTAAATACCTGTGAATATTATACCTTATACTAACGTAATATGAGAAAGACGATACATTACAAATCAATATTACAAAAAGGTGATTCAAATGAAAATGTGTTAATATATATATATTTAGACTTTGTAAATACAAATTACAAATGTTTATGACATGTATATGCCACCCTTCAACTCTTGTTTTACTTCGGTTTTGGTAACGGTCTTGCATGAAATTTTATATCTACAAATAAATTCCTTTTAAATAAAAAAAGAAGTTTCTTCACTTAAAATTAAAAACTAGATGTCATCATATACCTGAAAAATTGTTGAAAACATCATTTACACAGAAAACTCTAAAAATCCTTGTTAACTATTAGTGTGCTTTTAAACATAACATCTGTGATATTACACACACAACACACTATAACAAACACACGCACATGCACAGACACACACAAACACACAGACACAATTACATATACACACAAACACAGACACAAACATAGACACAAACACACAGAGACACAAACACAGAGACACAAACACAGACACAAACACAGAAACACACACAAACACATAGACATAACACAGACACAAACACACAAACACAAACACAAACACACAAACACAATCACAAACACAGACACAAATACACAGACACACAATTACATATACACATAAACACACAGGCACAAACATAAACACAAACACACAGACACAAACACACAAACACAAACACAAACACACAATCACAAACACAGACACAAATACACAGACACACAATTACATATACACATAAACACACAGGCACAAACATAAACACAAACACACAGACACAAACACACAAACACAAACACAAACACACAATCACAAACACAGACACAAATACACAGACACACAATTACATATACACACAAACACACAGACACAAACATAAACACAAACACACAGACACAAACACAAACACAAACACACAATCACAAACACAGACACAAATACACAGACACACAATTACATATACACACAAACACACAGGCACAAACATAAACACAAACACACAGACACAAACACACAAACACAAACACACAATCACAAACACAGACACAAATACACAGACACACAATTACATATACACACAAACACACAGGCACAAACATAAACACAAACACACAGACACAAACACACAAACACAAACACAAACACACAATCACAAACACAGACACAAATACACAGACACACAATTACATATACACACAAACACACAGGCACAAACACACAAACACAAACACAAACACACAATCACAAACACAGACACAAATACACAGACACACAATTACATATACACACAAACACACAGACACAAACATAAACACAAACACACAGACACAAACACAAACACAAACACACAATCACAAACACAGACACAAATACACAGACACACAATTACATATACACACAAACACACAGACACAAACATAAACACAAACACACAGACACAAACACACAAACACAAACACAAACACACAATCACAAACACAGACACAAATACACAGACACACAATTACATATACACATAAACACACAGACACAAACATAAACACAAACACACAGACACAAACACACAAACACAAACACACAATCACAAACACAGACACAAATACACAGACATACAATTACATATACACATAAACACACAGACACAAACATAAACACAAACACACAGACACAAACACACAAACACAAACACACAATCACAAACACAGACACAAATACACAGACACACAATTACATATACACACAAACACACAGACACAAACATAAACACAAACACACAGACACAAACATAAACACAAACACACAGACATAAACACAAACACACAGACACACAATTACATATACACATAAACACACAGGCACAAACATAAACACAAACACACAGACACAAACACACAAACACAAACACACAATCACAAACACAGACACAAATACACAGACACACAATTACATATACACAAAGACACAGACACAAACACAGAGACACACACAAACACACAGTGACACAATTACATATACACACAAACACACAGACATAAACATAGACACAAACACACATGCAAACAGAGACACAAAGACAGACACAAACATAGACATAAACACACATGCAAACAGAGACACAAACAGACACAGACACAGACACAAAGCCACAGACACAAAGACACAGACACAAACACAGACACAAATACAGACACAAACACACATGCAAACAGAGACACAAATATACACACACATGCAAACAGACACAAATATACACACACAAACACAACACAGACACAAACACACATGCACACAGAGACACAAATACACACACAAACACACATGCAAACAGAGACATACACTCACAGACACATTGTTTATAATTGTTTATTTTTGTTTAAGGTCCACTCAAGAATCTATCACTCATATGGAGCTGTCACCAAGTGCCGGAGAAGGGCTTCAAATTTCTGGCCCATGCTCGGCACTTATGGCCACTGATCAGAGAGGTTTTTAACATGCTGACACCTACTGTAACACAGGGCATCTGTTTTCATTGCCTCATCCCGCGGACAGAAAACCAACCTGCTGCTAGCTAGACTCAAACCCAAGACCTCAAGATCCAGACACGTGCATGCAACTGACTGAGCCAGATCGGCTGTTATTTTTCCTTTCTTTCAAACTAAGACTAATATACGATAACAAAAAACGGTATACACTGACATGAAAATTCTAAAATTCCCATGTATTTTGTGCAAATTGCTTGAGAAACTCAGAATTGGCACTTTTTCACTTGCAATTGATTGATAAACTGACTCTTGCTATTTGTATATGAATACCAAACTGGACCTGACCTAATTTTCTAATTAATTGAAATATATAGGAATACATGTATAAGATTATATGTCTGTGTATAGCTCTAATTTGATATAAGATTATATGTCTGTGTATAGCTCTAATTTGATAAAAGATTATATGTCTGTGTATAGCTTTAATTTGATATAAGATTATATGTCTGTGTATAGCTCTAATTTGATGTTGTACACTTAGAACAAGTAGGAAATGGAAAAAAAAATTGGAAATATTGGTAATTTAATTTGGTACATGAATATACAGCTAATGTCCCTTTTAATCTTCCGAAGGTAATCAATTATCTTCAAAACACTACACAGCAATAAGAAGCATTTTATTAGTTTATTATTATTGTGTTAAACTTAAAGATCAGTGGTAAACTTAACACTGAGTACTGGTACCTGCAATTAAAACAAAATAGAACTTCCAGGTATCTCTCATTGTTTCTGCTTTAAGTCTGAAGATCTGGTTATCTAACTCTTAGATCCTCCACACACACAACATACACACACACATACACACACACATGCATGCACACACAAACACACACACACACACACAAACACACACACACAAACACACACACACACACACACACACACACACACACACACACACACACACACACACACACACACACACACACACACACATTGTGGTAAATTGTAAAAAGTTCAGCTCAGTGTTTCAGGGTTTTTCAGTTATAGCCTGACACAGATGGCAAAGTGATAGTGGTGTTACTGTCACTCCATAAATTAGTTTCACACCAACATTCTGAAACTGTTATATTTCTTTAATTTATATAAATATTCCAGTTTAGACTTAACTGAATCAATTACATCTCACCTTTGATTTTGAAATTAGCTGTGTGAAAATAATTACCTGTGTTTACAAATAATTACCTGTGTAAAAATAATTACCTGTATAAAAGCAATTCGCACTTATATAGTAAAATGCATATCAGTGAAACTTGTATATAACAACCTCCATGGGGACACAAGAAATCCAGTCTTTATACGGAGGTGGTCTTTATATAGAGGTTGATTTGTACACAAATGGTACTATTGAGGATAGCAAAAAAAAAAAGGTTTTTGTGACCAGGCGGTTTTTATACACAGGTGGTTGCTACAGCAGGTCTTAATGTAGTCTCATTGGGTGGATTCTTATGAAACTTCTCTTGCACTAGACAAGTTAAAACTTAAAGTACAGTGAAACCTGTGTATAGTGGCCACCCAAGAGACCAGAAAATGTTGACCTTTACATGCAGGTGACCCTTATACACATATTCAATTTAGTTGAAGTCTGTGGTCAAGGGACTTTTGAAAACTGGCCTTTATAAACAGGTAATCATTATCTACAGGTGTCTGCTATAGCAGGTTCTACTGTAATACATAAAAAGGACATTAGTTGAGGTTTTTTTTTTTTAAATATTTTGCCTTTTTTACTACTTAGACTGATAAACAATAACAAAATGGAGATATACACAGGCGTACAAATTCTTAAATTACTACATATTTTATGAAAATTGTTTTTGAGAAACCCAGGTTGGGCACTTTTTGAATTACAGTTGATTAACTCAATCCAACTATCTGTAGACTGTACATGAATTCCACGCTGGACTTGATCTTAATGGCTTTTTCACAAAATATATACCTGTAGGAATGTGAGATTTCTTATACCTGTGTATGGCCTCTTATTTCTTATTGTACATGATCAAGTACAAGTTGTAACAGTAGGAAAATGTTGAACATTTTTTTTTGGCAAACACAACTATAAATTCCCCTTTAAAATCACACTGATACCTACTTGTATGCTTGGTACGGCTAAATATCAACTTGAGTAAAAAAAAAAAAAGGCTGTCATAACCAAATAGTGAGTAGAATAAAACATATGATATTCAAAAGGTCACTCCGCACCTGCCAAGTCTTGAGAATCTGACAACACCACGTTAGACAAGCAAAACATGTGTACAGACCGTTTCCACAGCATTATTTCCATAATTATAATTTAATGTACATGTTTGGACTAAAGTCAATAATTCTATATGCTAATTTACCTGTAATCACAGCAAACCATAGTCAACTGGCCTGGATTTCTAAAAAAATAAAACTTAAGATTTTGCTTAAGTTTTATCTCAAAACTCAGATTTAAACTCAGCTAAGATTTTTCTCAAGTTGCATTTTCTCAAAACAAAATATTAAAGCTATTTTCCAAGATAGGTGACTTAGGTTTTTACTTAACTTGAGTAAAATATGGAACTGAGCTTTTTTCCAGAAATGCTGTGATTTGAGTTTTTCTCAAATTTGACAAAAAAAACCTCAATTATTTAAGTAAAAACTCAGACTTCAGTCTAAGATTTGACTTAATTTTTTTTTTCAAAAAATCCAGGCCAGTTTATTTTGGTCTACACAGTGCTGAAGGGAAACTGAGAAATTTTAAGTAAACACTACATCCCAGGACGGAAGGATTATCTACCTTCTACATGTTCTAAATTTAAATTTATAAAAATGTGTGCTATAAAACAAAATGTTGGTTTCATACTTTTGATACTTGAAAAAACACAAAAGCCCTAGGTACCAACAAATTTCCAGTGGGACAGAACTACGGACAGACAAACAGAGAAACAGACACACACACACACACACACACACAGAGATGGGACAGAATGACAGACAGCCAGACGGATGGTCCAAACCATAGATGGCTCTGACGGACCTTTCAGGCCTGGGGCATAAAAACTAAGATGATTTTTTCTTATAACTTAAGTAAATAAATGTCAAACCTTGATGTCTCCCCTTGACAAGAGTTTGATTAACCCAGTGATCCATCGTGGAGCAAGAACATCTCGTCTAGTGGCTAGCCACTCCCTCAAACTAGTTTTTAACCTTTGAACTCTCTCACCAAGTACGCCTTCGCTGCTTAACTGATAACCTGCATAAAATGTCGAAATAAATTTTATGGGTATTTTAAATAAACAAGGGAGCCGGCCTGGCTCAGTCAGTAGCGCGCTCGACTCTGGATCGTGAGGTCGTGAGTTCGAGTCCCGCTGGCGACAGGTTGGTTTCCTGTCTTTCGGATCGGACAGTAAAAACTGGAGGTCCCGTGTCACAGTAGGTGTCGGCATGTTAAAGAACCCTCACTGCTCAATGGCCGTAAGTGCTGAGCATAGGCCAAAATTTGAAGCCCTTCACCGGCATTTGGTGACGTCTCCATATGAGTGAAATATTATTGAGTGGGACGTTAAACAACAATAAACAAACAAAGAAACAAATAAACAAGGGAAATAATTTGTATTTTTGGAATACAAGTACAGTCGAACTTGGTTATAATGAAATTGTGGGGACCTTGAATTTCATATATGGATTGAATGTATTTTCTATTCATTTCATTGCAAACTGAAACAAGTTGGAATCTGATCACACAGTGTAATTCACGTAGCGATGAAACTAACAGGATATACATTTAATGCTTATATTTAAAATGTGTAAAAATAAACTATAAAACGTTCTGACAATAAACATAAATTTTTATTAGATTTTGTAAATGTCAGACGTGCCACTATTACAATGCGAATGTACAGTATATAACTCATCATATAAATTCAACTGGCATTAATTCCGGCGATAAGTTGATTGTAATGTCAGATATTTTTACATCAGATATTGAATTATTTTCAACTAAAGTTCAAATGAATGAAAATAGCATATTGAATTATTTTTAACTAAAGTTAAAACAAATGACAATAGCCAATAGAAACACCACAAATTTATATATTTTAATTATTTTAAATTAAATGAATTTAAATGAGTTATCACTTAATCAAACCCTGATAAAAATGATCTGCGATTACATACAGACCACCGCAAACCGTCTACTCATGAAGGAAAAGTGATTTACAGTCCGGAAAATTATCAATATAAAAAATACCAGTATGTCATTACTAAATTGACCCATCCCCAAATGCCCATTATGGTACCCTTTGGGAAACTTTTCCATTATGATGTCACAATTAAATGGCCCGTCAAACACTCACGTGATTATGACATCACAATCAAATGACGTCAAAAAGGCATATGGACAGCCACGAGTCTGACACTTGGCAATAGGTCAACTGGTCAGTATTTAGACAATTTCTATTTGTGGAATGTTGGAGGCCCCAAGTTTAAATTCCTATCACAGCATAACACAGTAGCACTCAGTTATAGTCCGACCTTTTGCATCCCATTTACAGCAGGTCGAGACAGCAATCACAAGTCCCATCTTCCCAAGTCAAGGTTTTCTGATCCACTGCTTTACTCACACACTGTGACAGATTACATGTCATATCTGGTGGTCACTGGTGGCGACATCTAGCCCTAATTTAAACTTTCAGATTGACCCATCACTGACCTGAGACTTTATCCAATGAAAAGACTTGTAGCATAGCCTACACATCGCCATTATTCTATATTTACATAATGTCCCCTCTATCACATGGTCAATGCATGATCGATGAAACAGTACCGCAGTCAATGGAAACTGACGCCATATATGCATGAAGTCACAATACAAAAGTCAAACGAAACGCAGGGCATTATAAAGAGGTTTTATTGTATGTTTAAAGTAAAGGGTGATGAAACAGTATTTTGTAATTGATCATTCTGATTAGTCAAAATTTTCAGTGGTCAGTCAGGCTGGGACAGTGCAAGATATACTGGTTCAAGTATAAATCTATTGACCACAGGCCACTGTTAATTTCGAGCTCTGTAATAAAGTAAATTTTCAAACTTACTCAGACTTTTCATCAGCCATATCAGAAATACCATAGGTAAAAGCAGTTGTAAGATCCAGATGTGAATCCAAAGCATCGTGAAAACTAGCATCCATATCAGGTAGAGAAAGCATGTATCACTCAGTGACCGTTTTACGACCTCCACAGAGGGTGTCGAGTTCTTTTTTTGACCTTTCTTCGTTCCCTCTGACGCTGTGTGTGGCTCTGATATTGGCAAGTCTGTCGGTTTCTTTACCTCTTTTGGGGCGATTGTTTCTATATTGTGAAATATACAAGTATATAGATATACCAATAGTTAGAGGTTTACATTTGCATTTTTAGTATAAATGTATTTTTGGGTTTTTTTTTTTTTGGTAAAAACTGCATTATCAATAGGAAGAAACACACACATATACACAAACATGATTATACTGTGATCATGTGAAGATTACAAAACATGTTAGCCAGTCCGTACAAACATACAGAAAGACACCATACATACAGACACACACAGACACTCATATACAAACACATACACAGACATAAACACACACATGAACACACTAAGTTCTGTGTGAAGATTACAAAACATGTTAGCCATACTGTACAAACACACATACAAACACACTGAAAGACACCATACATACAGACACACGCACACACTCATATACAAACACATACACAGACACACCCACAGACATAGACACACACACATGAACATGCTGCGATCTATGTGAAGATTACAAAACATGTGAGCCGTACTGTAGAATCGCACACACAAACATTCAGACATGCACACAGACACAAGCATTCAAGCACACACACACCAATAGACACATCCACAGACACATATGCAAACACACACACATGCAAACACACACTCATTGGCAATAACTCCTATACCTATAGGTTTTCTACTTTAAACTTTGAACAAAATTCAGATAGTGGGTCACTGATAAATTAATTCAACCCTAAAGACACATTAAGACTGGTCAAGTTATTGATTTATAGGAGAGTCCATTGTTTTTCAGGGGTTGATGGGTTGATGGATCATCAAACATAAATTTTTGGCATTAATGCCATAAAGGACAGAAGAAAAACAAACAATATTAACAGTATATTCAATAATTTACCACTGAAAATGATTTTAAAAGGTCTGGTCCGGTGTGGCATTCACATAGAAAAAGTAAGGTTGAGTTATTCAATTGCAGTTGAAAAAATTGCCAAACCTGGGTTTCTCAAGCATTTTTCACTAAATATATAAGGAATTAAGGATATATATACCTGAGTATATGTTTTTTTCTATTATTGTTTATCCACCTACATGTAAGTAGTAAAAAAAAGGTCAATAAAAATTTTAAAAAAAATAAAACACAGCTTATGTCTCTACAAAGTCTAAATGCATGCCAAGTAAGGATACAAAAAATTATAGCACTGGAAAAAGACACAAAGACAACTGTGGCAAAACTAATTTCTCTCCTCACGTTGTTTGGGGGGGACATACGGGGTACATGTAATCAATAATATGTGTTAAACATCAGCATAATTCATTCTCTCACCAGGTTTTTGAGACTTTTCTGCTAAAGTTTCATCCTGATTTTCCAGTTCTTGTTCAGCTGTTGAATTTTTCTCCTCTGTTTCTGACTCACAAGTATCTAGTCTGTTGCCATAGTCTCCGTACAGCAACATCCAGGCTGCTACAGTAGATGGCGAAAATGTTTTACCTGAAAATGATAACAGATTTTTTTTTTACAATTTCTGAAAACAAAATTATATGATGCAACATCTTCTTACAATTTATAACACTAGTAAAAATCAAAGGACTAAAAGTCCTGAAAGGCAAATCCTTTGTGAAATCTGATAATTGGTGAATTTATAAAAGAATATATATCTGTACGTACATTGTACATGCAGTTACTGTTTAACCTGGGAATATACATCCTTGATCTACTAAAATCAGAAATTAGTATAGGCTGTTGTATAACATTGTACATCTTTAAACCAAAACATTTATTTGAAATATAAGAAATTAGTGGATATGCAACAGTAGAAATTTACACATTTTATGATATGTTTACATTGTCATTACAAAACAGCAGACATACAGACAGATTTACATATACAGGACATTAGTCGGATTAAATTTACATGTACAGGCATGGGACATGTTGAACTTTGATTTGCATGTATATATGTCGGACTTTGATTTGCATGTACAGGCAAGGGACATATATATTTGTCAGACTTTTGTAACTTAAGTTACTTTCTTATTTAATTTGTTTTATATACAACCAATAATTTTTAAATGGTGGTAAAAATCCAGAATTTTGCAAATTTGTACAAATTTATGGTAGATCTAGGACAATTTCATATTTCTAAAATATATATGCAGTTTTAAATTACAATGTTTATTTACAGAAATGACAGTATTTTTCTCACGGATTAGTTTTGTAAATTCTGTTATTATTCTTTCAGTCTAATGAAATATGTAAAAATTTACCTGAAGTAAATTTATCCTCCACAGAATCTTTATTTTCTCAAAATAAACAAAAGTATGCTAAATTTTAAATTGATTAAAAATATGAATTCAATTTCCTTCATGTAAAGTGAAAATATTTGAAGTGAAAATATTTGAAATCTTGCTTAATTTTGTGGCTTCTGTGTGCATTTAAAAATTTTTGGTTTTATATAAAACAAAGAAGAAAATAACATAAGTGACAAATATTTATGTCCCATGGTTGTAGATCTATCACAACTTTCAGCAGATTTAAAAAATGTTGCATTATTCAGTTCCATTTACTCCCTAATTTTTTAAAAGAAAAACATTCGTTCAACAACCTTAAAATTACATTGTTATTTGGTATGTAAAACCGGAATAATAAATGTTGATCGATGTTTCAAATATGAAATGGATTAAAAAGTTTAAACATCGGGTCGAACTGATTTAAAGTCGAAACACCCGTGGTAACGATGACCAATGTAAATACATGGCTAGAATTTAAAACTCTATTACTGGCAAGAATCATGCAATCACTAGCTGCATTGATGTTTGTGCTATCCGCCCTGAACCACGATCGAGTAAACTGGTCTTTTATTCTCTCACGAATGAAGAGAATTTACACTGTAAATTACAGCACACCTGGAAAGCATCTTACTCGATGTCAGACATTCACGGTTTAATCAAGAGTTTGTCTATGATTACTTACGCGTGTAAGCTTGAAAACTTGAATACTCTATCAGTTAAGTAAAAATTCATGTTGTATGAATAAAAAGGAAATGATGATCTATTCCAGTTTCTAAATAACGCGAATTAAAACAGGTATCAATGTCAAAATTGGCAAAACGGAACTGAGGGAATTCCCCTTTTCAAGAAGCATCCCATGTCACGTGACTATAATAATTCATCTCATAGCATTTTCATAGCATAGACTTCGTTGTTGAATTTTAGTTTCAATGAGTTTTCAAATTAAAAGAAACAGTTTTGTAGATCAGGAATTATAAGGAAAAAGTATGCGAATGAAACAAGATTCAAATTACACACAAAGGAGTATTTTAATGGTTGAATCTCAGGTAACTATTTTCTACAGCGCAAGTAGTAGTTTGGCAAATCCTACGGCAAATTGCTTTTTGAACGGGGTTGCTGATGATGCTTAATTGAGTACACAGAAAAACCCGAGGAGTTTTGAGCTAGCAATAAGGTCTTGCCTTAAATATAACACTAGTAGTCACTAGTTACCTTGTGATGTTGTAACTCATACATCCCTAAAGACTCATTTGGACTGGCCTATATCATTGATTTACAGAAGAGTTCATTCTTTTTCAGGGGTTGATGAGTTATATGAATGACAACACCTTCTTACATTCTCTAAAAATGAAAAGATCAGAGGACTGTACACTGTACAAGTACACTCTTTCTATTCCGGACATGCAGGTTATTATTTAAAATAATAACAAATCATGATACAACTATTTTCTGTTGTTTTTTTTTTGTTTTTTTTTGGGGGGGGCTGTGCTGTAAGGTATAAGGCACTATTCCCTAATGCAAAATGGTAGAAAAAAAAAATCCAATTTCAAGTCAGAAAACTCCTAAACACAGTAAAAAAAAGATCAATTCCAAAATGAAGAAGAAAATGGTAACATATCAGGCAAACATAGTTAAATCTTTTTATTAAACAAGATACAAAGCCAGCTTTGTAAATTGGAATAAATTAAACACCGAAATATATTCGAGGAATCGTATCGGCATTTGTATGTACAAAATGTATTTCTAATGCTGTTATATTTTCACCAACTACTGGAAAAACACAGGATAATTCCCAATATGAAAGCTACAGTACATATACAAGCCCTTGTTTTTGGAGGGTAGCAAAAAAACCTGTACAAGGCCATCTGATACCAAAGGATAAATGAGAAGCTTGTCATTTCTGCACAACTCTACTTCGCAGTCAGACATACAGGTGCACTCATGACTACTGGTATACTAACCTTGTGCCTCTGCCTGTTTTCTAGCCTCTTTCATTTCAGCACCAAAACCAAATGATACCACAATCAGCAAAAATATCAGCAACGGCACTCGGAGAGATCCAGCAGCCGAGGCGATGTGGAGAATGAGAACGAACCACACCAGGACGGAGATGTACCTTAAGTAGATTTTGGATTCGGGACTCCACAAAAAAATCACCGCAACAAGGTAGCCTACCACAAGAGTCCAAATCTACAGTTAGATAAAATGTGATCATGTACATGCTTGATCTAGGAATTGAACAAGAGTGTCATTTGTGGAAATACGTGAAAATTTTCAACAGTCTTCAAAGGCTGAACATTTTTAAGTACAAGGTCTAGGACCTAAATATTTGACTTTCAAACCCTGCCTTTTTTGGGTCATGTGAGTTGGAGGGCCTTACAAGATGTGTTTGTGAAGCACAAATGCCCCCCCCCCCCCCCCCCCCCCCGGTCCAAAAATATTTCTATGCTGGCAAATATTATGTATACATGTACACGTACTTTAAATACTACATTTTTACCCCATCCCACCCCACCCCCAGGGGCATGTGATGTCAGTGAAGTTTGAGCAACGCTTAGTTGAACTTGCAGTCTAAAGTTGGTTACTGTATCACAATCCTATCTTGAAGTATTGCACTTTACACAGGGAGTAATATCATCAACATGTGGATTCTGTAAAAGGACCTATTTCCAGTGCAAAATCTATTATTTTTCCCCAATGCAAAATCTACTATTTTTTAATGGTTTAACATACTGGTACTATTACTTTTTTTTTAAGTTCAGCAGTTGCGCAGTGTGTTTGCATCGACATTTAGAAACAGTGAAAATCACACTAAATTGTTATCTGAAATACAATCTGGAGACCTTAAGTAAATATCTTGACCCAGAGACATCTCATCCTTGTTTTAGTTATATCTATATTTTGTTTCCTAAAAGTCTATCGGCAGTGCAATGTCGGTCACCACCTTTTTTTCGCCATGTGCTTTGAGAAATAAAAGTAGAATCAACATCTCTAAATTTGATTGGTTATCAGTCATTAAACATATTCTGTATAAAGGCATATGATGAGGTGCGGTAGATGGCACTCTCGAAGAAGCTTTAATATCGTGATGTCGCTAAACGGAATTGGTTGAGGAGGGAGTTACAGATATTGCAGTTGTAGTTAAAAAGTAATAAATTATTTGTGACCATAGCGATGACATCTAAAATCACCTGGTGTGAAATATGTATTGCTAGGTGTGTACATGAATTTTACATGTACAAGATGAAGTACAAAACGTCCAAGACTAGATCTGCTTCGCTTTTTTTCAAACTCGAAGTTGACTTAATAAAAAAAACGTTAATAATTTACCTTTTAAAAGTACGTAATACTAGTTACAGACCTTTTTACCATTCTCCGATCACCTGTTATCAGTCACTTCAAATAATTTGATAACCAAATAGCTTTCAATGCACACGCCGACATCGCAATGATTACCTGTGTAGGCCCTACCCAAGAGGGACAACTGGACCATTTCAATGAGGGTCGTTGATTAATTAACGCCGTGTCCAAACACTCCATACCCTCTATTGTTATTTGCAGTGCTATAAAAACACCGGTATACACAAGCAAGTTTATCTTTAGTGTTTTACAGTTCAGGGTCATTCTCTATACTGAAAAAAGGTTTTAAGATGCAGAAATTATAAGCATTCGCAACTTTTTTTGCCAAATCATAAATTTATTCCCAAATTGGTAAAAATATTTGCAAAATGAGTACGCCAGCGGAAATCCTGTATCAGCAGGATAGAATTATGGACAGACAGACACAAGGAAAGATGATCCAAACACCAGATGCCCCAACACAGCTTTCAGGCCGAAGGCATAAAAATTCTGAGTCTGTGAATGTCTATTTTTCCTTTTTTTTTCAATTTCACCTGTTTCCTTCAATTGTCCATAAATTCTGCTCTATGGTCTTTGTCAAGGGTAACCCTCTACATGTACATGTAGGTCAGCTATATGTACCATTTACCTACGGTATTATTATCTATATAGATTCTGTGATCAGACCCAGACATTAGAGGACTGATCAGACCCAGACAAAATATAATGAAAAAGCCCGGTACCCAAGAGACTGAAAGAAAATCTTAATTCAGCCTTGGTCTTGTCTTACATGTACATGCATGATATATAATGTAACTCTAGAATATACTGCAGAATGTTGGACTCAAGTCAATTCACATTAAATCTGACTGATCTAAAGCTACATGTACATACCAAATTTGATTAAAATCAGAAGAAAGAAACTCAATTCAATTTAATAAAAACCAAAATGTTATATATGTGTGTCTACATGTACAGATACCAGTAGTTTTATTAATTGTTTAATATGACTTGACTGTGTTCATTATGACTTGACTGTGACCATTAGGACTTGACCGAGTTTCTCATGACTTGACATGTTTATCATGACTTGAAATGTTTATCATGACTTGATTTGTTTATGATGGCTCTACTATTTTCATTATGACTTGACCGTGTTTATTATGACATGACTGTGTTTATTATGACATGGCTGTGTTTATCATGATTTGACCATGTTCATTATGACTTACATATGTTCATTATGACCTAAATATGTTCATTATGACTTGAATATGTTCATTATGACTTGACTGTGGTCATTTAAACTTGACTGTGTTAATGATGGCTTGACCATTTTCATTATGACTTGACAGTTTATTATGACTTGACTGAGTTTATGACAACTTGACTGTTTATTACAACTTGACTTTGTTCATTATGACTTGACTCTTTATCATGACTTGACAGTGTTCATTATGACTTGACTATGTTCATCATGACTTGACTGTTCATTATGAATTGACTGTGTTAATTATGACTTGACTGTTCATTATGATATGACTTTGCTTATTATGACTTGACTGCATTTATTATGACTTGATTATGTTTATAAGGACTATACTCATTATTACTTGGTTGTATTTATTATGACTTGACTCTTTATTATGACTTGACTGTGTTAATCATAACTTGACTATGTTCATTATTACTTCACTGTGTTTTTTGTGTCTTGACTGTATTTATGAGGACTTGGCTATATTGATCATGATTTGGCTGTGTTTATTATGACTGTTCATTATGCATTATGATCTGACTGTTTATTACGACTTGACTATGTTTATTATAACTGGATTGTGTTTGTTATGATTTGACTATTTATTGTGACTTGATGTTTTACAATGAATTGATTGTGTCATTATGACTTGACTGTGTTTATGACTTGACTTTGTCCATTATGACTTGACTGTATTCATTACAACTTTGTTGTGGATATTATAACTTATGTTCATTATGCATAATGACTTCACTGTTTATGATGACTTGATTTTGTTCATTATGACTTGACTGATTAATATCACATGACTAATTACAATGCAAAACTTTTACCTCTATCCTAACCCTGACTCGGTCTAATATGATTGAGAGTTTTATATTATTGACTCTGATAAATCAGACTTAATTGTTTTTTTCTATCTAATATGACCCAACTGTGTATTTATCATTTGTTTAAATTTTAATACACGTATCACTGGACACAAACTAATATGACTTGACAGTTTTATTTGACTTGAATATTTAATATGACTTAACTGTTCAATATGGCTTGACTGTTTATTATGACTTGACTATTTCATATGATATGACTGTTTAATATGATCTGAATGTTTAATATGACTGTTTAATATGATTTGATAGTTTAATATTGAAAATTGGCAGTGCGTCATATATTTTATTGTTTGATAAATAC
Source organism: Atrina japonica (assembly GCA_030159075.1). Taxonomy (NCBI): domain Eukaryota; kingdom Metazoa; phylum Mollusca; class Bivalvia; order Pterioida; family Pinnidae; genus Atrina; species Atrina japonica. Next base: position 92,664 of record BROG01000358.1, read on the forward strand.
GATTTTTCACTTAAATATGAACCATTGTCGATTTTCAATGATAGGATGTCCTTTTATTTTTAATCTAAATCATAGTAAAATCATTATATCTAATGTCATGTCTTTTGATGGCATTACTATAAGCCAATCAGTGAGCATTTCCAGTTTTCATAAGATTTAAAAATGGACAGACGATGTGAATATTGAATACGAAAAAAAATGATAGGTAACTACAATTTAGAATAAACCTCACATGAACAAATATGGAATTATTTCAATAAATATCAGATGTCAGCGATAAGAAATAGATGGTTAAAATGATTGATAAACTGTTGTGAAAATGTGATAGCATCTTGCTACTAAGAAAGTATACAGGAGGACTTCTGCCTCTGATTTTACCAGAAAAAATTGTTTAAAATCAATGCAGAAATTTGGCCTAATGTATTGATTACTGGTAAGTACTTACTAACAAGTGTCGGAATTACTTGGTGCCAAAATTACCCGACACCCAAGACAATACATGAAAGTCTAAACTTTTATATTTGGTATATCCAGAATCAGACTCAAAACAATTTATTAAAAAATAGTGGAAATTACCCAATATATACTTACCCAAAATGAAGTAAAATATCCCATAGCTTCATAAACTAAAACTAAAATTGAATAAATAGCACCAATTATACTTTGTATAGGTCCAAAACGCCACAAAAGGTGAAGGGAAAAAATCCCAACAATACTGCCAAGAATTAATTTGTAATGACTTGTAATTTTGGCAAAGATCAATTCATAAACATTATTTAAAGTATTTATTGGTATGGTTACTATTCCAATCACAAACGGGGTTTCGGAATCATGTAACCCCTGAAGCCATGTCCTCAGAGCACCTGTCAAATTTCGTTTAAACGGATACAAAAATGTTCCGCATAAGACTGCCCATAAAAGTGGCCTCAAGAACGCCTCCAATATAAAATACACTGCTATTGCCGCTGCTCCGGCAAAAAGAACGAAAATATTTGCCGCTGTTGTATATATTGCTTGTTTGAATGCCTTTTCGTGCCCCTGTGGTAAATTGCTGAACATACTGTTGAAAGGAGAACGAAAATCCGTGGCCATGATGGCAACACCGGAATTGGGAATTACAATGTTAAAAGTGAAAACTACTGTACGTTTAACGCACGTGATTCCGGATTGCGTCAGAATGCTATTTAAATCTTATATCAGAGATATTTTTAATCTTTTATCTAATGCTATTCAAATTGATGATAATGTTTTGATCCTATATATTATATTTAGAAATAATGATTATAGTTAAAGGATAATATAAATGATAATAATAGGGCCTAATAACAGCTAGAGGATAATGATTATGGTGATGATTACGAGAAAGATGACGACGATTATCATCATCATTATTATTATCATTATTATTATTATTATTATTATTATTATTGTTGTTGTTGTTGTTGTTGTTATTATTATTATCACAATCAACGTTTTATGTGCAATACGGGTTAAAAACATTTGATGTTTGTGGTGTTGGGTCTACACACAAAAACAGGAATCGTCCAGATATTCCGTCAGCTGTAAATTACGATGTATTTTTCTCAGACAGAGTACATAACACTGAATTTTATTCCGACACTTCTAATTCCCACAAGATAATATAGCAAATTGTCTTGATACTGAAGACATTCCCTCCATTTCTCATCACAAACATTGCCGTCCGAATTTCCGCAGAAGCAATGAAGCACAGTAGAAAGTGATATTGTATCATTGATATACATATGTACCCACTTGCCAAAAGTTTACAGACATTTTTATTTTTCACTGGGAATTTCATATAAAACCACATTTTTTCCTCCAAAATCTATTGTGAAGCCATGGCATTTCTTATTGTATTTCAATATAATTTTTATCGATATAAACGACTTCACAACATAAATTTGTATATGTATTAATTGTGATTTTATATGAAATATATAGTTAAAGTGATAATATAACCATTGGCGTCGGAAGCAAATTGAAAGTGGGGGGCTAAACCAACTTAAAACACACACACACCAGAAGTGTGTGTGGGGGGGGGGCTAAACCAACTTAGAACACACACGCCAGAAACGTCTTGGGGGCTAAGCCCCAATTTTCAACACCTATGCCTATCTTTGCAAAAAAAGTGGGGGGGGGGGGGCTAAGCCCTCCCTAGCCCCCCGGCTCCGACGCCTATGATAACTGTACTGTTTTGGCAAGTGTCTGTATATCATGCATATTAGCAAATCATAAGATTTTTAAAGCTTTTAAAATCCATATACAAAAGTGCAAACACAACAAATGAATCAGACAAACATCCATAAATATGGAACACAAGATATTATCATATTTAAATGACAAGCAAAGGTAATAAATAGCAGATTAAGTGTATATATATATATATATGTCAAAATCGGATGAGTCGAAATTCCGGTTATGTCGAAGACGAACGGCCGGTCCCGATTATTTTACTATATATTTATACTACTTTTATTCTGTATATCTCGAAATTTCGCATATGTCAAAATCTTTTTCTGGTCGAAAGTATAAAAATATTACAGAATTGCCACTTGTTATCTCGAAGCCTTCTACCGGCAACGTCAGAACATATATATCAAAGGCGTTGGAAGCAAATTGAAAGTGCGGGGGGGGAGGCTAAACCGACTTAAAACACACACACACGCAAGAAACGTCTGGGGGCTAAGCCCCTATTTTCAACAACTATGTCTATCTTTGCAAAAAAGTGCGGTTCCGACGCCTATGTATATAACCTATGTCCCTGGTGAAAGATAAGGAGTATTCTGGTTTACCTACAGTTTGCCTGCCGTTAAGCTTAAATCAAAAGGGGCATTAGCTATGCTTACCTAAAAAAAATTTCGATTTTTTCCCTACTTTTACCTCTTGTATCAACGAAATATAAAGCCTGCGACTGCTTGTACCTGAAGTACGGTAACAAAATGAGCTATACATAGGCGTAAAAAATCTTATAACTCTATATACATTGTACTTTGTGAAAATAAGGTTAAATGAATCAATTGCAAGTGCCAAGCTGGGTTTCTCAACGACAATTTTATCAAAATATACTTGTAGGCTAAATGAATTTAAGAATTTTTAAGGCGGTGTATAGGCCTATTTTTTTTTTTATGTATATCTATCTATGGCTATGTAGTAAAAAGGGAATGATTTTAAAAAGAAATACACAGCTACCCCCCCCCCCCCCACCTTTATCACTGTTGTTTTACGATCACAAGGTGATGTATTTTGTGTCTTCCTTTTCATTCTATCGGCGACCCTAAATGAAGAACTCTAAAGAACCCAAATGGACCACAATTTATATGGCGTCTGTGTATATTGATGGCAGAATAGTAATTTTCAGAACACAGACATTTCAACTTGTTACAAAACCGGTTGCAATGCAGGGCCTCAAGATCCCATGGTATATTGGAGTCCACCATCAAAAGTTCTATGGCAGACACTTATTTCCCAACTTTTACCTTCTTTACTTTGATTGTCGAAAACAATGATGACTTCATGTTGGCCATATACTGTTTTCAAAATCATTTTGAAAATAGAGTGCAAAACTACCGCTTAAGAGAAACCTACACATCAAATTTCACAAAGATCGTTTCAGTACTTTCTGATAAATAGACGCAACAAACTTGTCAAAATCCAATATGGCGGTTCTGCGGACATACTATGAGTCTGAAAATGGAGCATACATGACCAGACATTAAGGGGAACATGACGTGTCAAATTTCAAAAAGTTCCGTTTGGTACCTTCTAAGAGATAGCAACAAGAAAACCTCCCATTGTATAAATCCACGATCAAATTTAAAAAAAAGATCCCGTCAGTACTTTCTGATAAATAGCCGAACAAACTTTCATTTGTGAAAATTCAAGATGGCTGCCAGGTGGCCATATTGTTTCCGATTAGTGTGAAAATGGGGCATGCACGACTGGACCTCGAGGGATCATACATATCAAATTCAAAAAGAGTCATTCGGTATTTTTGGAGAAATAGTGGTAACAAGCTTTCCATTGTGAAAATCCACGATGGCCGCCCGGTGGCCATATTGTTTTTCGATCAGGTTGGCTACCCAATTGTAATAACTGTTTTCTTGCATTTCAATCGGTTTTGTGATAAATTTATTACAATTCATGTTTTATTACAATTCAGGTGGGCTACGCAATTGTATTTTTGTTTTTTTTTTTGTTTTTTTTTTTTTGCATTTCAGTCGGTTTTGCAATAAATTTATTACAATTCAGGTTGGCCACGCAATTGGATTTTATTTTTTGCATTTCAACCGGTTTTGTAAAAATTTATTACAATTCGTGTTTTTTTTATTTCAATTTAGTTTGGCTACCCAATTGTAATAACCTTTTTTGCATTTCATTTGGTTTTGTAATAAATCTATTACAATTCATGCTTAGAACTCAACAAGAACTGCTTGAAATTTTTGTTTTGTATATCGTGTATGACATTACTTTTTACATAGATAATTCACAAACTGTACTTATAGAGGGATCACCCAAAGGGTTTAAACTGAGTTATTGTCCATGATGGACATATAAAGTATATATGAAACGATATACACCGTAATATGATAGGTTGGACGTAACAGATTCTATATTTGAAGGTGCAACAACTATTAAAACCTCGGGAAATATAGTCCTTCTCATCTTGACTTATTTTATTACAATTCAGGTTTTTATTATAATTCAGGTTGACTACTCAATTTTACATCACAACTAGAATTGTAATCATTTTTTTTTTTACAATTTAGGTTCTTATTACAATTCAGGTTGTATCTGGGGGTCATCAAATGAGATGTCTTAGTGGATGAACAGGTCCTGGAAATGTCTCCCGGAGTCAATTTCTGTCTTTTTTTTTCTTTACAGGTACGTGTTTCCTGTATGGCCCTCTATCGGATTCTTGCCTCACATTGAAAATTATATTTGCAGTTTTTGCATCCGCCGCTGAAATGTAACATAGAATTCCATAAAATTCAAATTGCATTGAAATTCGCGTAGATCTACATCAAGGTGATATAAGTGGGAACATATTTATTTTTCTGTATACAACACTGTATGTTTCATATAAATTCCCTTTTGTTCAAAATAGCAGTACGTACATTCATCTCTATTCCAATTTCTGTACAATTTTCACCATTGACTTATAATATTTCAGGAGGTTTCTGTGTTTGATATGATATGAATTTCTGTTGTTTCATTTGGAATCAGGACGTCTATAATTCTTTCATTTTATATTACTGGTAGCTCAAAGTTTCATATAAATTTAAAAGGAATTTAATTTCCTGTTAAAACAGCTAAATCTTGAAAAAATACAACAGACTGAAAAATTAATAGTATGAACAAATATACAATGAACGTGTTAGATGTTATTAGTTTATAGAATTACTTTAATCGAAGTTGCTTTAGAAATGACTTTCCATTAATGTTTGGAAAATGTGATTTTATATAAAATAGAAATTTTCCTCACTTATGTCACCCAGATTGCCATGGCTCATGTAAAGTGTCGGGCAAAAAAAATCTTTTGTCGAATATAAAACATAATAAAGTGTGAAAAATAACATGCAACGAAAATACTTAGAACGACAGTGTCTTCTTTCCAAAAGCCGGTAAAAGCGGAACTTGGTCTTTTGGCGTATTTAGGCGTACCTTTAAAGATCTGCGTAATAAATCTCGTGAGAAATGGCGGTTTTCTTGAAGAACAATTGTCAGTTTCCTGGTTGTGGATTGACATTTCCGAAATTATCAAATTTGATCCAGCACATCGAAGAAAAACACATAGGTAATACTCAAACTGAAATTATGACATGTAAAATAAATAATGACAATGCCTTGGTTCTGAGGTATATCGTATTAATTTCAGACAACAACATGCAATCAACACACCAACAGGGCTCGCAGTCACAATCACATGTAAACTTGATGTATTTGCATGCAGCCTTTGGATTTGGCGGCATGTTGCACAGCGTCATTATTGTTAAATGTAGTATAATGCCTACACAGTGGCTTATTTGAGATTTAAAAAAGTGATAGACAGCTGTCAGACTTGGGAATTTATTTTTGAGGAAAATAGTGAGAAGTTTATTTAATAAATATGGCATTGTTGATTTTAAAATGTTTCTAGTGAATTGGTTTTTTTTCAACCTCTGTTCTGTAACAGTAAAGAGGCCGAGATACAACCTAACGTAACTGTCACATAGCTAGATGCATGGATATAGTCCAGTCAAATTGTCACAGTACCTTGAACTAATTGCAACACAATCTTTATGTGTTCTACACATTTGAATATGATGTTATAAATATGAATAAAAAAAGTCTACCAAAAAATTCGATGTGGAAAGTATTAATTTTCAACAATAAAATTTTGTTCATTTGTTAATGCTCGACCGCGCTTCCATACAACTTTTGACGTGTGGTGATATTAAATCCGGATATCGAAATAATGAAATAATTTCTATAAAACATCGTGATTAATTTTAAAACAATTCCAAAAGATTATTGATAATGTATGTATGCAGATCAGTAACTTTTTGACAGCGATATAATATATCATATCAACTTAATTAATATATATCAATGGTAAAATCCGAATGTATTTAGTGTTGTAGTTTGTACTTTCCGGTGATGATCGAGAAGTGCGAATCAACTTTTTCGAATTCGAAGCAATAGATCTATTACTTAAAAATAGTGTCTAAACTGCACACAAATTTGATAGAGTACGATTTATACAATATCGGCAATGTGTAATACATAAGATTTGCCCATTATCTAAAGCAAGAATTAAAATCATATAAACTGTAGCGTCGTGTTTAAAAAATCCATGTATGGACGCCCATTAGGGTAACTATTTTCATAGTATTACGACAATTGCAGTTTTTAGATTTCTTGTTTTACGTATATTATACGTATTTTACTTTGAAAAATTGTTTTTATACTTGATTTAATGGTTAATATAAAATTAATTTCATTTAATTTATTGCCATTTACCCATACTTAAATCATATTTGTGCTATATATATGTATTAAAAGGCCTTCCTCCCGTAATTTACACTCGTTTGTTTGACGTAATTATTGTTATTTAAAGCATATTCAAACGTTATTTGGAGGAAAATTATCATTCCAGTCTATCAAAAATTTTGAATTTTCATCATGGAGGCATGCATTATATGCAAAGAGAGTACCACGGGCGACCAACTCAGTGTGCTCACAGAGAAAGGTTGTACAAGCATAAATTTAGCGTCCAGAAAGAGAGGTGAATCTGATATAGCTTCACCTGGTGATTTTGTACACAGAAAGTGTCGACAAAAATTTACTCACCCAAAATATATAGAACAGTCGATACAGTTAGATAAAACAAATGATACAAAAAAGGTATTACGATCATCAGAGACTTTCAGTTTTCAAGACCATTGCATTTTCTGTGGTTTGCCCGCAAAATATATCAAAAGAAAAAGAGGTTTAGATGTTCATCCCGTTCGTACAATTGAATTTCAAAGAAACTATTTGAAATTTGTGAAAAACGAAATGATGATTGGGGACATGTAGTAAAGGGTCGTATATCATGTGTGAATGATCTCCATGCTGCCGATGCTTTTATACCATCAATCTTGCAGCGTAAATTTCAGGACGGGTAAAAATTTACCAATTGCATTTTCCCCCATTCCTGCTAAACTAAAACGCACATCAGGAAGACCTTGTCAAAACCAACAAGAAGAAGCATTTTCAAAAACATGTGCTTATTTTGCGAGTAATGATAATGAAAACAAATTACTATTTTGGACCTGACAAAAAAGATGGCAGAGTTCTGCGATGAACCATACACATGTAGATATATGAAAGAAAAGCTTAAGAAACATTTTGGTACTGATATTTTGATCACCGAAATAAACGGTCTTCCGAATGTTGTCACTTTCTGTTATTCTGCCAAATCAATTTTATACGACTTCTACAAGCGACCGAAAAAACATCGTCTGACAAAGAGGCCATAATTAAAGCTGCAGCTAAACTTATCCTCAGTGACATAAAAGCCATTCAATGTTCAACAGCCTTTTATCCCTCACCCTCAGAGATTGAATCTATAGCTTCTCAAACCTCATACGTCCCGGAATCTCTCAAATTGCTATTGTCAAATATTTTTCTGCAAAGCTGTAAAAATGACGTCAAAATTGCGTCAATCGGACAGGCTATTTATGCAAGCATCAAGACCAAGGGCACTTTTGGCACCACTTCAAATAAGCCTTGGCGTTCAACTCCACCAACAATTTGCCTCAAGATTCCTTTTAGATACTCTCAACAGTCTTGGCTTTTCTGCATCTTATTCTGAGGTTAAGCGCTACCAATCAAATGCAGCTGTTGAACAAGAGCAAACCCAGTTTGAGTTAAAAGACGAAAGCTTTCTTCAGTTTATTGCTGATAATGTAGACCATAATTCATGTACAATTGACGGACATGGAACGTTCCATGGTATGGGCATAATTGGTAGCTTTACTCCGGGTTCAAAATTCAACAGAGAAATCCCACGACGTGAAGTGATTAAAGAATCTGTTTTAGAGGCTGGAAGTGTAGAAGTACTGTATTACCAGCGGCCACAGACAAAAGAAAAATACTTCACTAAGCTACGAGAGAATTGATGTTGATGATAAGTTTTGGTATGCAGATCTCTTATGCAGTATCATCTGGCCCCTTCGAACTCCCCGCCCTTCTTGGTCTGGATTCATGCAAATGTTTCGGAATGGGCAGTATCCTGGACAATCTACCACCATTTTTCTTTCCTATGATTGATCTTCCTCCTAGTGATATGACATGCATCTATTCAACATTGCAATTTGTTTGCAAAGAAGCATCAAAATATAAACGGACCCCTTTTATAACTTTTGACCAGCCTTTGTACTGGAAGGCTCATCAAATAATATCAAACGAATTAGAGGACAGTGTATTAAAGACAATGATTTTACGCTTAGGTGGGTTTCATCTAGAGATGAGTTTTCTAGGTGCAATTGGACATCTCATGTCTGGATCAGGACTTCATGAAGTTTTCGAAACCGTGTTTGCTCCAAATACTGTGGGTCATATGATTTCAGGCAAAGCGGTTTCACGGGCCATTAGGGGCCACAATCTTGTTTATTCAGCCCTCAATGCAATCCTCCTCGCAAGAACTTTTGATTTGGATCTTGACAGTGTTATTGGAGACCGTATAAACCAATTTTTATCAACTAGTGAGGACACTAACGTTTCTGAAAGTTTGGAGGCACTATCAGACCCACCCAATCGCATTTATTCTGAGAGCGAATTTCTACCACAAAATTCGGATCCAGTTCTTGAAAAAGCATGTTCTATGTACGATTCATTGAAAGACAGGGAACTTACCTTGGTTGATATGAGCGGGAATGAAATCTTCGAAAACATATCTTCGAGGATTGAACAAGAAAAGGCCTCCCTGGAAAACAAACGAACTGCACGGTTGTGGTTACACTACTTAAACATGATACATCTTCTCCATAAGTTTCTCGAGGCAGAAAGGACTGGTAATTGGAAACTTCATCAAAAGACAATATCTCTGATGCTACCCTACCTTGCAGCAGCTGGCCACAATCTTTATCTAAAATCCGCTTATGTCTATTTATGCGAAATGCAACAACTTGAATGCAGACACCCAGATATCCATGCAATGTTTGAAGCTGGTCATCATGTTATACGTCGGTCCGACCGATATTGGGCAGGACTCTCTAGTGATGTGGTCATAGAACAGGTACTCATGAGGGCCATGAAAACATCTGGTGGTTTAACAAGAGGAAGGGGGGGCATGACAGAATTCCAGCGAGTCCAATGGTTGTTTTCATCTCCAGCTTGTGCGGAAATGAATTACGCAATGCAAACTCTTACTGGAATAGACTACCACACAAGTGACCAGCATAAGGAGTCTGGAAAAGCTAGACAAGCACGTGATGATAATGATGCCTTCAAAGTCCTAAAACACATTATTGAAAGAAATCCTTTTGATGGAAATGAGGGTCTTCGGTCGATTGAAACTGGTATTATTGCCGACGAAAAAGTGAATGTTGATATTTGTAAAGAGATTGGACTAAAAATAGTAAACTCGTTACCAGGAGAGTCTTTATCAGGATACTCGTTTAAAAGGTCTAAACAAGCCGTTACTCTAAATTCAAAACTTGCAGTCAAAGTAGACGATACTGAAATGCATGTAGACCCCCAGCTTCTCTTTCAAAGACTGATAACTTTTTTCTAGAATTGTTTATCCCGATATCTCAGTTCTGTTTTCATATGAACTTTCCACTCACCCTTCTTCACTCTTTGATTCTGGTGGTCTTCCTCGCATAGCACAAAAATCAACCCTGGCCAGCGCAGTATGGACAATGGGCGACTGCTCTGCCTCAACATCCAATTCTACCAGAGAATTTGAATATGTGCTAGATGGTGGGTCTCTCATCTATAAGCTTCCATGGGAACAAAAAACATCATTTGGACAAATCATCGATTGCTGTTCAAATTATGTCATTAAGAAATTCGGTCATGCAACCATTGTTTTTGATGGTTATCCAGATGGCCCATCTACGAAGGACATAACTCATTTGCGTAGATCTAAGGGAATTGTGGGCAGAAGTGTAGCTCTATCTAAGCTCTCTACTTGAATTCAAAGAAAGAAGTTTTTCTTTCAAATCAAGAGAACAAGAAGCAGTTTGTAAACCTCCTTGGCGCCAGCTTAGAACGTAAGGGATGTAATGTATTTATATGCTCCAGCAGATGCAGATGTGCTTATTGTTAAAACAGCCATAGATAAATCTGTTGCTGCATCTGTCGCCGTTATTGGTGAGGACACTGATCTTCTTGTTCTTTTGATTCATATGTATGACCCTCAATGTGCCAATGATGTAATATTCTATTCTGACCGCCACCACAAGGATCACAAGATCTGGAGCATACGCAAAACATCATTGCTTCTTAAAGGTGAAGTATGTCAGATTTTACCTTTAATACATGCAATTACAGGTTGTGACACAACGTCCCGAATATTTGGCTTAGGCAAATTACAAACCCTTAGGAAATTCATCAACACGCCGTCACTACACACCAGTGCATCAGTATTCTTTTGCGATGAGACTAGTCTGAATAAAGAGAGTATATCATTGGCTGGAGAATCAATCATATGCGACCTGTTTTCGGGGACCAAAAATGAATCTCTGGATCAACTGCGATATCGTAAAATTTGTAACGAAGACAATGTCACGTCATAGTTCGGTTCAAGTTCATGAACTACCACCTACTTCAGCTGCCAATCATTTTCATAGTTTACGAACCTATCATCAAGTCCAAGCCTGGACTGGGAGGACATTAGATCCAAAACAATATGGATGGGAAATAGATAGAGGAAAGTTAGTTCCTATCAAAACTAATTTATCAGCAGCACCAGATGATCTTTTATCAATTATTAGGTGTAAATGTAAAACAGGGTGTGACACAAAAAGGTGTACGTGTCGCAGACATGGTGTTTCATGTTCAGTTGGATGTGTGGCGAATGTCGCGGGATAAACTGTGAAAACTCTGAAAACGCTGATGTGTGCATTGGGGATAATGAATCTGAATGAAGCCGAAGCCGAATAACCCAGTTCTTCTTGAATAAACATTATACAAGCATATGGAATATAATGTCATATGTAATACTGTTTATGGAAATGACGCAAATAAAAAAGATTGATATACATACTGATTTATTAAAAATACAAATTTTTTGATATTGATAAAAAATCAAAATAGTATTTTCCTATCTGTGAGGATTTTAAAGTGAACGGTACGGTTAATAGTAATAATCACTGGAAAAAGTTACATTATTAAACTTTATTTGATTTTTTCCTTATACAATACCATGATAAACATTCCAGTTTTCTGTGACTTTTAAAGGAAATTACACAATTTTCCCCATGAAATTTTTAACTTTAAAATTGCTAGGCATCATGAACTTATTTTGCATCATCTATTAGTAAACTACTATTGATTCAAAATCATGTTTTTCGAGCGTGCAACAAATGTCAGGAAATTTGTGATTTTCCACCAAAAAACAATATTTTTCCTTAAAAAAACATTTGAAATGATGCTAAGCAATATAAACCACTTTATTTTATAAAGTTTGTTATCTCTCAAGTAAATGAAAAAAATCAGTTAGTTTTTTATTTTGATACACTTTTGTTGAATACAACGATTTTTCCAGTTTTTCTCAAGTTTTGATTAGTTTTTGTTTAATTTCTAAAAAAAATTCCTTTTCCACGGGGTTGATAGTGGTAAACAATTTGTCATTTAGAAGCCAACATATTAACCTAATCTTATCAAAAGAAAAATTTTGTGTTGCAATTTTTTCATGGTTAGACCCCTATGTTGCATACTTTGACTGGACTAATAGGCGGGTTGGACTAAGTATAGTATTAACCAAATTTGTTTAGTCCGCTGGTTTTGGCTGACTAAAATGAAATGGTTGATACCTACCACATAAATATAACGTAGCCGTATCCTATACATACTGAAATATTTATCCATGCCCATGACAAATAAAAATTAATCCGTTTTGTACCAGATATTTGCACTGTAGTAGGAGGGTGTTCCTATAGTGATATTAGAATGATTTTAGATGAAAAAAAATTACCGTAGATAATTATTTTTATGGGGATTTAAAAATTACAACCATCAGTTTGTGTGGATATTTCCAGATCTTATGACAAGGACATGGTTCTACAACAGGATCCTTTATTTATCATTTTTATTAAATCCGTAAACCAAATCAAATGAATAGATACAGATAAAAATGAAACAAATGTATACTAAGTTCCGTGCTGTAGATCCCAAATTAAGACTTGAATCTTTTCTGGTACATTGATACACTTGAATAATATTGTATAATATATATAAATATTATATATATATATATATATAATGTATTGCATAATAATACATTGGATATGATTGTTTGTGCTGTGTATTACCAGTTTATTAACTATATACACGTAGAGTCTCACAACTTGATACTACATGTGCACTGAAAATGTATAGAGTATTCTAGCATACTTTGGGCCTCCGTGGCCTAGTGATTAGAGCATTGCGCTTTAAATCACACGGCCTCTCACCTCTGGTTCGAATCCCGCTATGGTCATTTCGAATTAAGTGGGGAAGTTTGCCAGTTTTCTTGTGGAAGGTCGGTGGTCTTTACCCGGGTGACCGGGGTTTCTCTTCCACCAATAAAAACTGGACGCCATCATATGACTGAAAAATTGTTGAGTATGGCGTAAAACAAAAAAATCAAATCAAATCAAATCTAGCATACTCTAATAAATGGGACTGTTACACTGCAGCAGGCTACAGTACAGTGGTCTGAGCACATGTGTACATGCAAAGGCGTCAGAGCCTGTGGGGGGATGGGGGGCTTAGCCCCCCTTTTTTTGTAAAGATAGACATAGGTGTTGAAAATTGGGGCTAAGCCCCCAGACTTTTTTGGTGTGTGTGTGTTTTAAGTTGGTTTAGCCCCCCCCCACTTTCAATTTGCTTCTGACGCCTATGACATGTAGGTCACATATTTACATTTATTGCGGGCTGAGTGGATTCACACGACAAATGCTCATTTAAATACTGTAGAATCAGAATTTTTTTGTTTTAAGTTCATTTTTGTATATCAACAAAATTCAAACTATGACAGTTTTTTTCTTAAATTACATGTACACATAATATCAGTAATACTGTAGTCAACTGTAAGTCTCTTCTAAAACAAATTATTTTTATTATGTCGACGAAATTTAATGCCAACGTATTTGTTTTGTTTTTAAAGACCACCTGGTCACAAAGACCATTTTTTGCTATGTCCAGTAGTACCATTGTGGACAAATTAACCTGTATATAAAGACCACCTCCCTATTAAGACTGGTTTTGATGTGCTCCAAAGGGGGTCTTTTTATGCCACTGTCACCATATTTTGTTTTCATTCATCAATGAACCTTTTCCATTTTGTTCCATTCCGAAATGGTTCGTAATAATATTATGCACCTTCAAAGGAAAATGTGTCCTAAGTACATGTAACTTCCAGTGAATGAGTTTATCACATAAATAAACAGAAATATGTATTATGTACTGTGATAGGAGCCATATATGAAAAGTAGTCTAAAGGAAAGCCATGACACTGGTCAACTTTACAACAATGGAATATGACAACTAGAAAAAGGTCTTTTAAGTTAAGACCGTGACGAAATTTGAAATAAACTATATTTGATAATACTAATACATGTGTTCCTTTACAATTTTTCAACAAACTTTAGTATCAGTGAATATTTTTTATTTTTAAAACAACAAAATTTCAACCCTACGAAATATTCAAATTTTACATTATATAGTAGTCTATATTTTATTTGTGTGAGTCTTCATTAAAAATGTCGGAAAATGACGAACGTCACGGGTCTCAATGATCACAGACTTACTGCACGATACCATCATTTCAATATGGTGTCAACCATTGAAGTTAAGTGGGGAAAATATAATAAAATTTCTCAATAACATTTACAAATTTGCATTTTATTCATGTTAATTTTCGTTTCTTTAATTAAAACACCAGCATCTGATCCCAACGAACTCGAAAAACAGGAGACAGATCAGCCGTCATCTCTGAACCTCAGTTATATCTTAAAGTGAGTATAAGGATCTGACCAGACGCTTGCATAAAACATCCAAACTTTTGAGTTTTGAACAAATCCCAGACGTTCATTTTCCTCCAGCGAATTGAAATTTTTTAGTTCTTGAATTTGGTGCGTTTCCTTAAGATTTTTGATTGTCTTCAAATCAGCTTGTATAAAATTTTAATCTTATTTTTCCTCGACCCATTCACCTCAAAAGAAGCTTAAGGTATAGATAGCTACAAATTATAGCTGCCATTTTTCTGTTTTGGAAAAAAAATTCTGCGTATTTACGCGTAAAAATCCTAAATGACGCCGAAAATAAGATCTATTGCGTCCTAGTGGACGCATTAAATACTCGATGTCTTTCAATATCGTTTGGGAAATAAACCAAGCATGCGACCTATTTCTACCAGTTTGCTTCTTTTTTATGTCCATTTTTAATTCTTATGTTCTAGTGCAATTCCACAAGAAAACCAAGAAACTGAATCCATTATTTTATTTACGATAAAACAGAAAAATCTTTACCTCTAATATAGATCTAGAATCAACAAGACAACATTGATCATCACTTTATGGGTACTTCCGGAAGTATAAATTAAAGAAGGGATACCAAACCCGACTTTCATTTGAATTATGGAAATTCAAAAAAATAACGAAAGTACTAATGATGGTTATATAAAATGATATATTTCACAAGTGTTTATGTAAATCTTACACATGATCAAGTACTTTAATACTTGAAATGGATAAAGCAGATATAATTTTCAAATAAATAAATTTGAGGCATCAATTAGTAGGCTACATGTATTTAGCAACTTTGCATCTATATTTCTAAAAACATGTAATTGTATTAAAGTTTATAGATTTTGGATATAAAATTTCTATATGATTTCAAACATAGTTACAACAACTATACTTTATTTAATTTCATGTTTATAGGGATGTCTGTAATTATCGACAAAAGTGCACATTTGACATTCAGTTTAATTCTGATCGAATTGAAGTGGACTGCAAATGGACTCCTAAATTACAAAATGGACTCCTAATTTTGTAGTTGTGGGAGTCCATGGACTCTTCATTTGAAAATCCCAGGGAAAACCCTGTGTAGTTTTTCAATAATGTGTCAGTAGGGAACTAACATTTAACATTTTTTTGTCTTTTGCAGAATTTTCAATAACGAATCACAAAAAGAGGATCTCGATCATTTTGTTGGCATTACAAGACCAGAATCCCCAGATTTTGCATTTCGGGATTTGACGGTTGTCGGTTGGTAATATTTCGTTATTTAGGAATGGGGGCCTTGGCCTTTTGAATTAGGAATTTTAGCAACATTTTTTGGAAATTAGGAAAAAATGTACAAAACTGGGAAAACATGGGCTAATAGACCTTTTTTGGGACAGGGCCCTCTACCCGTCCAATTGGGAATTTCATGTCACAATGGGCCAAATTGATAAAAGAAAAGAAAATACGGTCATTTAATTAATTTAATTAACTGTTTTTATTTGACTTCAGGGCATGAAGTCATCAAATTTACTCAGTACTCAAGCTCAACTTTTATTTCATTATTTTGACTATAAAATTGTTTATAAAACTTTTGGATTTTAGTGATTAGGAAACCTATTATTATTTTTAATCATTTACACATAAATTTTTGTGTCACACTTATGATTTTCATTTAATAAACGAATAAATACATTGATTACAGTACTCAAGATTTGAGTTCGTAATCATACATTTTTTTAATATTTCTGAAGTTTTCTTCAAATGGGCAATAATTTTTATCATTACTTGCAATTGTATGCCATCAATATACAAACATGTCCAATTACAGAATAAATTTTGAATGTTTTTACCTTAAAATCGCTAAAAGTTAGTTGAGCTTGAGTACTGAGTAAATTTGGTCACTTCGGGCCCAGTTCAAATTAAAATTCCCTATTGTGTTGCCAATGGCGTTTTCCCAAAATTTTTCAGAAAATGGCCTGTTCATATTTAACCTATAGCTGATGACCAGGCCATGTTGGTGAAAAAAAATTCTTGATGTAGAATAACAAAAAAGAAGTAACCACAGGCATTTACTGGAGGTCCCGTGTCACAGTAGGTGTCGGCACGTTAAAGAAACCTCACTGCTTAATGGCCGTAAGTGCCAAGCATAGGCCAAAATTTGAAGCCCTTCACCGGCATTTGGTGACGTCTCCATATGAGTGAAATATTCTTGAGTGGGACGTTAAACAACAATAAACAAACAAACATAAAAATTCTTGAATTCCTATATATTTTCAGGGATTAATATCATCAAGCATGCAGGTCCGTTAAAAGGACCCATTCCCAATGCAAAATCTGCTTTTTTTATTGTCGATTTTGAACCAAAATTTTGCAATTATGTTCATATAATATGTTGTTCACAATATTAAATAATAAAAAGGAGAAATTAGTACATGTACATGTATAAACTGCACTCCGAAGTCTTCAGATGAAAACCATGTTGTCAGTTAATAAGAGAAGCAAAATGAATCACAAGTTTTGTGTCTTTACTGTTATTAATGAAATGACCATTGTAATTTTTTCCTCATTTTGGCCTATTGCGATGTAAAATTTCCAATTGGACCCTGTTCCAAAAAGGATCTATTAACCCCTGATTTTTGTGAGAATTGCTTGAGAAACCCAGTTTGGCAATTATTTGTTTGTATGTTTGAGAGTCAAATATAAAGGAATATACCAATTGGGACTTTGAATTAACTTTGAAGTTTCTAGGACTTTGAGGTTTCCACATTTGAGAGATCAAGAATTAATTTTCTTAATTTATGACTGAAAAAAATCAGGACCTGTACGAAACTTTGAGGTTTTGATTTTCAAGCCATCGAGTCACCTGTAATTTAAAAAAAAAAAAAAAAAACAGCCCCTTTTAGAGCGCTTCTAACAAGTTATGCTATCACCTTAGTGTTGGCATCCGCTTGAAAGGATTTGTTGAGGTCATGTTTATCGGTATTACTGTGCCTCAGATTTTGAATTCTTACTGTTTTTGGTATAAATGACTCTGTTGTGGACTTTCCATATTATCAATGTGACGGTAAATTTTTTTGGGTTAGGGTTCCGTCGTTATTCTATTATATCTCATCGAGAACTTTTCACTTATATGGAGATGACACCAACTATAGGTGATATGCCACAAATTTTGACTCGTGCTATGGACTGTCGCCAAAGCAGTGAGGGCTCTTTTACGTGCCGTGTTTGCTGTGACACAGGACCTTGGCTTTATGTCTCGTCCGAAAGACGTGTGACTTTCACTGCGTATACCGAGTGCTTGGGCAAAAGTACAGTTACTACCGATCTTTGGTATGACCCAGTACCAGAAATTGAACCCGGGACCCACCGCTTGTGCATCAAATGCTCTACCACTAAACCACCGCTAACGGTTCTTTGGTTAAGAAGATCGATTGTGGTCAGTTTAATTGAGGGATTTTAAAATTTTTATTGCCACCTTTGACCTTTGAAATCTTTGATTACTTTATATTTTCATTCTCTTTTGTAGATAGCGAATATGAACAGGAAGACGACGGCCTTTTTTACAGTGACAATGATGACGACAACGTCAGTGTCACTAGTGATGAAAGTGGTTATGATTTTTTCATCAGGTGAAAACATTTTAATGTATCAGCTTGGTCTGGGATTTTTCATCCTATCACATGGGTGGTGGGGGGAATAAGTGAACTATTGTGATCACTCCTTGTTTGTCGTCTGGCAGCCGTCCATAAACTTTTCATATTTTCAACTTATTCTCGATAACCACAGAAGGTATTTTGGCAAAACTTTACAGGAAGAAAGTGTTCAAGGCCCTTTACCAAGTTTGTCAGCCTGTTTGGCTCAGGGGTGGATCTTGGGCAGGGCAAAATAGGTCACGTAATGTACCCCTCTTTAAAAATCTTCTCCAGAAACACTGCATGAATTGAAAAACTGATTGCTTCTGAGTGATCTACATGAATGTATGAGTGAAGTTTGTATTTTTCATGGAAATTAAAAAATTAATTTTTGACAAGTTTTTGAGGTCTTTTCAAGCTTTGTCATTTTCATTCATTTTTGCATGTTTCCTTAATTATCTCCCCTTGTATTCACTTTAATGCATTACTAGTAATTAGGTGAATAAATGTTTTTATGCAAGAATTTTGTCGAAATTAAATTTCTAGAATTTTTTATGATTTTTTTAAGACTGCAAAAAAGAAGGGGTGTATTTTTCACACTATCAACTTTTATTTCAAATCCACCAGATGAATTTTTACGAAACTTTACAGGAAGCAATTACTCCTCTACCAGGTTTGTACCGTATTTTATGGCCTATAAGTCGATATGGGGGATAGGTCGAATGGCCGATTTTTGGCAAAAATCCAGGATAAAGTATTAGATAGGTCGAAACAGAGGATAGGTCGATGTCGGCAAAGATGGAAACATGAATGGGAGAACACAGAAATTGCATCGTTTATGTTTAACAACTGGTGCTAACACGATGGTAGTCTATTAAAATAATCAGAGTGATCGGCCTATTTTACGGCACAGTATTAAATAGGAGTGATTAAAAAGCATATAAGTTGCATCATATATATATTTAACATCACTTATATTACTCGTGTGTACTGATTATGTATACAAACATCGCCATTATGTTACCTGTCAAATCATCATTAAATTCTTTATGCTGTTTACACAAGCGACCTCAATCCTTGTCTTATCCTTACATTGACCTAAATTATTATGCTACTGCAATTGTCAAACAATTAAATACTCAAGGTTTAGTGTCAATTAATTTATGTAACACCTTTTTCCAAAACTTTCCCAACTTCAAAGACTGCCGCGCGATCCTTATCAGTTGAAGGTCACGTTCCAGTGAACACAGCTTGTAGTGTCCTGAAAGTCTGAATGAAGACTTCAACTTCACAGTGGGGTGCCGAGATAAGGGAATCATTCAAAAGTATAAACTGTCCGGTATAAATATAATGTAAACGATGTATTTTTATCACGCAGTTTCTGACATAGTCTTGAATCCCAATGATATTGTAACTTGAAAGATCATTATTTTGTCACTTGATTATGAACACAGTGCATTACGCACACACGAGGTCACATTTAATAGTCCTATTAAGTGTAAATACAAATGGGTGTTTGGAGTAGGCCCCTAGATTATCCCATGGAAAATTTTGAATTACGATGTTAAAATGAGGAATTGCAGATACAAGTTAAATATTTCACTATTTTTTTTAAAGATAAGTCATGCGGCGAATAGGTCAAGGTCACAACTTTGGAGAAAAAAAATATCGACCTATAGGCCGTAAAATACGGTAGATGACAGCCAGATCGGCCCAGTGGTGGATCAAAATAGGTCACATAAGGCACTCTGCATTAAAAATCATCTTCTCCAGAACAACTACATGATTTGAAAAACAGATTGTTTCTTAGTGATCTACATGGATGTTTATATTCAGTTTGTATTTTTTAAAAAATTGGAATATTAATTTTTGATGTGTTTTTGAGGTCTTTTCAGACTTTGTCATTTTCATTCATTTTTTGCATGTTTTCCTCACTTACCTCCCCTTGTATTCACTATGATGTATCCTTTTAAAGAGTTTTACTTGTATATAGGTGGAGATATGTTTCTTTGCAAAAACTTTGCTGAAATATTGTTTTTAGATATTTTTATGAATTTCTTAAAATTGCAATATTGTTTCCTCGCCAGATCGGCCTACATGTACATATTCTTCTTGGTCTTCTTTCCACATTTGTAGATGGTTCTCAGGTGAGCAGCTGAGGCCCTCTTGGGCTTCTTGTACTCAACATGCAGTCAAAATATTTTCCCACCTGACATCAAATGACAATTGAATTTGATGAGATTTGTGTATACTGTATCCAGGGAAATTTTTGCCCCCATTTTTTTTTTGCCCCTTTCGCCCTCATCGTCAGTGGGCAAATTCAAAATGGTAAATTCATCTGTTTTTAATAATATAAGTAAAAGTAAAACAGGACGAAACCTTTGGCAAGTGCATTAGAGTGAAAATAATTCTGTATATAGTATCCAAACAGTTTTTGTGTTTGTTTGGATTTTACATTTTCCATAAAATGTTTCAGAAATTCCGAATTCAAAAGACCTTTCCAATAGAGTGTGGAAAATCCTTGAAGTTATTTTGAGCGAAATTGTGTTACCTCATATAATTTGGGGTAAATTGTGGTTTAGGTCCTAATGAAAGTTAAGCTGTTTTTTTTTTTTTTTTTTTTTTTTTTTTGAGAAAGTTCACCTGTGTACTTGTGGAACGATGGTGGTCTCTTTCCAGGTGTATTCTGCCCTCCATCATGACAGACTGGCAGCCATCATACGACTGTAAAATTGATGAGTTTGGGGGGAAATGCCATTTTACAAAATAAAATTTCGAATCTGATTTTATTTGATGTCTTCTGATGATAAATTTATGGAAAAGAAAAATTGACGAGATATGTAAATTTGCCAATTTAAGTGCTTTATGATCGCTTCTCAACAACACCGATAAACTAAGGACCCATCTGTAAATCAGTGACTTAGACCAGTCCAAATGTGTATTTAGGATTACCATATTCGACCCATTAAGTGCCCAGGGCTAAAATCTGGGAAGGGGGGGTCTAATGGGACCAATTATTAGTAAAATTGATGTGAAACAATTCATTTTTATAAGGCACAATGGTAAAGTTGATGTAGTTATTACCAAGGACACTTATCAACACAAATCTGTTGCTTGGTGGCAAAAGATAAACTGTTACCTACGGTTTTTTCAGGACAATATCTCCTTGTCAACCAGCCAGAAAAGATTCTTTATCGTATGTTTCAAAAAAGGGGGGGTAGAGATGCTTATGGGGAGACGGGCGCTGAATGTGTTAAATATGGTAAATGGGTTCAATATATACACAAAAAAGTTTTGGCAGATAAAGTGCACTTTTAGTATAGGGAAAAGAGGCATCATTGTGGATAAGCTTAGGAAATTTTTATGAACCCCAGCCTGAAAGGTCCGCTTAAGGCATCTGGTGTTTGGATCATCCTTCTGTCCATAATTTTGTCCAGCTTATATATAAAGTGCAATATTTCCAAGTTTGGATTATGATACAGTAACCAAATTTAAACTGTAAATTCATATAAGGGTTGCTCACACTTCACTGACATCACATGCCCCTGGGGGGTGGGGGTTTGTTGGGACTGGGGGCATTTGTGTTTCACAGACACATCTTGTTTTACAAGGAATATACACAGATGTAGCCAACACATAAAGAATCAAAGCTCGGTGGCTCTCGTGTGTAGTGAGTCAATTTTTGAGGTTCGTGTGGTTTTCCTATTACTTGATGACCTGGTATAGAGAGAAACAGTTTTTCAAGTTATTTTAGATTCCTGAAAATTATCTAAATTTGTGGGGAAAAAAGTATTCGTTCTATTGATGGATGATACATCATACAGTTGGCATCTTTGGACCATACTGAAAAGTTACAGAGGTTCTGTGTTTTTTCTGGCTGGTGTGTATGATAATGGCCAGGTCAGGTTGGGTAACTTGTGAAAAAAGCAGAGTAAAATTGGTTTCCTTGCTAAAACCCTCTAGCTAGAAAACTGATAAAGTAAAAAAAAAAAAAAATGCTATAGAGTTTAAATAAATTTTTGAGATGTACAATTTTTTACTCCTGAATTTTCGTTTAAAGTTTTCAGAAAATGTTATTTTAAGAGACAGATTTTAATGTGACATATTTTGATCTTTCAGTAAATCAAATTCTCACAAGGGGAATTGTATGGAGCAGTCTTTAAAATGTCCGCAGCCCAGCTGTAGAAGAATCTTCCGAAACATGAACAGGTTGAAGAACCATACTAAGACTGTTCACGGATTCAGGTTAAAAAGACTTTGATAATTTTGTTTAAAATAGAAAGTGACAGCTGAGGCTTAAATTAAAATTTTCATTGTTTGATGTTGCCTGCCAACACAACCAAAATACTGCTGCCCAAAATATTTTTTCTCACAAAAATTTTCCAAACATTTTTTTATGCCCATCCCCCCCCTGTTTTTGAGGCTGAAAATCCTGAAAAAAAGATTATCCCAATGTAATATGTGCACTGAAAAATGTCAGTATCAGTAATCAAAGTTTCATACCAAGATACAAGAAGCCAGCATTTGTATAAAATGAAACGGTGTTCAAAATAAACATCAATTGTCTTTAAAATTATATAAAAGTGAAAGATTTCAGCAGATATGCATCTTTTGTATTGTTCATTGTCTGCATGATGAATACTCAAAGGTGTCACTTCGTTTGTTTAATTACAATGGACATTATATACACTCACTGTCCATTTTCAGTCATGTTTGTCATATTAATTACATGTCTTTTTCACGATGCTGATGTAATTTAAGTAGTCAGGCTTCAAAGTTATAAAGGAAAACATTATATCAAGAGCAAAAATATACTTTCAAATTGAAAATTTAACACCAGTACCGGTAATACACAAACTTGTTTGTCTGACATTCAAGAAATAGACTTTAATCTGTGCTGCCATCTTTTTGCAATGGTTTACCTGGTATCAGTCGATAACCAGACAGTTAATAATTAGGCACGCCCTAAATAAACAATCCATACTGACTGCCCTGGAATCAATTACAAAACTATTATCCAAATTCCAAATGCCTGCCGACACGGAAATGTCAAAACAAGTGGGTTTTTGAAAATCAGGACTGAGGTGCCAACTATTGTGTATTGCCTTTCAATTGTGACACGATTAAATCGTTAAATGAAGCATGCGTAAACAAACTTCATACTAAATAAACAAAGTGAAAAAATAAACATCTGAAACAAGTAGAAAGTCAAGAATGTATTACAACATAATTATAATGGATACTTTAACACCACAACTGGGATTAAACTTAGTCTTTGGACCTTCAATCACGTATCTGTCCGAGGCAAAATGAGTTTTACTTTCAAGCTGCAGACGATGTGAGTCATTGTTATCAGTCTTTAATCAAATCTAAAAATCAAGTGCTGTAATGACTTAATCGACCTCGGACAGAAAGAACATTTGGTCTAGTTTATCTATGACATCACATAAGCTGTCTGAAAAGGTTTACTTTTTCATTTTCATTTTTGTAAGTTACTCGTAAGTTTGTTTCACCAGAAGAAAAAAAAAAGGCCACCAGCAGGACATAGACCAAAAAATAAAAACCTGATATAAATAATCTAGTATTCTCTGCTAATTTTTCATTTTGAAAAACAATTATCATTTATTTGTTTATTTATTTTACTAGAGAAAGGAATAATTGGATAATTTGCACAGTCTTTGTGACAAGTAAAATGTGAAATAGTTTTGTTCATTGTGAAAAATTCACAAGTATTTATTATTTGAAAAATTTCACTTTAATCAGTAGATGTAGTGTCATGTATAGGTGAAACTGGATTCCTTTACATTTTAGATTTTTTTTGTGAGTCTATTTTTTTTTTTTTTTTTTTTGCCAATTTATTATGAAGCTACCAGTTGTGTTGAGTATGGTATTCCTCCCCGAAAAAGATCATAAATACATATATATTCATCTCCCTACTTATGTGAGAAGTCTCCCAACAGTTGGAGGGAGATGCAAAGTCTCCCAACAGTTGGAGGGAGATGGGAAGTCTCCCAACAGTTGGAGGGAGATGCAAAGTCTCCCAACAGTTGGAGGGAGATGGGAAGTCTCCCAACAGTTGGAGGGAGATGCGAAGTCTCCCAACAGTTGGAGGGAGATGCGAAGTCTCCCTTTACATAGACCCAGTGTGAGGCTTGCTTATAAAATGGCCACTTATACTAATGTGACTAAGCTTTCTGTAATGTATATCACTGCCATGTTAGACAGGTGGCTGCTGCTTTATGTATGTTTAAATAGTGAAATTAATTGGGGTAACAAAAACCAGGCCAGTGCTGCTGAAAACAGGTGGCTGTTAAGGCAGGCCTGACTGTATCCTATGTTTTTAGAAATGCCCATGCAGAGTTTTTTAAATTCACCGGTCTTGCCAGAAAAACTGGTAAATTTTACAAAAGTCCAGTGAAATCTATCTGAGAAATGGTCCAAATGACCAGTAATTTTCCATTTCATTTCAATTGTGTGTGTATATATATATATATTAGATATATAACCAATGAAATTCCTTTACTCACTGGTCCAGTTGACCAGTAATTTTATTTTTATTTTAAAATGTCTGCCCATGGTACATTGATAAAGATTACTTGAACTAAATAAAACTATTTGTCTTACAGTAGTAAAGAACAAAACTTCTTCCATTGTGAGAAATGTGGAAAACAGTACAAGACTGCCAAAGGACTTCGTAACCATAGAAACAATCAGCATTGTAAAATTGAAGTTCACATCCATGCTTTAAATTTTGGCAAGGAAGTTCCAACAATAAATATGGACAAAGTTAAAACAGTCAAAAAATTGAATGTACTTACTAGCAAGCAGTCAGGTTTTGTGTGTGATATTACCAAAATTGATCAAGGTTCCCATAGCAACATCAACAAAGATCCTGGCAAAGTGCAACCAGTTCAGAAGAATCCTATTTTTAGTGCAATTAAGCCATCGTCGTTTACGGTAATTCCCGAGTGTTCATCATTGATTTAAATGACCAGAAATCCTCAAACTAAGTAGATACTGAAATCTGATTGGTCGAGATAGTCATGGAATGTGAATTGTCAGATGTAGGTGTAGTCTTCAGCTGAACGCCTCCATACTTGCTGGTAATTTTTGATAATATTTAAATCACATTTGATACAAAAAAGATGTGTTTTCCATGTTTAACTATGTGTTTGAATATACCATATATTTTTGAGAGAGGGAGGGAGAATATAAGTAAGAATTTGATTTTTTGTTTATTTTTTGAAATTCTTGTATAAGATGACTTAAGTGTTTAAACTTGATAGACATTTTTGTATTACTTTATTTACCAAGTTTAAAAGCTGTGCTATGTATTTGCATAAACAAGAATGTACAAGTTTTTTGTGTGAATGTAGGACTGTGATGAAACTGTTTTTCAAATACATTTAAATCTTGTAATGTCGAAATTGGATGAGTTGAAATATCAAAGTGGTCCCGATTTTTACGGATAGAAAATTATGTTGATCAAAAATTTTGGTTTTCTTGAATTCCAAATATATCACAGAAATGAAGACGGTCCTAGGAATTTTGGGATAACAAGATTGCACTTTAACTCCTAGGAATTTTGGGATAACAAGATTGCACTTTAACTCGTTCACCCCTAAAGACACAGTCGACTGGTCTAAATCATTTGTTTATGGAAGAGTCCATTGCTTTTCAGGGGTTGATGTGTTTACAGGGTGAGAAAAAAATCCTATGGGACAAGTAATTTTGTAAAACCACTCGTCCCTAGACAACTTCAGCTTGTCTCAAGTTTTACAAACTTTTTATGGAACCATTAAGACTACCGATTCTGTGATTTTTATGGGTTGTTACAACCTATTATGGGTTTACTTCAACTTTTCATCGGGGTCTATCCTGTTACCAGTGAAGAGATCATGGAGGTTGGACTTTAGTGTAAAATAAAGTCCTACTCAAGAATTCAATTTTTACAGAGAAGTCAAATATTTTCGTGTAAAAGAAATTAAATCTAGTTTGAATAATCATTAAATGAAATATCACATAATTCTTCTTACTTCTGCCTTTCGAAATTATACATTACGATTTGTAGTTAGTTTAAACAAAACATCATCGATCTATTTATAAATATGAAATTCCAGTATATAAGATTCCAGAGATTGAGCCTGCCTTGAGAAACTAGTATTACTCCATCATTCATTATATTGATAGCTACAAGCATACAGCGATGTGAATAGAAATAATTGCATATCGCTGATGCCAACATGAAGCTAAATCAATTTCTCTTCAACTCTTAAGAATATGTATGTTTTCTAGTCCATGGAAAAATGAAAATGAAAGCAGAATAGAGGGGATAGCATTGAGTAGGAGGTGCTTGTTATGCAAATGGCGCATAACATTCATTATGAATAAGTTCCTGTCCATTTTGAAAACTATCAAATTAACATGTTTGTCAACTAATCACTATACATAACCTGCCTTAATGACGTTTCCCTTGTATGTTTCCTTTATTTACACACCACCAAAGGCTCATTTCATATTAAATTAAAATTCTTGTTTAATAAATTTAATATCACTTGAACGTTAGTGTTAGATCCTCTGTATAGTCTACCTTTCTTGAAAGACCGAATCAGGGGTCAACAAGAATCGAAAATTCCACTTGTCCTGCAGGACAATTTTGTTAAGTCTTTCAACAACAACGGCAATCCTATAGGAATTTATAGGTCTGGTTTGAACATTAAGTTCAGTTACGATTGCTTCACTTTAGTAAAATACACATTTGTAGACAAAAATTATTTGATTTCACTTACTGTGTACAATTTTGCCAGGGCAAGTAGTTAATGTTTTGGTAGGTTCTGTATCTTCTTGACTTATTTCACTTATTGTATACAATTTTTTCAGGGGGAGTACTTAATGTTTTTTTGGCAGGTACTGTATCTTCACTTATTTCACTTTTTATATACAATTTTGTTTGGAGCAAGTACTTATCTTGACTTATTTCATTTACTGTATACAGTTTTGTTGGGTGAGTACTTTATTTTTGGACATGTACTGTATCTTGACTTATTTCATTTACTGTATACAGTTTTGTTGGGGTGAGTACTTTATTTTTGGACATGTCCTGTATCTTGACTTAATTCATTTACTGTATACAATTTTGTTGGGGCGAGTACTTAATTTTTGGACAGGTACTGTATCTGAATTTAAGATGATTTATGCCCGTCTTGTTCCAAATTTGGTATGCATGTTTATTATAATGCTATGCGTTCAGTTTTACATATGCATGATTTTATTTTTGCATTTGTTGTTTTGTATTTTTTGTAAGTTTGTGTTCAGAGTTTTTGAATTTTTTGTTATATCTATAAGAAGGTACATTGATATTTTATCCTTATTGAGTAAGGAGCGTTCTAGTCCCAGTTGAGTCCTAGTCCCATTTTTGGTGCACCATTTTCTTTGTATTAGAAATTGCATTATTGCTTCCGCTGGTCTAGATATTTAGCTCATCTGGCCTGAAGTAAAATACATATCACTCCAGTGATTATTAAGGCCCAATGAGCCTTCTGTTTTTCCTGTTTATTAGCCATTTTATCTTTTATACATTTTTTCATGTTTTCTGCAAATTTTACCAATTTCACCAGGTGGAGGACTTTAGGCCCCTCTTGGTCCTCTTGTTTTTCCTTATTTATGAACTCATTCACCCTTGAAGTAGCCTCATTGATAATAAGTAGAGTCCATTAATCGTTTAGGGAGAGGTGACGTAAGAAGCATTTAGTTATAGTCCCAGAATTTATGCATGATTTTCTTCATATTAGATGTAGCTTTAGCCCTTCCAACCCCCATAGTTTATACTAGATGTAGCTTTAGCCCTTCCAACCCCCACAGTTCATACTTCTTGTAGCTTTAACCCTTCCGACCCCCACAGTTCATAATAGACTGGTCTAAATAATCACATTTTCATGCATGATTTACCCGATTTAAGAAGTAGCATTTAAATGATATTTATGTTGTACTATATAGAAATTTTCGCCCCTGGTTCTTTTTGCCCTTTATATATTCCCTACTGTCTTAAATTCGCCCTAAATCACCATTGGCTAATAGATGGCATGTATGTCTATGCTTCTGTTGTTTAGCTTGAAATTTTCACTTTCATTTTAAATTCACCTTCTTATCTGAGGGCAAAAATGGTGAGAACTAAACGAGAGGAAAAATTTCCCGATAAACAGTATGTAGATATTTCGTTTATTTTTTTCTGTCAGTTTCGGCATTTTTGAAGTCATATATTAAATTATTTTAGTGGCCGAGGCTGTCAGGTTCCCCACCCTGGACTCCCTAGGGCTGGGGTCATTATGCCCAAAATATAAAAATCGTATGAATGAAAAATGATAATTGTAGTTAGATCCGTTAAAAATGATAACACACTTTCACTTTCAGTGTCATTTTTAACTCGACTGTTCGAAAAACAGAAGAGCTATTTCTGTCACTACTTTGGTGGCATTGTCGTCCTTTTCTGTGTTAAGCCTTTCGTTTCAGTCCATTGTCGGCATAGTACTACAGCTACAGCCATGAAACTTCAAATGCAAATGGTCTAGGGTCATTACTCAATAATGCAGGGGGATACTGTTTTCTGTGACCTAATTTTGACCCAAATTATAACAAGCATAAAACAGGTGAGCTATATGGTATGCCTTTGAGACCAACTGTTTGATGCATTCCTGTCATGTGTTTTTGCTCCCTGAATTTCTTATTTCACACAAATGTCCCTTGGGAAAGGGACTTTCGAAAAAAGGTCAAGGTCACTCAGCACATACATGCATAGTAAAATTTGCTTTAGTGACCACCTGTGTATAATGACCACCTGGTCATAAAGACCATTTGTGTACAAATCAACCTCCATATAAAGACCACCTCCCTATAAAGACCGGTTTTCTTGTGTCTCTAAAGAGGTCGTTATATACAAGTTTTACTGTATCTCTATAATATAATGAAAGCGCTTATATATCTTTAACCATTCATCAGAGTTTTTATATTTCACACAAATTTGTTTCTTCGGACAGGGACTGTCAGAGAACAGGGCCACTCAAGGTCATTTCTGAAAGGTCAAGGTCACTCAGTACATATTCTTAAATATTGGGAAGGCCTCAGGGAACATCCATCAGTTTTACCGATATTCTTGTTATCTGAAGTAATCACCTGAGCAGGCACCTGTTCTGCTGACAGACTTTCTGTTTCTATAAAACAATGCTGAAAGTGCAATTATCATTGAAACTGATTCCGACATAAGATAGACATGAGATATAAGCCCATCACTGACAAATAGACAAAGACACACAGGAAAAGGCCTCGTATATCAATGATTGGTTGTTTGGTGGTCTGTTGATACATTGCAATCAGACATTTTGGCCGGTGTACCATCCACCAGGGTGTATGGACTTTTATATATCGGCTGTCAGTGTTTGTTCGGTTAGCTATATATTATTGTTTTCCGATTCCTATACCAGACTTTCAGGCCTTTCAACAGAGCACAACAAATTCTGTCCACAAATTGCCAGGTTGTTTGCTTCTTTCCCTTCTAAACACAAAATTCACGGATAACTTTTGCTGGCTAACTTACATAACTCATTTACCCCTACAGACACATTTGGACTGGCCCAATTCATTGATTTACAGAAGAGTCCATTGTTTTTCAAGGGTTGATGAGTCAATGTTATGGTTGTGTCTAGGTCTTGATCATCAGGGAAATGCTTTGATAGTTTTATAAAGATTTTGGTTTTTAAACATCCCCCCCTCCCTCCCCCAGCAGAACTATCTCCTTTGTATATCTATTTATAATCTATAAGTTTTGGTGCACTTCTACAAGAAAATTTTTTTTTGATGTTCAACTTCTTTGTCATATACAATGGAAGATGCCTTGAAAGACCGTCTGTCTTATGAGACCACATTCTGATATTTACTTGGTTAAATAATCCTCTGAATAAAACCTCTTTTGAGAGACCACCTGCTTTTAGAGACCACATTTCAGTGGCAGATGGGGTGATCTCTCAAGACAGGGTTCCACTGTATATTGAAAGACAAAAAACAGCAACCTCTATATGCCCCCCCCCCCAAATTGAAAATTTGGAACCATATTGGTGTTGGTTTATCCACTTGTGAAATGTCTCAATAACTTTTTATTTTTATTTCAAAATTCCAACAAATTTTGTATCATGGATAATTTTTATGTCAATGAAACAAAGGAAAGGTCAATTAAGACAAACATTCCACCTTATTTATTCAAGTTACCGGACTTTTTTTTAGCTTATAGAAAGTATTTGGTACAGTTTTTCATAAATAAAATTTGTACAACATGCAACATTCCATCTGTCAACAAAAAAATGTTGTTTGTTTTATTTTACAGTTTTGCTAAACATACCGTACATTGGGATACTTCGGCCTCGCTAAAATTTGGTCACTTTGGTCACGACAGGTTATTTTTTGGTCAGTTATATTTTGGCCATTTACGTTTTTATCATGTTTTAATTTGGCCTACCATCATATCTCGTTCTTGTCCAATTAAGCATTCCAAGAGTTTGAAATATCCAAATATTAAAAAGTGCTAGTAGAATAATTGGACTTGATGCATCACATGGTACTAGATTAAATTAACATTTCCATAGTGTTATCCTTGTAAAAACCTTGTTTGTTAAATAAAAAAAACAAAACAAAACAAAACGATAATATAGTTTTAAAAAGTACTTGTAGCAACATTGCCTACATATTTTGGATGATTCTGTTTTGGCCATTTCAATAGGGTGGCCAAAATTAATCGGTGGCCAAAATATCCCAATTTACGGTAACTTCTGTATCTTTGTAGCACATTTGAATACAGAAGCATTTTTGTTTGGGTTCAGACATTAATTACCATAACATTTCTTTGCTGAACAAAGTCACTTTGTCCTTATATAAAGCAAGGATACTTAGTGTTTTTGAACAGAAGTTCAAGTTTGTGTTCAGAAATAATGATATGTAATGTGTTTTTGTTACATGCAGATATACAGTAATACCTGCTACAGCGACCAACTTTATATAAGGATTACCTGTTTATAAAGGCCAGGTTTTTTTGGGTTTTTTGACGTCCCTTGACTGAATACTTCAACTTATTTGAACCTGTGTATAAGGATCACCTGCACTTAAAGGCCAATATTTTCTGGTCCCTTGGGTGGCCCTTATATACAGGTTTCACTGTAGATCTTTTTTGTTTTGGTTTGGACATGTAATCAGCATCTATAAATGTCTTGGCTTGCTGTTCCAAGGTCTATTTATCCTGGATAAAGCAAACGATAGTGATTTTTTGTTAACATAAGTTGAAGTTTGTGTTCAGCAATATTGATTTGTAATGTGTTTTTGTAACATGCAGATACAGATCTTTTTGTTTTGGTTCAGACATTCAGTCACCATGGATGTCTTGGCTTGCTGTTCAAGGTCACATTATCCTTGGATAAAGCAACGATACATAGTGTTTTTTAACATAAGTTCAAGTTTGTGTTCAGAAATAATGATGTGTACTGTGTTTTTGTTTCACAGGGATACAGATCTTTTTGTTTTGCTTCGGACATTAAATCAGCACGGATCTCCGCAAGTTTGCTGTTCAAGGTCATATTATCCTTAAATAAAAAAATTATGTCTGAATTTTGATCCTTGTACAAAATATTACCTCCGGATTTTGATATATGGCTTATGTTTTTGTTTTACATTATTTAGTCATTTTGATATTAAAGTTTACTTTTAAAATAAAACAAATATATCTTGTTATATCTGTACGTTTCATGTTGGTTTTCCATTACTGCGTGCTGTGAAACTACAGAATACAATGGAAACTTCCCAAGGGCTACATCTCTATGGAAACCACTACAAATATTCCATTTCTTAAAAATTCTCACAAAATTATCGCTGAAGATACCACCTTGCTAATCAAACAACTGCAGTGGTACCTTGCCAGAGGACCACTTCACTTAAGAAACCACCACACATTCAAGACTGCAAATACAAAGTATTAATAAAAACAACAATTTACAATAAAATTTACAAATTTTTGGCCTTTATCAGGTGAAAGATGACGATAAACACTGATGCCATAAACATTTGCAATAAAGCTGTGAATTATCAATCATTGATACCATGTAACGTTTACAGTTTTGTTGTTTTTAACTTGATAAAGGCCAAGGGGTGGAAATTTGTGAATTTAGAGTGATTACTATTTTTGGGTTTTTTTTTTTCGCATAACAATTCTTCCTATAGGAGGACATTAATTTTTATTGCAAATATTCCGTTCCTTAAAAATTTCTTACAAAATTATCGCTGAAGATCTCACCTTGCTAATAAAACCACTACAGTGGTACCTTGCCTGTGGACCACATCACTTAGGAAACCACCTCACATTTAAAACTGCAAATATTCAATCTTAAATTTTTTTTTACAAAAATATCGCTGAAGAGGGTACCTTGCTGATCAGACCACTATGAACCAGTTAGGTGGTCTTGATCTGCAGGGTTCTACTGTACATATCGAAATTTTGATACATGTATTAGATTAAGTAAAAACTGAAGAATTACCAATGGATAACTGAAACTCAAGTACATTATAATACGACAAATCAGATATGCAAATGGTCTCAACTTGAAGAATAGTTGCGAATCCCAAGCGGGATGGAACCAGTTGTTGGTAAGGAGTTGGCATCCCATGCCAGTATGCTACACCTTTTGAGTTTGTTGACATGACATTTCTAACAATGGTTATAACACGCTAAAAAACTGAATCCCAAATGGGATGCGATCAAGTGTCTGGAAGGAGTCAGCATCCCCTGTATTCTTTTTCAAATGGAAGAAACTGTACGGCTGCGGGAGTAATTTAGGTCGAGTTGATGTTTCGATCCTAAAAAAATCCATGAAAGGAATCTCAAATTCCTGATATTGTGTGTTCAATGTTTAATATGTTTACATCTCGAAATCATTCAATAAACTTTTGAGATTGCCAAAGTTGGATATTTATTGGTCCTACAGGACTAAACACTTGAGGTCATTTGCATGTGACCCTAGCTGGATTTTGTTATATCTCCAAAATGACGCATCAGAAAGCAGGAGCAACGAAAGATCAGTTTTTGATAGATTTCAACGGATCAAATTTGTCGGTATGGATAAAGGGAAGGTACACCAGCCCATTTAAAGATCTATAACTGTGCTATATACTGTATGTGTATTTAAATTAGTGCACTCATATTTTAGTGCTCTCGTGGGGTATAGACTTATTAGTGCAATCTTTAATTCCTGCAATCAATTTCATTAGCTTCGTCATGTATACAGAATGACAGGCTGGAGAAATTTTAACTGTGCCTTTGAATTAGCAGAATGACTTGATCGCTAAAGGCGCCAATATTAGAATACCGCTAAAATAAGTACACATACAGTAGTGGTACCCTATGGGTCGCTAAAGGCGCCAATATTAGAATACCGCTAAAATACATGTACAGTAGTGGTACCCTCTGGGTCACTAAAGGCGCCAATATTAGAATACCGCTAAAATACATGTACAGTAGTGGTACTCTCTGGGTCGCTAAAGGCGCCAATACTAGAATACCGCTAAAATACACGTACAGTAGTGGTACCCTCTGGGTCCTAACTTGGTTAAGCATTCTGGGCAAGTTGTTTTAGAGGCATACCGTTCAGCTACCAATTGTATAATTCAGCCCATCAACCCCTGAAAAACATTTGACTCTTCTGTAAATCAATGACTTGGACCAGTCCAAATGTGTCTTCATGGGTGAATTAGGTAAGATGCCGATATACTGTATGCAGGTCCTTCAGTGGTGTAAAATTTATGTGTATTCAAAAATTAATATGAACTAAGGCAGTGCCTTGAAACAGAGGGCAGCTCCTTGTTTTACACATGCAGGAAAAAGTATTCGTTAGGAATCTATCCGACCTCAGTAGAACAACACATTTCCCGCAAAATGATGTAACGGTTAGATGATGAGGTCAAACATTTAGAACCTAATTTGCAGTTCCAGTGTTAAAATCAATTTAATCTGCAAAATATTTGCTAATAAAGTAGTAAAGTTCCTCATTTCTTAACTTTATTAGAGGCTGTTTTTTAGTGTCCATTGAGAAAGTAAATGAGACTATATAAGTGTTGCATTTTGGGTAATTTCTAATCAATAAGTTTGCTTCACGAATGAGCTGCACTCTCTTTAAGATCTAGAACTTGCATTCAACATTCAGATTGACAAAAATTGAGTTTATATACTAAATAAAACGATGAAAAGGTTTCATTTTTGCATGTATTTTTTTTCCATAATTATGACAACAAAATGAAATGCAATGTGCCAACGTTCTTTTTATTTAAAGTCACGCAAGACCCGACTTTAATCATATGTTGAAGTTTTCCCAACTGTACGTGAAGCATAATTCAGCAAGGATACAAATTTTCACCCCCGTTTACTGTTTGTTTGTTTATTTTTGTTTAACGTCCCACTCGAGAATATTTCACTCATATGGAGACGTCTGTGAAGGGCTTCAAAGTTTGGCCTATGCTCGGCACTTACGGCCATTGAGCAGTAGGGTTCTTTAACATGCCAACACCTACTGTGACACAGGACCTCCAGCTTTTACTGTCTTATCCGAAAGACAGGAAACCAACCTGTCACTGGCTGGACTCGAACTCACGACCTCACGATCCAGAGTCGAGAGCGCTACCGACTGAGCCAGGCCGGCTCCCGTTTACTGTAAACCCTTTTTTATTTGAGAGAATTTTATTCTTGCAACAATAAAATTATGGAAGAATGTTAATAGATGAAATTGTCATTGAAAATTGCAAAAATATCATCTTGCAAATTAATTTAGAATTTAAGAATCGCTAAAAAATAAAAAGCCCATGAAAATTTCAAGATTTTAAAATACAGATCTCAACCCTATCTACCATAACTGTTTTATTATATAATAGATTATTTTATATTATATAATAGATTGTTTGTTTGTTTGTTAATTGTTGTTTAATGTGCCACTCAAGAATATTTCACTCATATAGAGACGTCACCAAATGCCGGTGAAGGGCTTCAAATTTTGGCCTTTGCTCGGCACTTACGGCCATTGACCAATGAGGGTTCGTTCTTTAAAGATTCATGACTGCTGAAAAATTATACTATATGAAATATGGTAAAAAGATCTCTGATTCACACATTATACAATTTAAAGATACATTTATCAAAACTAGTGAACACATACACTGCAATTAGTCAGAAAATTATCAAAAACGTGATACAAACACCCCTTATTAGCGATCGCACGTGTACCGTTCACTGCTGTTACATCGATATGGAAAGAATGTCAAACTTGAATGTACGTCAAATTGTGAGAAGTATTTCACCGAAAACGGCAATTATTCATTTTTCTAAATATAAATATTGTATTTCTATACATATACTTTTACCACTTTCAAATTAAATACATAAAAACAATAGAAAGTATTGGTATTCTCCGACCAGTTAAGATTCAATGATTGAACAGAAGTGTTATATAAATAGCTTTGACAGATTTAGGGGTCTTCAGGGGAAATTCAAAGGGTGGCAAATTATTAATTTGTTTCAGCTGCATTTCCTTCTTTGAAGCATTTCAACGTTCTATTTCTATTTACACACATCACAATTTCTTTATCTATCCTATCTTCCTTCTTTTTCTGTCCTTTGTGTTTGTTTGCTACCTGTACTTTACTTTACTTTGTGGATGTTGATAAACTCAGAGCCATCTCAATTCGTGCCTGTCTCAACTCGTATCCTCTTTGGCTAAGTCATGCCTACTGTTGACCAACTCATAACCAAAACAATTGTTAGAGTCGTATCCATCGTTTTACTGATTTGTACACAATAATGTATCGTAGGAAAAATTTCCCTGTTTTCCAGATAACTTTTTGACGGATACAGAAAAGGCATGTAATTATTTTAATAAAGAATAACGACATTAAATTTACACTAACAAGAATAGCTGTTCTTACTTGTTATCCTACCTACGAGTATCCAGTGGGAATAAAAAGTTTTTTCCCCACAAAGATTGTCATAACCGAAAACTGAATAGGATCATCTGACAGTGATGTACTTCTGTCAAGCCAATTCAATTCCACAGATATTTGTACGTTATTTCAATACCAAATGCACCTCATTGGTAAATACATGTATACCTTCATAAATAATTCTATAATCAAATAGGTGATACGCATGAATTGAGTTAATTGACGGGCACTAGTCAGCTAAAACATCAGTACGAGCCAAGGAATTCACTTAGGTACAAGTTGTGATGGATACGAGATGACGATAGCCCGTATGTTGAACTTATTCATCCGAGGTTGCCTTGAATATTACGCAACTCCATTTGTATTTATTGTCATTACGAGTAAAATTTATTTTTTAATCTTCAAACACAGATTACTAAAAACAGAGAATAACTCAGAGGCAGAATTAATGGGAAGATAATAACTTTATAT
Organism: Atrina japonica; assembly: GCA_030159075.1. Classification (NCBI taxonomy): domain Eukaryota; kingdom Metazoa; phylum Mollusca; class Bivalvia; order Pterioida; family Pinnidae; genus Atrina; species Atrina japonica. Next base: position 129,478 of record BROG01000358.1, read on the forward strand.
AAACATTTTTCAAAACATATTACCATTTGAAACAAAATTAACAACCTTACTGAGTGTAAATCGCCGGTCATGTACCTTTAGTGTGCCGACACCAACTGTGACACATGATTTCTAACTTAACTATCTCATCCGAAAGACAGGAAAACAACACTGCCACCACCAGGACTCGAACTCACAACCTCACAATCCAGAGTCAAGCATGCTACTGAGCTAGGCCAGCTCTATTATATAATAGAACAGTTATGGTAGATAGGGTGGAGAGTCACATGATTCAAGACAGTTTCCGACATACTGTCCTTGCAATTTTTTGGGATTGATGGGGAACACCCCTGATCTCCTTTGTACCGTATAAGCAGAAATTTTAGCAAAGATTCAAATTTGGTGTTAACAGAGAGGTTCCATTTTGGCATTATCAAGGAAGCCAGTTGTTAAGATCACTAAAATTAAACATAGGCGTCGGAGCCGGGTGGGGCTAGGGGGGCTTAGCCCCCCCCACTTTTTTGCAAAGATAGGCATAGGTGTTGAAAATTGGGGCTTAGCCCTAGGACGTTTCTGGCGTGTGTGTGTTTTAAGTTGGTTTAGCCCCCCACTTCTTGCGTGTGTGTGTTTTAAGTTGGTTTAGCCCCCCCACTTTCAATTTGCTTCCAACGCCTATGTTAAACATGGCTAACAATGCATTTTATCATCGTAGCTAAAGGATTAATCTTATAATATTATATAAACATATATATATATATATATATATATATATATATAATTATTAATAAAATAACTGGAATTACTTCTCACTATAATTATACATCATATTTTTAGGACAAATTGCCAACTTTGCATCTCACTTAAATTTCCCCTAATACGGTATATATAAAATTAGATGTGATACAAGTTTTATGCAATGGCTTGATGCTTCTACAACAAAATTTAAGCAATCTGGGGCTAGTTTTACAAAAGGTTGTAAGTCCTAAATCCTTAGTCTTAGTCCTAATTGTCATGGAACTGACCAATCAGTGATGCATTGCCTTAGTAGTTAAGACTAAAAGTTAGGATTTAGGACTTATGACCTTTCGTATAACGGGATCCTGGTGATGGCTGTGATATAGCTCTTCTCTGTACTCAGAGTAATTGATTCTAAACTGACTTTGCTGTCGTAGTACTGGTTGATCATATATCTCTCAGAGCTCTGGAAAATTTAAGGGAGCTGATGATGTCCAATTGGAATTCTGTTTTCAGGACACTGTAGAAAAAATCTGGAACCTTCTCTTGTAAAGACTTGAGTTCTCCGAGAAGTTGACCATCGATACAATACAACCTACAATTTGAAGTAAATTGGATTTGGTTATGTGAATTAGAAATCCAAATTGTTCTCCTGGGGGCCATTTTGCGAAAAAGTTGTTAACATTTGAGGTTGCCTTGCAACTACACAATTGGCCCTACATTTATTCCCTCGGTTGTAGGGAGACACGATGATGTGTTTACCCAAGACATACAATATTGCCCTCAGGAAATATGACTTATCAACGAGGACTATAAGTGCCATTAATTTCCGGAATTTTTCGGATTTTGACAGCTTCAGGAAATTGAAAATTCTACTTCCTGTGATCTGAGTTATTTGTTTTATGTTTGTGTTGAGAACACCTTTGAGAATTCTGAATCCCAAATGAAAATTCTACCTGTCAATGTGACTGTTACCTGTCGTTTCCTTTAGTCAGCTGCAGACTCTGTATCCATGATTTCACATCGTCACATGCCCAGCAGCTGTAATTGATTGAACGCTGGCACAGAGTAACCTTGTAGTCGTGTGTATCTGCCAATCCACCTACAATGCACCATGATAGATACTGTACAATACAAATAACCTTACACATACTTATTATTGATAACTTAAGTTGTTCACCCGTAAAGACACATTTGGACTGGCCTGATGAAGTCATTGATTTACAGAAGAATCCATTGTTTTTCAGGGGTTGATGTCAATTAACAGACTCTTTATAGCCCCGCCATTCTATAGATGGGGAATACAAGATTTGCCTTGTCTGGGTTTGAATGCCCCCGAAAATCTTTGCCTGGTCAGAAAATTTGCAACAGATCCTATAATCATACTTCACAAATATTTAGCAATTGGGCGACAAATTCAAAACTGCATCCAGCAGCTTCATTCTTCATTCAAGATGGTCGTGTAACTGTTAAGAAGAATAGAAATTTCGTAAGTTGAACAAAATAGCTTATTTATTTATCAATTGGTTTGTTTAAAATTTTGGGTCACAGAAGCAATATTATGAGCTCTTTTTATACACTTTGAACTTTTTACAATTTCGACCATCTACCAGTACCATATCTTATGGCCTATAGGTTGATGTGGGGGATAGGTCAAATAACCGATTTTTGGCAAAAATCCAAGTTAAGGTATTAGATATGTCAAAGTGGAAGATGGGTAGATGAAAACATGGATATGAGTATACAAAAATACATCGTTTATGTCTAATATCTGGTGCTAAAACGATAGCACCAATTCAACAGTAATATTTTACTGTATACTATTAGATAGGATTGTGATTTAAAAACTTATAAATCCTTTAGTCTTATGTGTTTGTTGCATATATTTTCATATTTAACATCACCTGTATTACTTGTGTGTACCGACATTGCTGTTATGTTACCTGTCAAATCATCAATAAATTCATCATGCCGTTATAACCGTAACACCAACAACCTCAATCCTTGTCTTATCACCTAAATTTTTCTGTAACTGCAATTGTCAAACAATTAAATACTCAAGGTTGAATGCCAATTTGTTTATGTAAAATTTTTTCCAAAACTTTCCCAGATTTCAAAGACTGCTGTGTGATCCTTATCAGTTGAAGGTCACACTCCAGTGAACACAGCTTGTAGTGTCCTGAAAGTCTGAATGAAGACTTCAACTTCACAGTGGGTGCTGAGATAAGGGGATGATTCAAAAGTATAAACTACACAATATACACAGTATAGATATGAAGTACAAAATGTATTTTTATTAAGCAGTTTCTGACACAGTCTTAATCACAATGCTATCGTAACTTGAAAGATAACTATTTTGTCACTTGATTAAGTATGAAGTGCATTACGCACACATGAGGTCACATTTAATAGTTTGATAAAGTGTAATTACAAATGGGTGTTTGGAGTAGGTCCCTTGATTATGCAATGAAGAAAGTTGAAATACAATGATAAAATGGAAGAATGCAGACATTAAGTTTTGCAAGCCGCTCATTTTAAGGTTCGGTTTTTTCTCTAGCTTTAATAATTTTGGAGATACATGTATTAAATAAAAAATATGATGACTCATTCGTTCTATATTTAGCCATGGCAGCCATGTTTGGTCCTGGCCCCTTTCCATGCGCAAACTTTATGCAGTTTTACATTGTTATACTTCCTGTCAAATTTGGTTCAAATTGGTCCAATGGTTCTGGAGAAGTAGTCAAAAATGTTGAAAAGTTCACACACAAAAAAAACTAATATTTTCCATTTACTTAAGTGCCTGTGACTTTGACCTTTGACCCCATGACCTTGAAATTTTGTCAAAATAGATAATTTCTAGCTTTCTCATATATCTTTGTATTCAAAAAGTCAATCAGTTTTGACTTATTAAGCAATTTGTAATACATCTGTACCCTGTGTCACTGAAGCACCCCCTTGTGGTTCATTTATGCACAGATTTCATTTTCGTTCACAAACTTTGTAGATATTGACTTAACAATCATGCATACAAAATGTGAAACCCATCTGATCATTGGTTCATAAGCCCCCCCCCTAGCCCCCTAGTAATACTACTACGGAGGCCATCTAAATCATTCACATCCAGCGATGCCAAGGGCCCCTTGATTTAGAAAAAACTTAGAAGGCGAGGTACACAGTGGGGGGATTTTTAGTCTTCCTTGACGGCCAGTCTAATTCATATTAATTTAACATGATTACATAGAAGGGAAAAAAACGAGAAAGTAACTTTTAGTTCTTACCATCGATTTGACTTTCGTAAGTTGATATTTTCCCTCTATTGCCCAACTCCTTCACCAATTTAATCAGCATGGAGTCAAATTTATCTTCTTCCCAAAAATCAAAATACAATTTTGTCCCGATCAGCATCCCTAACCAACCATCTGGATTATAATTGGATTCCAGTCTGAGAGGAATGAAATTCTTCTGTAGCTTGTAGGTGTATTCTGCTTCTGAAAATGCCGAATTTTATAAAAAAAATACAGTGGGACCTGTCTTGAAAGACCGTCCTTTCCGCCACTATCTGGTCACACAAAACAGTTGGTTCCTCAAAAAGAGGTTACAGTAAAATCTGCTTAAGCGACCACCTGTATGCAAAGACCACCTGGTCACAAAGACCATTTTTTGCTGACCCCAATAGCATTGATGTGAAGCAAGTGTGCTAACCACCATGTTACCAGGACAACCCCATATTTTAACCTATTCTTTAATCTCTTTAACAACTGACTTATTGCCAAATGCCTGACACAACACCTTTTGACAAACTTTTTCATTATGACGTCACAATCAAATGGGCTGTCAAGCATATATGTGTAATTATGACGTCACAATTGAATGACGTCAAAAATGCACCTGGAGAGCCACGTGTCGGACATTTGGCTATAGGTCAATTCATGGTGGGATAAAAAATTTTAAAATGCCACACCTTCATTGGCACTGGATCTTGATTTAAAATCAGTTTATTTGAAAAGATTTCTGAACTTTCAAATCTTAAATGGTGTGCAAGGTAATACATGTAATAAAACCAACACTGCCTGTCTCTTCCTGTCTCAAATAGCTTAGTTGGAAATATTAATTAGAGCTATCTATTTAATGCTGAATGCTTTTATCTATAAAATGATCTACAACATTATTTTGTCACTTTTGATCTAAAACTCTGATCTATAACCTGATTTAAGTCTATAATCTATAACATTGATCTATAACTATGATCTATAACCTGATCTATACCACTGATCTATTACTTTGACCTATAATCTGATTTACACCATTGATCTATTACTTTAGCCTATAACCTGATTTATACCACTGATCTATTACTTTGATCTTTAATCTGATGTTCAACATTAATCTATTAATATATTCTATAATCTGATCTACACCATTGATTTATTACTTTGATCTATAACCTGATCTTCAACACTGATCTATAACTTTGATCCATAACCTGATTTACACCAATGATCTATTACTTTGATCTGTAATCTGATATATACCATTAATCTAGAACCTGATTTACACAAATGATCTATAACTTTGATATATAATCAGATTTACACCAATGATCTATTACTTTGATCTATAATCTGATCTATACCATCAATCTATAACCTGATTTATACAAATGATCTATTAATTAGATCTATAATCTGATTTACACCATTGATTTATTACTTCGATCTATAATCTGATCTACACCATTGATCTACAACTTTGATATATAACCAGATTTACAGCAATGATCTATTGCTTTGATCTATAATCTGATATATACCATTAATCTTTAACCTGATTTACACAAATGATCTATAACTTTGATCAATAACCTGATTTACACCAATGATCTATTACTTTGATCTATAATCTGATATATACCATTAATCTATAACCTGATTTACACAAATGATCAATAACTTTGATCTATAACCTGATTTACACCAATGATCTATTACTTTGATCTATAATCTGATCTACACCATTCACTTATAACTTTGATCAATAACTTTTATCTATAACCTGATTTACACCAATAATCTATTACTTTGATGTATAAACTGATCTACAGCACTGATCATTTACCTGATCTACAACTAGGACTGTCTTTGTACTTCTGTGACATACAAATCAAAACTACGGCAGATTTTTCTACTGCAAGTGACATTGCCTCCAAAGTTGATCCAGCTGAAAGAGATAATCAATGTAGACTTAATTAAAAACACTTACTTGCTGTTAATAACCTATTCACCCCTAAAGACACATTTAGACTGGTCTAATTCATTGATTTGAAGAAGAGTACATTGTTTTTCAGGGGTCGATTAGTTAAATAATTATCAAGCGTAAGTGTAATTTTAATGTGGTTGCAAAAACTAGACTCTGTAATGTCCCCCGAGGATTTTATGGGGAGAAGAATGGTAAAGATCCGGGTCCTGTATCATAAAACATAAGAATGACTTAAGTCTAGAAATTTTACTCAAATATAGCAAATCCTGAAATCTGATAGGCTGACCAGACCAATTTGAGAATATTCTCAGACTTAAGTAAATTCTCAAGTTTTATGGTGCCGGCCCAGGGCTTCGAAATTAGCACTGGGCAGTTAATAATAGGACAAGCCAGTAGATATCTTAACTGTACTAGCCCCATTGTCCGGTAAAGAAAATGATGATTTTAAAAGTGTTAAGCGCTCTTTTCAATAATCGTTACACGTATGTAAATCTTACAAAATAGTCTATCCAATCTTTGATACAATCTGAAATTATCCTGTCTTATCCTCACGTTTTATTCCATATCTAAATACAGGTGACTCTTGATGGCTTAAACGTCGAAACCTCGAAGTTTTTCGAGTCCCGATTTTTTTCATTCATGAATTAAGTGAATTAACTCTTGATCTCTTGTACTTCGAAACTTCAAAGTTCTTGAAACATTGAAGTTGATTGGAAGTCCAGATTTATACATTCCTTTTATTTCACTCTTGAAACCTTAAAGTTTGAGTAATTATCGGCAAATTTATAAATAGTCAATGCCATAAGGCAGAACGACACCGGGGTCTTTACCTGGAAAGATAACAAAAGGTGTTTTGATAATCGGGTAGCAAGTGCGTCCTGGCCTAATTGAGTAGTGATTGACAGGATTGATAATTAATTAAGATAAATCACAACATCAGAATATTGTATAAAGAAATGTAATAGACTGATTTCCAGTACAAGTGTCACCGCCAAGTGGTATCATGCCAACTTATGTTTTCCACGATATCCTAAATTTGGCAATTTCATTAAGTCTCTGTTAACATCAGATCAATCAGATGGGTCCTTAGATAAAAGAAAACCCATGTTGCCGGGGTATATTAACTTTTAAATCATCTGGTACCATAGGCCTCTTTAACATTTACCGGTAAAAAATCTTGTATGTCAACGACTGTTTTTATTCTGATCCAATACATAATAAAGATAACATAATTACACATTTTTATATTTGAGAACTAGGTAGGTCAATTATTATGACGAAATATACGCAAAGTATGAAATGAAAATCTCAAAAATCCCATATCTTGTCTTGTATAGTTTTAAGAATCTACATCGGTGAAAATGTCAATTTCCGAAACTGTCAAAACCTCTAACTCTTGAAACCTCAATGTTTTTCAGTTTTTCCTGTAAAAAAGAGTTTGTTTGTTTATTGTTGTTTAACGTCCCACTCTAGAATATTCACTCATATGGAGGCGTCACCAAATGTCGGTGAAGGGCTTCAAATTTTGGCCTATGCTCAACACTTACGGTCATTGAGCAGTGAGGGTTCTTTAACGTGCCGACACATACTGTGACACAGGACCTCCAGTTTTTACTGTCTCATCCAAATGACAGGAAACCAACCTGTCGCCATCGAGACTAAAACTCACGACCTCATGATCCAAAGTTGAGCACTCTACCAACTGAGCCAGGTCGGCTCATGGAAAAGAAAGTCACCTGTATATCCTGAAACTATTTCTTTTAAGCTACATATGGGCCAGTAGAAGTTTGATGGGCCTTTTGTAGATTTTTATGCTACCGGCCCTGTGGGCCACTTTAAAGTAAAAAATGTTTAATTCAAGCCTTGTATAAATATTCTTTGTCAAGAAATGACTCTGGAAAACAGTTGGACACAGAATCTTGGGATACATACTCATGTGTTCCACATCCATCCAGACCTTGTATCCGTATTCCTTTAGACCGTCCTTGACCCTCAGCATGGTAGTCTGGCTGTCCCACTGGTAACTAATCATAATGTGGGGGCACTTAACCTCCGCTTCAACTTCAAAGTGGGAAAAAAAATATTAAAAAAATCACAAAACTTACATTAATTCTCTTCAATGTTTATCAAACTTATTATCCAATTCATTTTACAAAACAATTTTAAAAACTGACAAAATGAAGGAATGAGAGGCCTAGATACGGCCCTTTCTTCCCATGATTCATATCTCACTCTTTACTTATTATGAATCTTGACATTTATAGTCTATAAAATGACATTTGCACTTTATACCCATGACCTCCAAATTTTATTCAAGAAATTTTTGTAAATATGCGTACACGGGCAAGAGTTATCTGCTCTTTGAGGCAGTGACAAATAATAATACCTTATCTTGCAAATATGAATAAGAATGATGTAACATGTATATAATACAAGAAAATATTCTTGTCAAGGGATATAACTCCTCAACCTATTTATTCAACCATTCATAAAAATTCCTAAATTCCTATATATTTCGTAAAATTGCTTGAGAAACCCCGGTTTGGCACTTTTCACTTGCAATTGAAAAACTCATCCTTACCTCATTACCAACACAGCCAGGGGTCAACATTAAGGTTTGTCCAGTTGTTTGGGACAAGTCCCTTTTGCGTTTGGACAAGTTGATGTAACTTCACACTTGTCCAAAAGGAAAAGTAAAATTGTAAAAGACAAAAATTAATTCAATAAAGATTATTCTTTTTTTAAACACAAAACAATATCTTTGAATATTAAAATTGATTTTCAGACAAGTCATTTTTGCATTTGGACAATTTGATTTAAATATTTCTTGTCCTGCAGGACAAGTGGAAATTTTTCATGATTGTTGATCCCTGACAGTCAGTGCCCCTTTAAATATGAAAAAAATAATGAGAGAAAAATATAAAACATAAAATGTATACCTTTACATGCTTAGAAGAATCATAAAATTTGTTGCAGTCTGTTTTTTCAATTTTATACTAAAGTGGTGTTCAAAATCTGAAAAGCAACATAAATTTGAAATTGGACATTGAAATTCAAAAGAAATCAAGCAAGCAAAACAATCAGAAAAAGGCTTTAAGTACCAAAGTAAACTTAAAAAGAGACATGCAGGGAGATTCAAAATTAATTTTCATCATTTTTCACTGAGAATTATAATTTGGAATATTTTGGCCTGAAATTGGGACAAATGTTACAATTTGTCATTGGCATGGCCTTACACAGGACCTACACTCTCGCCCTCCCCCCAAATAAAAAACACAAAGAAAAAAAAAACCCTGAGATACTTCTAAGAAAAACCAATAACAAAGAGAAATGTTTACAAGACAGTGGAGGAAAACCTTTCCAGCTTTTTTTACCTTTTGGAGTTTTTGCTGTTTTTTGCTGTTGAAGTTCCCATAAGACTCCGCGAACAGCGTGATGTATCTCGTCATTTTTGTACCGGTTAATGTCATACAGTACTGAAAAATTGAAACCAACAAACAATGCATGTAATTCATAATATTCCCTAAAATCACAAATAGATTGGCCTACGTCATTGATCTGAAGCATAGTCCATGAATTATCTAGGGGTGGACAAGTTGAAATTCACAGCAAATATTGGTAAAGTCCCTCCCCCCTCACTTTTTTTGCAAAGACAGAAATAGGTAATGAAAACTAAGGCTTAGTCCCCCAGACGTTTCTGGCATGTGTGTGTTTTTTAAGTTGGTTTAGCCCCCCACTTTCAACTTGCTTCCGGCGCCTGTACAATGTGTACATGTATAAAGACTTCCTGTGTTATGTGACTGTATCTATATGTAAGGTGGCCTAACAGTATTTACTACATGTCTATAACTGGTCTGTACTTAGCAAGCACCTGTATATAAAGACTCCCTGTCTTATGTGACTGTATCTAGGGTGGCCCAACAGCATTTCTTGATTATTAACTGGTCAGTATTAGGTGACCACCTGTATATAAAGACTCCCTGTATTATGTGACTGTATCTAGGGTGGCCCAACAGCATTTCTTGATTATTAACTGGTCAGTATTAGGTGACCACCTGTATATAAAGACTCCCTCTCTTATGTGACTGTATCTAAGGTGGCCTAACAGCATTTCCTGCATATTTAACTGGTCAGTGTTAAGTGACCACCTGTATACAAAGACTCTGTCTTATGTAACTGTATCTAGGGTGGCCCAACAATATTTCCTATATATTAACTGGTCTGTATTTAGCGACTTTCTGTCTTATGTGACTGTATCTAAGGTGGCCCAACAATATTTCCTATATATTAACTGGTCTGTATTTAGCCACTTTCTGTCTTATGTGACTGTATTTAAGGTGACCCAACAGTATTTCCTATATATTAACTGGTCTGTATTTAGCCACTTTCTGTCTTATGTAACTGTATCTAAGGTGGCCCAACAGTATTTCCTATATATTAACTGGTCTGTATTTAGCCACTTTCTGTCTTATGTGACTGTATTTAAGGTGACCCAACAGTATTTCCTATATATTAACTGGTCTGTATTTAGCCACTTTCTGTCTTATGTGACTGTATTTAAGGTGGCCAACAACAGTATGGTATTTTTCCTATATATTAACTGGTCTGTATTTAGCCACTTTCTGTCTTATGTAACTGTATCTAAGGTGGCCCAACAGTATTTCCTATATATTAACTGGTCTGTATTTAGCCACTTTCTGTCTTATGTGACTGTATTTAAGGTGGTCCAACAGTATTTCCTATATATTAACTGGTCTGTATTAAGTAACTCCCTGTCTTATGTGACTGTATTTAAGGTGACCCAACAGTATTTCCTATATATTAACTGGTCTGTATTAAGCGGCTTTCTGTCTTATGTGACTGTATTTAAGGTGGCCGACAGTATTTCCTATATATTAACTGGTCTGTATTAAGCCACTTTCTGTCTTATGTGACTGTATTTAAGGTGGCCGACAGTATTTCCTATATATTAACTGGTCTGTATTAAGCGGCTTTCTGTCTTATGTGACTGTATTTAAGGTGGCCGACAGTATTTCCTATATATTAACTGGTCTGTATTTAGCCACTTTCTGTCTTATGTGACTGTATTTAAGGTGGCCGACAGTATTTCCTATATATTAACTGATCTGTATTTAGCCACTTTCTGTCTTATGTGACTGTATTTAAGGTGACCCAACAGTATTTCCTATATATTAACTGATCTGTATTTAGCCACTTTCTGTCTTATGTGACTGTATTTAAGGTGACCCAACAGTATTTCCTATATATTAACTGGTCTGTATTAAGTGGCTTTCTGTCTTATGTGACTGTATTTAAGGTGGCCGACAGTATTTCCTATATATTAACTGATCTGTATTAAGTGACTTTCTGTCTTAGTGACTGTATTTAAGGTGGCCCAACAGTATTTCCTATAAATTGACTCCCTGTCTTATTACCGAATGTGACCAAAATCTGCAAGTTCCCTTGGTAAACATTTCAGACAGTTTCTACAGTATAAAGGTAAATGTACACGTAAAAAACAGCAGATCAAAAGCTCATGAAATCCACATTATTTCAATTTTTTTTATTCAATGATAAATGTGTATTTGTAACACATTGAATCTGAAAGGACTGGCCAAGAGATTTCGAAGATTTAAGAAATATGATATGACCTAATAAACCGTTCACATTACAATGCACCGAGCGAGCGCATTTACATTTTAACATATCTAACCCTATTATCACATTTAGACTCACCCAAATCAATAAAAAGTATATCCCCTACTGATGGCCTCAGAGACAGAGTAAATAGAGCGTCATGCTTTAAACCATTTAGTCTCTCACTTTTGGTCAGTGGAAGTTTCAACCCTGCTGGAGCCTAATCTGATTTTTGTGAAAACGTTTGCATGTTTAGATGTACTTGCGGACTTCCGATACAGTCTCTTCCTGGGTAAACAGGTTTTCTCCCCCGTCATTAAAAACTGCGCGGCCGCAAACCATATAACTGAAAATCTGTTGAGCGTAGCGTAAAACAACATTCAAAATTCAAACGGTCTACTTATACGTGTAAATATTAAATCAGGAATGAACAAGGTAATTGGGCGTGACAAATTATTGTAGATTCTAAATCATACATTCCTGAATTCTGACATTAGACTTGACCATATCTTGGAAATGGATGAGTCCAATATGGCTACAGGGGTGAATGAGTTAAATGTAGCCACACATTGCTTGTTTCAATGTTGTTTTATGCCACACTCAACAATTTTTCAGTCACACGGTGGCGGACAGTTTTTAGGAGACAATATGGTTACAATTTACCTGGGAAGAGATCACCGGCCTCGGCAAGTAAACTGACAAACTTTCCCACAAAATCAGCTTTACTCAAATTTTTATCATTCCAAAATCTCATTGGTTGAGCATTCTGGGTTGAGTAAAATACTTAAGCACACTGAGTATGTGTAACTCTCAAGTATGTGTAACTCTCGAGTATGTGTAACTCTCAAGATTTATGGTAGTGGGCTTTTAAGGAAACAATGAACTTTAAACTAGTATCAGGGTCACACTGACAAAATTATCAAACCTTGTAAGAAATCTGTCTCCTGTCTTATAATTTCTTTGTTTTTCTGATGAAAAGATAATTTCCAAATCCCTGTGACTGTTAGTAAAATCTCCTCCATGTCAGCATTTCCTTTCAAAATGCCTATGTAAATCTTCAGAATGCCAAGCTCGACCAGTTTCACCTTGTTGTCGTCGTTTACGATCAAGTTACTTAACCCTTGTAAGAGTTCCAATACATTCATACCATATTTCTTCGATAGGTGGTCATGTGATTGAACAGCATCTTGCAGTACGTCCAATAAAAACAGCAAATCACGTTCGTCAGCAGTCAGTAAGCTGTTTTCAGATTCATCCACTAAATATGACAGAACTATCAAAGATTTTACCTTCACCATAGCAACGGAACTAAACATTTTAAGTACCGATTGCAAAATCTGTAGCAAAAGTGAATCCCGCAGAATTTTTCTTGTTGCACTTACATGGCGTAAGCAGTTATGAAAACAGCCCAGTAAGAATTTGATGAAGAAAATAACACAATCCTTACACAGAATATCTGTAACAGTAAAATGCTTCAGAAATTTTAAGAACAAATTTGTTAATGAAACAGAACTCATTATTTCTTGGCAGAATTCGGCATTTAAATCAGAAATGAGCCAAGCAAGAGAAGCCAACTGCTTAATATTTTGCCAAATCACTGATTTTGAATTTAAACTTGTAAATACATTTTGATGATCAATGGCTACCAGAAGCCTCTCGATGGCTTGTATGTAATTGTTTGACACTATCAAACATACGATTTCATTCCTTTTTTCCTTATTGCCTTTGCTTTTTTTACACAGATTCCACAGAAAGGTACTGTCGCTACAACTTTTACTTAATGTAGATAAGTCTTGAACTGTTGTCAATCGTTGTACAGTCACAGCTATTTTATCTGAGAAGTCAGTCCTACATAAACAATCCAAATTGTCCACGGCCAAAAAGTCACTTTCTACAGTGTCAATATCATTACTGCTTTGATTTCCAAATTCTAATACCTTACGTGAACTCATGTTTGTATCTTTTGTATTATAGGAAATTTCTTGGCTAATTTCAGTGTCTTTTTTAATCAAAGTAACAATTTTATCACCTTGGTTACCCTCTTTTAAATCAATCTCTAATTTCTGGCCCACTTTTTTGTCCAGACATTTATTTGCACTAACAAGTTTACTGACTTGACTTCCATATGTGAAACTTCCTGGTTTACTACTTCCTGTTTTGGAGCTTTCTGCTCCACAACTTCCTGGTCCTTGAATTCCTGTAACGAAATTTCCTGGTTTCATAGCTTTGGTTACTTGATGCATTTCAATTTTCTCATCTCTTTCTACCAGGGGCTGTTCTTCAACTGGAATATCATTTCTTTCCAATTCCTTGTTGGGCTTCACAGATTTTGCTGTGTTCATGGTTTTTCCAATTTTTATCCAGATTTATTACTTAGATGAGGCAAACATGTAGCACAGCTTCATTCTCCCTTTACACTACAATAAAGAAAATGTATCTTATTAAAGTGATACTTGGATGGAAAACTGAAGGCTTAATTAGTGTTGTCGAGGCTTGTGGACTGCCTCTGTGCGAGTCACTGGGAGAGAAGAAATGGTCAACAGACAGATGGATGACCATTTGATGTGACGGGCACAACACATCCTTAATGCCTTTTTATACTAGAACCCATACCAGGGTTCAAAATTAGCACTAGTCCGCCAGTCCGAGACTATATGTAGTAACTTTTGCAGCGGACAAGTCAAAGTTGTGCTTCAGCTAGTCCGGACGACTAGTAGAGAATCTCTATAAACATTGCAGTATGAACATTAGCAATGATTAATGAAAGTTTATAATGTACATTAAATATCACCTATTGGTAATTAGTACCTTAATTTTGTTTCTTAACACGAGGATAATTACAGTTTTTTTTTACTTATGATATATTATTAAAGCAGAAAATAGTACCAATTCAGTAAATATGTGCCAATTTGGTAATTCACTTTGGGACTAGTGAATTTGTTGTAGGACTAGAAATATTTCTCTCCAACTAGTCTGACTGACTAGTGAAACACAATAGCTAAATTCAACCCTTGCATACTCAGTAAGTTACTGTAATATCATAGACCAAGGTCCATGGTGCAAGTCTAAATCTGTGGCATTTCATTAAAGTAGGATGTGACCTTTGACCCTTTGACTGCTAAATAAATTTACTAGAATCAATATAGGCCCTCACTGCTGTATTAATTATTCATGATTAAAAGAAATTACTACACACTTTCTGATTTCAGATAATTCAAAAAGTGTACAAAGACACAGAGATAAAACATACATCAAAATGTTTTACAGTGTTTATACTTTATAAAGATGTTGTTATATCTTGAGTATTGTGTAATTGTCACCTGTACAGGTGAAAACCCTGTATGACAACATCTACAATGATAAGGCGGAAACACCTTTAGATGACATGTGCATAGCACCGAGTACCTATCAATGGTGGTACAACAATCATTGTGAGAACAGGTTTGTATTCTTTTGTAATTGTTGTTTAATCCCCCCCAACAACTCAAGACAAGAATCTTTCACTCATATGGAGATATCACCAAATGCTGGTAAAGGGCTTCAAATTTGGCCTATGCTTGGCACTTATGGCCAATGAGCAGTGAGTTTTTTAACGTGCAGACACCTACTGTGACATGGGACCTCGGCTTTTACTGTTTTATCCGAAGGACAGGAATCTGGCCTGATTCCAGCTCCACTCGAACTCACGATCAAGAGTCCAGCACACCTCCGACTGAGCCAGGTTGACAAATGGTGAGAATAGGTGACAAATTACCTAGAGCAGCGATTATACACATACATCGATATATAGGCCTAAAGCCTACAACTTTTAAGGCTTTATATATCGGTGCCTAGATCTAGATCAATTAATATCCAGATTTTTTTTATAGATCTAGAGAATTCAATTATCTCCGATATCATTTCTTACTTGTTGATAACCCATTCCGTGTTATGTGTTACAGACACGTACAGTTACCATGCTGCATTCAGTCACTTCCTGCTATTCACAGAAGTCTGACACTCCATTTGATTAACGATTAGCCGTCTAGCCAATATGCCATCGTGGCTCTGTAGAAGAGTGCTCGATTCGCAATCGGAGGATCACAGGTTAGAGTCATGGCAGAGGCAGCTGGCTTTTCCTGTCCTTCAGATGAGGCAGTAAAAACCAAGGTTCCGCGTCACAGTAGCTGTGCGCACGTTAAAGCATTCTCTCCTCTCAATGGCTGTAAATGCTGAACATACGAGCCAAAATTTTAAGCCTAAATTCACTGGCATTTCATGATGTCTGTATAGCATATATCGAGTGAAAGATTCTCGAGTGGGAAGTTAAACAACAATGCAACCTGACTAGCCTCATAGGCCCTTTGGGCGCGGTCATGGTCTTTTATCTTTATCAAAATGTCATATTACTAGGGCTGTCACTGATGATAAATTCCAAATCAATATATCGATAAGTAAAAAATATTGCTATGTATTGATAAATCAAATAATTTGGTACTTCTATAAAATGCATTCAAAATATATAGATTCTTTATAATATTTGGGTGTTTCATTGTGGATTTTATTATCTGATGATTAATAATAATTGCAAAAAAAAATATTGTTAAATTGAGCAAATTTAAAAATTAGAATAAATAATAACATAGTTCAAGAACATGAAGTAAAATAAATGGAAAATTTTAGAAATTGTAAAAGAAATTACATACTATGAAAAGCATTATGAAATGTATCGATACTTAAAAATGTATCGATTATAGTATTGAATTAATTTGTATATCGATACATCGATATCAAATCTATCAATGACAGCCCCAGACATTACTAGATTACATATCTCTTTTTATATGTAAGCATAGTGATAGGACACTTTAGTATTCATAAAGACTTAATTTGTCCACACCTCAGTTACGTGCCTAGTCTAACAGCTGCTGTTGATGTCAATCAAACCTTGACTTTTGATGACATTGACAGATTACTGTGTGGGTTTGTTATGACAGGGACCATATTTACGTCCCTGTTTATGATAAGTCAAAAGATTCTGATCATTTTACAATTAAAAATTTTAAATTCTGCAGTTGTGGCATAGCAGTAGAACTGAATTTTATCACAGGTATTTTGTGATATTTTCTTTTAAATTCATCAAAATTAGATATATGTTAACCTTTACATTATAGCCAAATATAAATATTTAATAGTCAAGTTGTTTGTCTGATTTATGTTGATGTTTTGGGTGGTTTTCTGGTGTTGCTGGCACACCATCATGCTTGCCAAGTCTCTCCCATAAATAGGGAAACCCCCTATATTTTTATATAAAATTTTGATGATTTAATTCGGTAGCTGTAAGAAAAATACATACCCCCCCAAAAAAAAATAATTAAATGTTCCTATTAATTATCACTAAAATTTAGAGTCTCCCCATGAGCTTGAAAAATCTCCACAATGAAAATTTATTTAAGTGTAGTAGACTACCAACAACCGGGCGTTTTGACAGACACCTGTGGATAAGCCCATCGCAGATCTATCTGCTGTCTGCTGGTTGCTTTCGTTTCAAATAACAGTTATTATAGATCTACCTAAAATTAATTAACATTCAACACGTTTTGTATGATTCTTCTCTGTGGATATGCGAAAATCGCAGCCTTCTCAGCAGGCACTGACAAGTCGCTCATCAATGTAAACAGAAACGATGATGTATCGATGAAAAGGTGATGGTCGGAATGCAACAGCTAATCAATTAGCTAATAATGTAAAAAATTAGAGTTATCTCTCTTTAAATACTTGGTGGGAGTTACCTTTCCTTAGACTCGCATATTTTGTATCAAGAATAAAATAAAGCCCTAAAGTAAAGTAGTGTACATGTACAGTAGACAGGTACATGGTCAGGAGATAAAAGATGCCGACAAGCTTTGGCTTACAGTATTTTATGACTGCTTGTTGTGTTATACACAATCACATGATTAAAACACTAAATACTTACCCCTACCTATGCAAACTGAAGTAGAATATTATTATCGTTGAAACAGCTGATAAAAATCGGTGTTTTCTGACATAGTAAAGTTGGCTTTTCCAACTTTTTTTCTTGAAATTTCCAATTTTTTTCTCGATTTGCCTATTTTAAAGTTATCTTTCTCGTTATTCCAACATTAGAGTTGGCTTTTCCAACTTTTTTCTAGGAGTTTCCAACATTTTTCTTGTTTTGCAAACTTTTAAGTTGGCGTTTCCCTCGGTTACTGCGCATTAGATTTATTAACACGCTTTATCAGCACCTGGAAATGAAACTATGCCTCCAACGGCTGATATGTCACATTGATTATACATCTCAAAGGAAGATTATCTCGGCAAACATAATGCATATGAATTAAATGTTAAGAGAATGTAACTCGAAAGTCTATTTATGATTTTACAAGGCATGAAAAGGTTATGTTTGGCCTGCAGACACTAAATTGTGGCTTGTTTATTCTTCAAAAATATTCCATAGACAAACTAATTAACTCTGAAAAGAGAAATTCAAAAGGCATAAGCTGAAAGCCAAGAAAAGTCGGAAAGCCAAGAAAAAAGTTGGAAATTTCAAAAAAGGTGGAAAAGTCAACTTTTAAGTTGGCAAAAGGAGGAAAAAAGTTGAAAGTTGTAAATGCCAACTTTATGATTGGCAAAAGAAAATGGAAATTCCAAGAAAAAAGTTGGCTAAACAAGATAAAGCTTGGATAAGCCAAGAAAAAAAATTCTTAAAAGCCAATTTTAAAGCTGGCAAAACGAGAAAAAAGTGACCCTAATATGCTTCCGTAGAAGACAAATTCAAATTATAACATCAACCCAGACGAACTGGTCCAACATTTGCTTAACAGAAATGCATTGCCTTGTGTACGAAATTCAAAAGAAACTTTTCACGATTACCACGTTCCTACTTCTCACCTGCGCACAAACACTTCCCGGTGGTAAAAACACCGGGTTTCATTTTATACCCAAGATAAATTGTATCCAATGGATGACCAATTGTTCCCTGTGTAATCATGCTGGGTTACAGACGTCTCGTTACCACTCGGAAGTGTCAAGTGAGCAGGTGAGATTAGAAGGAACGTAGTTAATTTGAAAGGATCTGAAATGTTTTCCGCTGTCCTGCTTACTGAAGCCCATCTAGAAACCTTTTAGTCGTCACGTACCGTTCAGTTTTGTGGAATATTTTGTACTCAGGTCGCGCTATGTCCGAAATGTGGCCTAAGTAATTTCCGGTATCGTAATGTCTGCATGACATTCAATGATATGGTTCAGGCCATTTGAGTAGTGCAAAGCTAAATGTTCGATCTTGCAAAGCTGACAAGTGTAACGTCTATACTTTATGCTTCTAAAAATTGGCTCCTTTCACTGTATGTAATACACCGGAAGTTATGTAGGACACATTTTTCGTTTGAATGTGCATAATATTATAAACCATGTCGGAACAGAACAATTCGGAAAAGGTCTATTTAAATAGGTCGACCAAAGATTAAGTGGCACTTCCTAGTTCCGTTCGGAACTAGAACAATACCGTCCATCTTCCAGAACTCGGGTTGTAAATGCAAACAAATTGTCTTGCCAAAATTTTGAGCACTAACATAGCTCCAATTTTTTGACAAGTAGCCCTGCTCGTTATTTTGTAATTATATGTACATGCCAGTTTCTCGGTAGATCTACAATACATCGCATTTTACTCCAACTATTTTCACAGAATCAGTGTAAACCGTATTCGAGGAAAGCATAATTTTGTTGAAATTAGACAGCTTTTAAAATTGATAACAAGTTTTGCCTCAGACTGAAAATATGCAGATTCTGTGAAAAATAGGAGTTTCGTCCAATATTTTTTAAATGTTTTGAAATTTGTATACAAAGACCCTCTTACGAACAGTGATTTTATATAGAGGTTGATTTGTACACCAATTATACTATTACTATTAGACCAAATTAAATCTCCGAATAAATATCTTCCCTTGAATGTCAGACATAAAATTATATTTTATAGAAATTGCTGAAGAAACTCAAGATTTGGCACTTTTACACTTGCAATTGATCATTTGTATATGGATACCGCTGACCTGACCTTAAATTCAGAATATAGGAATTTTTGACTACTCAGCTCTTATATAATTATTGTATATCACATACAAGTAGGTAAAAAAACCAAACATTTGGTACACACAGCTAATGCCCCTTTAAAGCTGTTTGTTTTAAAAGACAAATATTGAATCAATTTCTATAGTATTTAATTCTATAACAGAAATGTCAACAAGATGTTTAGCCAAAAGCGTGAAGTTTAAACCAAGGCCTGTTTACAACAGCAAGACGATTTGATGGTGCTTTGTATACGGCCCCAGCGTTATCCCGAATAGCTCCAGCAGCTGCATATGTGCATCCATTTCTCATCTGTGATGGCAGTTTATTATTGTAGATATCTTTGGCGTCCCTTTTTCGTCGTCCATGCCACCAATCGTTGGTGTATGTCGATACACGGTTTAACATCGATTTAGCGGAGGAGGTGTTTATTGTAGATTTGGACTTGTCTACACTGGCTACCACAATATTTCGGCCATGTTGTCGGAATAGAATGTGGCCACTGCAGACCTTTACCCAATGGTTGTTGCCCCCACTTACGTCATTGTAAACTATGACGTTCCAGTCACGCCAGAAGTATTTGCTGTTCAGGAAGTTGTAGGCGGTGGTGGCAAACGAGCTGTGACTGGATCCTTTGTGGTTTGCAGCCAAGTTGAGAATGTCGGTTCTTGACTGCGAGTGGTATCTATCTCTAACCTGTCGGTCTACAGTATCCATGTGTGCTATTAAAGATTTCAGATTTCTCTCCCATAGTTGTTTATCAGATTCATATGAATGGTCACGCCCTACTGCTTTGAGGTAAGCAAGGTGGACTTTTACTCCCTGCATTATCAACTGCGTCACACCTTTCATTAAATTCTGGACTTTTTGTCTATCATAATTGGTATACCGCATTGCTGTTTGAGGGACGTTATCGGTTAAAGCCATGTTACTTTCCATCATTCCTCTCCATAAATTGTATGCACTGTTGTGGTAGGTAGATTCATACGACATAATGAAATTTTGCTTTTGTCCTTCAACGGCATTTGGTTGCGCTTCCAGCATTCGTTTTAGTCTGTGCGATAGTCCACTAATCTTCTGCTCATAACTACCATATTGGTTTTTTAGAGAGTTCTCTTCTATCAGATTTTTAACTTCGGAAAATTGTTCAAATACCCTGTCAAACTTGGCATCCATTTCTGCAAACTTTTGCTTCATGAACTGAAGTTCTGGCGAGGGTGACTGAGGCAAAAATAATGTAACCAAGGAGACGGCAGGCCCAAGGGCACCAAGAAAAGGTCCTATTTTACCGGCAATTTTTGAAATACGGGCGGTAAATCGCTTATCGGAAAGGACATCGGCAATGGCGTTACCGGCATCAGCTCCCGCGGATACTTTTTCCAAGACATCTCTTGCATTCTCGCCTTTTGCCACTGTGGAAAGTACCACAAAACAAAGGATGAGCAGGGTCTTCATTGGGAACCTACAAAATACAAAAGTCTTAATTTAATGGCATATTCTCATTTTCCGCCGTAATGACGTGCAGAATATATTTAAAAAAACATTTCACGATAACTGCGTTCTTACTGATTTCACATGCGAACAAACACTTGAGGAAGTTGTTCAACAAATCACACCCATGACAGTACCCAATTTAATGCTAACTATTCCCGAGTATTATTCCCGAGTATGATTTGATTTCATTGGGTACGATTTGTGTTGGGTACGAAATGGCCCATTAGAATAACTCGCTATTTTTTTAGCATACATATATATATCGTTAGATCTTTTAAGGACAGGGATACCTACTCTTACCATTGATGGCTTTTATCATCATTACTTAAAGCTCACCCAAGCCTTTGGTTCAGGCGAGTTAAAAACAAGACTAATGTTGGTAAAAAGGGCGAGATAAGCGACTTTTTACAAAATCACGAAATTTAGGTTTATTTTTATTGTCTATATAGTACTTTTACTTCACATTAAATTTGTATTGGATATCCATGTAAATTAGAATTACTCGGAAATGTAACGGGTATATTTATCAAACAGGCTTTACGAGTTACCTGCCCTTTGATTATAAAGCGAACTAGACTGGAGAAATTTGAACCTTACTGTCCTAAATTTGTTTTTGGAAATTTGGTACTACTATCACATTGTAAATACTGGTTTAATATATAATTAAGAAAAATGTAGATCTCCCATGAAAAAACTAATGTTCCTACAATTGTTCTTAAACTTTTCTCACCCATGAACATTTTAAGGTAAGCAAGTCTGCGGTCGTGATAACAGAACACAAATACGGTAAGTGTTACTCCAGTAAAGCGAATCTTCTAAACTGAGATTTTTTTGGTACCAAAGGAACCACTTAAAAAGGGCTCTTGGGCAATGAATGTTCTTTAACACGTGCCGACACCTACCGGCGACCCTAAATTAAGTGCCCTAAATAACCCTAGCTTTATTCAACTATTCAGATTTTGGTTATGTAGAAATAGCAGAATTGTAATATTCAGACAATCCATTTATTACAAATTTTACGAGGGTAGTGTGTAGAACTATCGTAGTTTTACGGTTTAATAGAAACCGAGACATTTTTAAACGACGTCCGTCTTGCAGTTTATATATAAAAAAACGACAGGTAAAAAAAAACGGCCGATATAATTTTAATGATCAATAACAACAAGAAGTTTAAGAATTAGGAACAAGTTTGACAAAAACACTGAAAACTCAAAATGGGAAAGTATAAATACCGTAATTCAAGTTATAATTCTATCAGAAATCTATAAAATTCCAAGTTTGGTCTATAAAGTAATTATACATATACGATAAGTTATTATGGAACCAATTGGCCTCTCTAAAATGCGAATACGCCCGCTAAATCTCCAATATTTAAGTTTTAATTTAGTATCGCCCCACACGTGACACGGGACCCGTTTTACAGTCTCATCCGAAGGACAGGAATACGAACTGCCGTTGGCTGATTCAAACTCAAATTTAAGAATCCTGAACAAATTCACGTCGACAGATAGACCAGGCCACAAAATAATTCGTCGTATACCCAATGTATATACAGGTTAAATCTAACAAGAATGACCGAAACATGCAGGTTATTAGAGCAATGACTTAAAAAACGATTTTAATAGAGAATAAGTGATTATACGCGATTTGTATTTGTCCAAACCCAGTTTTTGTAACCTGAACGATCGACATCGCGTATCATCAATTTGTCGTATTGTAATACAAGTACTTTATATAATCAGTTTTTTCGTTAAGACGATACATACCTGAAACGGGGCATAATATTAAGGGGAAAAACCTTAAACATTATAGCGTTAACTGATATTGAAAATGATTATAGATTAATATTTAATAAAAATACAAATTTATCTGGTAACTTTTTATATATATATACACACAGTAAAAATAAAATTAACAACAGGATATAAATTACAAGCATTAATAATAAACGTATATATTTTTTCTTAAAAGTTATCAAAAACAAGTGAAATAATTGACCTAACCTTTCGTTGCCGTTCCTAGTATATATATTTCTCTGTCCGGCTCGTGCAGTAATTTCTCTGTCTGTAAACCTTGCAAAATATCGTGCTTTATAGCCAAAGAACTTTTGCAAGGCAAGCATTCCTTCGAATGACGAAATGATTGGTTCTCGCTTTTAGTTTTTAACTAATCATACGTGTCATCCACTGTCCGTGCGCAAAACAAGTGTGTGTTCGAATGTCGGGCAAATTAGTACCTGAAGGCGGATCTACTGTGTATTGGTATGAACCTATACGAACTAACGTTGGTGGATATAGCCGAGAGTCTTTTGAGGGTTGCTACCTCCGTTGAATTTGTTATTTTATTTTAAGCTAAAGAAGTGAAGATTAAGTACTGTTAGGGTTCCTTTTAACATGGAATTAAATAAGTGATATACGATATAATGGATGATTTTAGTGTCTGGAATCCAGAAACAGGCTTCCCAGGGCTTTTAATATAAAAAAAAAATCTGGAACACTCACCAGTTGCTTTTCTATGATTTTTGTTTGCTAAAACTTAAATTAATCTCTGTAAATAATTATTCTGTCATTTTGGGATAAAGGCGTGTCGCAACGCGCTAATAAGTAATGAAAAGAGGACACTATCCTGGGATAGGGCAGTTTACAGACTTATAAAAATCAAAATACTGAAAGTACTGATAGCTGGGCTAACAAATACCCAAGTAATAATATTGCCTATTTTCATTTAGTTGGTGCTATTGATTCGTTGATACTCTCAAAACTCTCAACCCATCTTTTATTTCTTTATTCATACATAGGCCGATATCTTTCTAAAAAAAAAATCATTCATAAATATACGCGTAGCCTATATATGTAACAATATGAGGTACGGGAGATAAAACTTTATAGGAAGAAATTGGTGTGCCTTCGAATAATAAATGTTGTGTACATACATCTAATTTGGAAATACAGGCAGCTAATTTTGTATTTTGATTTTGTAATTCGGCTACACAAATAATGTTAACAGTTATTTAGATATAATAATAGAAACTCCAAAGTCAAGATTGAAATTAGCCTTGATAATTAAATATACTGTTTCGGATAATCAACTTGTCAATATTTTCACAAATCACAGCATCAGCTGCAGTTGCTAAGTTATAAATGTCAACTTCTGTCATCATCATCCTTGGTAAACAATGGATTGCAATGTTAAATAATATAATGTACTAAAATTATACTAATTTTGATGGTGTAAAATGGTTACTAAAGATAAGGTTTTGACAGATTTTGTATGTTGCACAGATGTATAGAAGTTTCTGTAACTTAGGTGTCATCAAGGTTTCAAAAGCACGCGAGACCAGGGAGAGAGAGACCGCTACTAATCTCTGTTATATTTTTACCAATGTAAAAGACTACACGATGGTATCTGTTCAAGTTTGAGAAGGTTACATATAATAAGTTGTTTATCTGTTTCCATGGACCAGACTGCGCCAAGTGTAGTAGGCTACGGACGACCGGGCGTTTTGACAGACCCATCGCAGATCTATCTGCTGTCTGCTTGTTGATTTCGTTTCAAATAACAGTTATTATAGATCTACCTAAAATTAATTAACATTCAACACGTTTTGTATGATTCTTCTCTGTGGATATGCAAAGATCGCAGTCTTCTGGACAGGCACTGACAAGTCGCTCCTCGATGTAAACAGAAACGAGGATGTATCGATGAAAAGGTGATGGTCGGAATGCAACAGCTAATCAATTAGCTAATAATATAAAAAAAAAAAAAGAGTTATCTCTCTTTAAATACTTGGTGGGAGTTACCTTTCCTTAGACTCGCATATTTTGTAACAAGATTAAGTAGTGTACATGAATAGAGATATACTGAGAGTATGCATCCCATTGTTTAATTTCTTTCTTTTTTTCAAATATGTTTTATGCCATACTCAACAATTTTTTTTCAGTTAGTCTATATGGTGGCGGGCCTGTTTCTGATAGGAGAGAAATCGGTTTATGTAGGCCTACAATTAACGTAGCCTACACGAGAAGAGACCACCAAGTAAACTGTCAACCTTTCACACAGACCAGTTTAGATTCCCGGGGTCGGAACTGCGCTGACTAAAACTAAGAAGTGAGAGACTCGATGGTTCAAAACGTGGTGCTCTCTCTAACCACTCTGCCACTGAGATCCAGAAAGTTCTGATAACAGGTGATGAATGTCGGAATGATACTACGGCTCAGTGTAACACGTAATCCTTTCGCCCGTGAAGGTAAAGCGATATAAGCTATCAAAATGATTATTTTTGTCCCCTAACATATAGTCGACATAGGCGTCGGAAGCAAATTGAATGTGGGGGCTAAACCAACTTAAAACACATACAAAAGCCAGAAACGTCTGGGGGCTAAGCCCCAATTTTCAACACCTATGCCTATCTTTGAAAAAAAACTGGGGGGGGGGGGGGCTTAGCCCCTCTAGTTCCCCCGGTTCCGACGTCTATGGTCAAAATTATGATAAAATGTGTGTTCAAATACATTATCAAAAACGTTAAACGTTGTAAAAGATATTCTTTTCGAAGATATTTGTTTTACTAGAATCTAAGTTTTCCCGTACCTTAAAAAATCAAGCTGTATTTACGTATGCAATGACCTTTCAGATAATCTCTTTCGCCATATTAAATGTACTTCGTAATTCGATCAGGGGATCTCGGTCCTTTACGCACTCGGACTATGTTAAAGTCAACCGATTTTTATGTTCTATGTGTTCTATGTTTATTTTTTAAATACAGGACGTAATTTTTTTTTTTTTGGAAAGTGCATGTATTATGTAGAATATATGCTTTTCAACATTGCTTTTTTATTTTGTTTTTGTTTGTTTTTTTTTTGTTTTTGTTTTTTTTTTTTGTTGAGTACACACTCAAACTAGCGATGTCAGCTTTATATAAATGTACATCGCTGCTCATACTAGCTTAATGTTTGATATTTCTGAAAATTTCTTCTGATCATTATTTACAATTTTATATTATTTATGATTATAGGGGCTTCCGAACATCCGGGTATATCTCGAGGAGTCACTTGTAACAGACACTTCTGGAGTGTAATACCTATTGACAGCAAGCTTACCGAATGGGAAATCGACATAATATAAACGAGTTTATCGGACAGAAACGATTTTATGTATTTGACTTTATTGGATAGCTTTTTCATAATTTGTATTTTAACATATTTTTATGAAATATTTTTAAAAAATGTAAGTTTATGCGTAAAGTAGCTGCGTAAAATAGCAACTGCTGTGGTAGATCTACACGGTTTTTCACTCAAGATATTTTTTCACTAAATTATTTAAATTGCAGAATTACAATGTAAGCCTATAAGAAATTATTAAAACAAATTAATTAATATGATTAATTGTTTATTTGAAGAAAAAAATCATACATCGTTAAAAGTTTACCTGATAAGAAAACTGTATTTCAAAATCAATTCTGTAAATTACACGTTATTTCGAATTATGGTTACCTAAATTCGCCTATGTCATCATTAATACCTGTAACAAATGATCAACCATTTATCAACAACGCAAAAAATAAAAATAAATGTAATCAGCGATATAAAATACCTGTGGGACTGTAAATATCGTTGATTTAATAAATTATCAACAATGGTCTAAACATGGGACCATAAAAAAGTCAACTTTCAATGTATAACATTTTCCTTTTCATGAAGTCGGTGGGATTTATTTTAGTCTATTTTATTATAGCATCTACGGGTGATAACATGTTAAACAATGAAATATCAACTGGATATTTTTTTTTATTTTTTAAACTATTTTTCATAACCATCTTTAAATACTATTTATTAGGAAATCAACAACAGTCTTTTTCCTGTAGGACAATGATAAAGACAACTCGGTATCCACGCAGCGTCAATTTTTATACCTCCGTCGAGCCGGCCTGGCTCAGTCGGTAGCGCGCTCGACTCTGGGTTGTGAGGTCGTGAGTTCGAGTTCCGACGGCGACAGGTTGGTTTCCTGTCTTTCGTATGAGACAGTAAAAGCTGTAGGTCCCGTGTCACAGTAGGTGTCGGCACGTTAAAGAACCCTCACTGCTCAATGGCCGTAAATGCCGAGCATAGGCCAAAATTTCAAGCCCCTCACCGGCATCTGGTGATGTCTCCATATGAGTGAAATATTCTTGAGTGGGACGTTAAACAACAATACACAAACAAACAAACATACCTAAGTCCATTTAGGTAAATGGCCAGGAGATAAAAGATACCGACAAGCTTTAGCTTACAGTATTTCATGACTGGTTGGGCTGTTAATTACAGTCCCGTGATTAAAACAATAAAAACTTATATCCCTACCAATGCAAACTGAAGTCGAATATTATTATCGTTGTAACAGCTGATAAAAATCGGTGTTCTCTGACATCGCAAAGTTGGCTTTTCCAACTTTTTTTCTTGAAATTTCCAACCTTTTTCTCGTTTTGCCTATTTTGAAGTTATCTTTCTCGTTATTCCAATATTAAAGTTGGCTTTTCCAACTTTTTTTTTGGCTTTTCCAACTTTTCTTGGAATTTCCGACTTTTTTTCTTGGCTTTTACAACTTTTTGTTCTGGACTTGTCAAGATTAATATAAATTTGGTCTATACTTATTTATAAACAGGCACTCGGAAAGTGTATTGAAAAAAATATAAATTTCTCTAAAGTAGTTTTCATTTATTTTAACACACATGAAACGGTACAATTAATGATTAGCAATCAGGCGATTATTTGATAAAATGGCGGAGTTAGAAGGAAAATTATGATACATCTAGATAGAAACTGTCCTAATAGACTCATATTACCAGAAATTGTGCATACATTCGGTGAAATGTAGAATTGATAGGAATAAATTAACCATTTGGAACATAATGAATTATTTAAAACCGTAGTTTGTTAAATGGATGCGTTTTAAGTTTCTTTTCGATATGATTCTTAAATTTTGTTGCTCAAAACCTTACCCTATATAACTTCAGGGGACGACTTTTTTTTTTTTGGGGGGGGGGGGGGGGGGGGGGGGGGGGACAGCACTGCAAATTGTATTAAGTCAGATTTATTTATTTTCGGTACGTCACTTACTTTTAATCTGAACAGAATTTTTCAGTTTCTTTGATTTTGTGATCAAGATTGTAGTATAACGTCGTGGCGGATCTAGACATGTTCAAAGGATTAACATGTACAACATTTAATATATCTAACAATTTATACTAACTCAAACCTTGGTTATTGTGCATTAGATTAATTAACACGCATCTTTTAGTGGTTTTATCAGCACCTGGAAATGAAACTATGCCTCCAACGGCTGATATGTCACATTGATTATACATCTCAAAGGAAGATTATCTCGGCAAACATAATGCATATGAATTAAATGTTAAGAGATAATGTAACTCGAAAGTCTATTTATGATTTTACAAGGCATGAAAAGGTTATGTTTGGCCATCTTCCAGAAATTGGGTTGTAAATGGAAACAAATTGTCTTGCCAAGATTTCGCGCACTAACATAGCTCCAATTTTTTGACAAGTAGCCCTGCTCGTTATTTTGTAATTATACGTACATGCCAGTTTCTCGGTAGATCTACAATACATCGCATTTTACTCCAACTATTTTCACAGAATCGGTATAAACCGTATTCGAGGAAAGTATAATTTTGTTGAAATTATACGTCTTAAATATATAAAAAATTCAGATACCAAAGTATAAATCCAGGACATTGATACAAATCCGGCAAAAAAGACAAACACGGACCTCTGGAAACCAAGAGGTGGGATCCGGTACCATGGAGGAGTAAGCATCCCCTGTCGACCAGTCACACCCGCCGTGAGTCCACAGTCAAGTCCAATGAAACAAGTGAGGAGTGTATCCTCGTCACAATTGGTACAGACGTCTCAACAATCGCCAACGAAAAGGCAGCTCAACATTTCACACAGCTTTTAAAATTGATGTCAAGTTTTGCCTCAGACTGAAAATATGCAGATTCTGTGAAAAATAGGAGTTTCGTCCAATATTTTTAAAATGTTTTGAAACTTGTATATAAAGACCCTCTTACGAACACCAGCCTCAATGGCGAGGTGGCTTTTATATAGAGGTTGATTTGTACACAAATTATACTATTAGGGACAGCACATAAACTGTCTTTATGATCGGGTGATCTCTAAATGCAGTTTTAATGTACTGCAATATTTTCCTTATGACCAAATTAAATCTCCAAATAAATATTTTTAAAAGGGCATTAGCCATTTCTCTTGAATGTCAGGCATAAAATTATATTTTATGGAAATTGCTTAAGGAAACTCAAGATTTGGCACTTTTACACTTGCAATTGATCAACTAAATCTTGCTATTTGTATATGAATACCGCTGACCTGACCTTGAAAATTCAGAAAATATAGGAATAACTTCTGACTACTTAGCTAATTTTTTAATAAATTGTATATCAAATACAAGTAGGTAAAAAAAACCAAACATTTGGTAAACACAGCTAATGCCCCTTTAAAGCTGTTTTTTTTTTTTTTAAAATAAAGACAAATACTATAGAAATTAATTCAATATATAATTCTATAACAAATGTCAACAAGATGTTTAGCCAAAAGCGTGAAGCTTAAAATAAGACTTCTTTACAACAGCAAGACGATTCGATGGTGCTTTGTATACGGCCCCTGCGTTATCCCGAATAACTCCAGCAGCGGCGTATGTGCATCCATTTCTAATCTGTGATGGAAATTTATTCTTGTAGATATCTTTGGCTTCCCTTTTTTGCCGTCCATTCCACCAATCGCTGGTGAATGTCGATACACCGGTTAACATCGATTTAGCAGAGGAGGTGTGTATAGTAGATTTGGATTTGTCTACACTGGCTACCACAATATTTCGGCCATGTTTTCGGAATAGAATGTGGCCACTGCAGGCCTTTACCCAATGGTTGTTGCCCCCACTTACGTCATTGTAAACTATGACGTTCCAATCACGCCAGAAGTATTTGTTGTTCAGGAAGTTGTAGACGGTGGTGGCAAACGAGCTGTGACTGGATCCTTTGTGGTTTGCAGCCAAGTTGAGAATGTCGGTTTTTGACTGCGAGTGGTATTTATCTCTAACCTGTCGGTCTACAGTATCCATGTGTGCTATTAAAGATTTCAGATTTCTCTCCCATAGTTGTTTATCAGATTCATATGAATTGTCACGCCCTACTGCTTTGAGGTAAGCAAGGTGGACTTTTACTCCCTGCATTATCAACTGCGTCACACCTTTCATTAAATTCTGGACTTTCTGTCTGTCATAATTGGTATACCGCATTGCTGTTTTGGGGATGTTATCGGTTAAAGCCATGTTACTTTCCATCATTCCTCTCCATAAATTGTATGCACTGTTGTGGTAAGTCGATTCATACGACACAATGAAATTTTGCTTTTGTCCTTCAACGGCATTTGGTTGCGCTTCCAGCATTCGTTTTAATCTGTGCGATAGTCCACTAATCTTCTGCTCATAACTACCATATTGGTTTTTTAGAGAGTTCTCTTCTATCAGATTTCTAACTTCGGAAAATTGTTCGAATACCTTGTCAAACTTGGCATCCATTTCCGCAAACTTTTTCTTCATCAACTGAAGTTCTGGCGAGGGTGACTGAGGCAAAAATAATGTAACCAAGGAGACAGCAGGCCCAAGGGCACCAAGAAAAGGTCCTATTTTACCGGCAATTTTTGAAATACGGGCGGTAAATCGCTTATCGGAAAGGACATCGGCAATGGCGTTACCGGCATCTGCTCCCGCGGATACTTTTTCCAAGACCTCTCTTGCATTTTCGCCTTTTGCCACTGTGGAAAGTACCATAAAACAAAGGATGAACAGGATCTTCATTGGGAACCTACAAAATACAAAAGTCTTAATTTAATGGCATATTCTCATTTTCCGCCGTAATGACGTGCAGAATATATTAAAAAAAACATTTCACGATAACTGCGTTCTTACTAATTTCACATGCGAACAAACACTCGAGGAAGTTGTTCTTAAAAATCACACCCAATTTAATGCTAACTATTCCTGAGTATGATTTGATTTCATTCGGTACGATTTGTGTTTGTACGAAAGGGTCCATTTTTTGTGCATTCCATATATAACGTTAGATCTTTTAAGGATAAGGATACCTCCTTGTTTTTACCATTTATGGCTTTTACCATCATTACTTAAAGCTCACTGGAGCCTTTGGTTCAGGCGAGTAAAAACAAGAGAAATGTTGGTAAAAAGGGTGAGATAAGCGAGGTTTTACAAAATCACAATTTAGCTTTATTTTTTATTGTCTATATAGTACTTTTACTTCACATTAAATTTACATTGGATATCCACGTAAATTAGCAGAATAACTCTGAAATGTAACGGGTATATATATTTATCAAACACGCTGTACAAGTTACCTGCCCTTTTATTATAAAGCGAACTAGACGGGATAAATTTGAACGTTTTTGGAATTTTTGTTACTACTTTCACATTGTAAATACTGGTTTAATATTGAAATATGAAGTCATTCCCATTGTTGGTTCTTAAGAAGATTTTTTTTACATTTTCTTAATTTTATCCCTTTAAGGCCCCTTTTAAGGATCTAAGGTGGCATAACTTCACAATTTTAACAAACTTGAATGGTCTTCACATGGGGAAGCTTCCTGTCTGGTTAGGTTGAAACTGACCAACAGATTTTTGAGAAGAATTCAATTAAAGATTTCCATATGTGGCCTGCTTTAACCCCCTTATGTTGCTTTGGGGGATCTAAGGGGACATAACTCCACAATTATCACAATCATGAAGCGTCTTCACATGATGGTTACTCTAAAAAGAATGACCGAAACATGCAGGTTATTAGAGCAATGATTTTAATAGAGAATATGTGGTTATACGCGATTTGTATTTGTCCAAACCCAGTCTACGCAATCTGATCGATCGACATCGTTGTTTTTGGTCAGTGAAAATGGTAAAAAAAACTTAGTGAAACAAGTGCTTAATTCAACCCCTGCAATATTCCAGCTCAACTTGAATTCATTACACTTCTGAATTTGACCTAACAGGACGCACATTTTTGGGATCACACTTTATTTTCCTGTAGAAATCCGTTGAATACATACTCCAAATGTTTTAATATTTCTGAAGTGTTCTAAAAATGTAAAAATGAGCAATAATTTTCACCATTTACAATTGTAGGTCATCAATATACATACACGTGCAGTTTCAGAATATATTTTTTGCCTTAAAACATGTAGTTGAGCTCGAGTACTCAGTAAATGTGGTGACTTAGGACTCAGCATTTTAAACAGAATTTTACGATTATCGGAAATTATGATTTAGATGAATTCGCTTTTTGACTAAGTCAAAATTAAAATGGCTTCCGGAACCAAACATTGTGGAAAATTACAGATCCGTAAATGCATTTAAGTTTCTGCGAACCATGCAGTGACGAATGGACAAATCTCACTCAATCTGTCAACGACGAAAAGGTCCGAAAGCACGTGGTCATGTAGACTAGCCCATAAATGTAAATAAAACCAAATACACAGTAAGGAATTTTCGCAAAAATATAGTACCTACAGTTGTATCCATTTTTAAAGTATATTTTTACCACAAATTGTATTTTTCTCTGTCACTGTTGGAAAAAATTAACATTTCGATACAATCTGAAGACAAATATCATACATTTGTCGTATTGTAATACATGTATCTTTTCTATGGTGTAAAGGTGCTTCACAGGAATTTGTATTTTTGTAATTTTCTCGTTACTTTATATAATCAGTTTCAATTTCTTAACGCTTTTTTTTTCGTTAAGATGATACATACCTGAAACGGGGCATAATCTTAAGGGGAAAAAACCTTAAACATTATAGCGTTAAATGATATTGAAAATGATTATAGATTAATATTAAATAGAAATACAAATTCATCTGGTAATTTTCTAAATATACACACGGCAAATATAAAATTAACAACAGGATATAAATTATAATCACTGATAATAAACGTATATATTTTTTCTTAGAAGTGATTAAAAACAAGTAAAATATTTGTCCTAACCTTTCGTTGCCGTTCCTAGTATATATCTTTGTCCGGCTCGTGAAGTAATTTACCTGTCTGTTTTGTTTTCTTAATGAATTAAACCTTGCAAAATATCGTACTTTATAGCCAAAGAATTTTTGCAAGGCAAGCATTCCTTCGAATGACGAAATGATTGGTTCTCGCTTTTAGTTTTTAACTAATCATACGTGTCATCCACTGTCCGTGCGCAAAACAAGTGTGTGCTCGTAGTACCTGAAGGCGGATCTATTGTGTATTGGTATGAACCTATACGAACTAACTTTGGTGGATATAGCCGAGAGTCTTTTGATGGTTGCTACCTCCGTTGAATTTGTTATTTTATTTTAAGCTAAAGAAGTGAAGATTAAGTACTGTTAGGGTTCCTTTTAACATGGAATTAAATAAGTGATGTACGATAGAATGGATGATTTTAGTATCTGGAATCCAGAAACAGGCTTCCCAGGGCTTTTAATATAAAAACATTCTGGAACACTCATGAGTTGCTCTTCTATGAGTTTTGTTTGCTGATACTAAATTTATTCTCTGTTAATAATTATTCTGTCATTTAGGGATAAAGGCGAGTCGCAACGCGCTATCTGGGTTTTTAAAATTGAACATTCCTGGGAAGCGTACCCTGCATCGCGAGGGAAACAGTGACTTTATGCCTGGAAGCTAGAGAAAACCCTCATCTATGGTGGCTGATTTGCGCCATGTCGACTTTTCGTTATTTCGGGACGAAAAGACGACAGAGCGACCCGCCACAATATAACTGAAATATTGTTAAAAGTAGCGTTAAACAACAACCAAAAAAAAAACAAAAAACAAAAAAAACAAAAAACAAAAAAAACGACAGAGCGAAAAGACGACAAAACGGAAAGACGACAAAATATCCCGCAAATAAGCGACTTGTTTATGTCGTCTTTTCGCCAGGCGTTTTGTCGTCTTTTCGCCCCGTTTTGCGACTTTATTGCCATCTTTTTCGCCCCGCCAATATTGAAAAAAAAACATACCGGACAGAACGGATATTTCAGAGAGAGAAAATGAATGTTATTATAATATTTGTGTCAGTAATAATAAAAAAAATTATTTAAATTAAATATTTACTTAAATCATAGTTTACTAGTTATACTAGACCGACTTATAGTAAAAAAGACACCATCCTGGGATAGGTTATTTTACAGACTTATAGAAATCAAAGTGCTGAAAGTTCTGATAGCTGGGCTTGCAAACACCCAAGTAATAATATTGCCTATTTTCATTTAGTTGGTGCTATTGATTCGTTGCTACTCTCAAACCGTCTCTTATTTCTTTATTCATACATAGGCCGATATATTTCTAAAAAATCATTGATAATTTTTTTTATTAATTTATACGTGTAGCCTATATAGTAAGTTGTTTATCTTTCTATTTATTTATCTATTTTTCTATTCATTTATATCATATGGTCAAGTGTGGAGTAAAACACATCAAACAAACAAAAACAATAAAATTTTCTTTTTCGTATAAGAGTTATTTCCCTTCAGTAGTAATGAACGCACAAAATAAATAAATAAATAAATAAATAATTTAATAAATAAATAAAAAGGAAAGCAAAAAGCAAACTTCCCCAACCTCACCATTAAACTGTAAAAAAGTTAAATCATACTAATGATTTTGAGAAAAGTTTGGAATAGTCTTTGATGAAATTATTTTCTCAATTGGAATGGGTTAGCAACATGTGGTGTGGTAACCGGGTTCTAAAACTAGAACTCTATACAAAAATAATGACGTCATCATGGGTGTGCCCATCATTAACATAATAAATAAAGTAAATTCTTTAGATAAAACATGACATATATTTACATAATTATGACACCATCAGATATAAAAATAATTAAATAGACTTCTGGTATTTTGTTATTTATTATTATATGATAAATTGTTATTATGAAATAACTGGATAATCTTTTTTGATTGGTCCGTCACTATGTGGGTGTAAGTGTCCACGAGGATGTAAATGTCGAACTGGTTACATGATTGGTTATTGAATACGTCATACAGGAGACCGCCCAGGTACTTAGAAATGATTGCGCAATGATTCTAGGAAAAATTTCATTGGATCGTGACTATGTCAATGTTACGAGTTAAGAGATGTGCATTTTGCACTATCACAGTGTTTCATTGGGTGATCCTGTTGTGAACATCGATTGTGTAAGAGTCTGTGATATGTATAAAAAGGGCCACAATAAAATGAATTGAAAAATCAATATCGCAGATTTTTGAAAATTATATTTCATTGCACAATTAAAAAAAAAAATCAAAAGACATCTTCAAAACTCCGAGAAGAATAGTTAGAAAAGAAGAAAAAAAAATTAGAATAAGAAAAAAAGGTGTAACATCATATAGGGGGTGTTACATATTCTCTCCGAGATGACAAGATTGATTCAAGGAACAATTTCATTGGTTTTGATGTAATCATCACGGATTTCGATCGACTTTAATTTAAAAGCACACCTTTGTAAATACCATTTACGTCACTGCAGCGAATTACGTTGATTGACGGTTGTATCCATCTGATCGTGACTTTTATTTTCATTCCATATCAATCATTTTTTAATTGTGACAACACGTGATGTAGTAATAGTGTGTAAACGGATCTAAAATAAATAAACTTATTAAAAAAAACACACACACATGTAATGAGTTGTGTTAACATAAGTAACGTTTCATGACCTACGGTCGATTGTCATATCAGACAAACTGACATTCTAGTTTAACCTCAGCTGAACTCTCTATTGTTTTAGGAAATGACAATAAACACATGCGCTGTGCTCTATCTCTGCAATGTGGTATCGAATTAATCAGTGGTCAGTCTTACTATTGTATTATACATAGTAACATGTATATAGAATAAAATATAAAAACGTGTATATCCTAGTTGGATTATTCTATACATGCAGTAAAGAACATAACATGGTGTCATAGAAAAAGTCACAAAACCAACGAGCTGGGTAAATTTAATGGTTGTTGTTCCGAAATAAAAATGGAGTACGCATATGTATAGATCCCAGATATCTAAATCGCGCAATAAAGCGGGAACACGTTCCCATGAAAACTGTCGAAGATGTAGCAATTAAACTCAAAGGAGCAAAACTGTTTAGCACCTTGGACGCCTCATCTGGATTCTGGACCATAGAACTTGACGAGGAAAGTTCTATGAAAACAACCTTCAATACACCTTTTGGGAGGTACAAGTACAAAAGAATGCCATTTGGTATCAGTTCTGCACCAGAAGTTTTTCAGAAACGGATATCTGAAATATTTGATGACATAGAAGGTTGTGAGGCAATAATGGATGATGTGCTTGTATGGGGAAATATTGTAGAACAGCATAATAAACGTCTAAGGATTGTCTTAGAAAGAGTCGGAAAAGTAAACCTGAAGCTTAATAAGCAGAAGTGTAAGATTGCACTCACAGAAGTGAAATACATGGGTCATATAATTGGATCGGATGGCTTAAAAACAGACCCAGATAGAATTCCAGCGATTACCTCAGTGCCCGAGCCAAAGAGCCAAAAGACTTGCAAAGATTTATGGGCATGGTCAACTATTTGGGTAAATTCATACGAAATTTGTCCGATTTAAATAAGCCACTGCGAGAGCTTTTAGAGGAAGAATGTGGCCTACGACAGGCATATTTTTAACACAAGGACACAAGGTCCATCGGAAAATATGGATGCCTTTATGACCGATCTAAGAATCTTAGCTAAATCTTGTGAATTTGGAGATTTACAAGATTCATTGATTCGAGATCGCATTGTTTGTGGAACAATTACTTCGAGAGAGCGATCTGACGTTGCAAAAGGCAATAGATATCTGTAGATCTGCGGAATCTTCTAGACAACAGTTAAAAAATATGACAGAAGCAAACACTATGCCAGTCACAGAGCAAAATGTGAATGTGGTAAAAAGGAAAGACCAAGCCAACAAATTTTCTGGAGGTAAGGGGAGTCATACTAAGCACTTTAATTATTACAGATACTACTGTAATAAATGCGGGAGGAAGCATGAACCTCGAAAATGTCCAGCATTTGGACAGAAATGTAATAAATGCCAAAAAAAGATCACTTTGCCGTAAAGTGTCCATTCAAGAAAAGGAGAGAAAAAGTCAACGTTTTATTCACCAAAAGATAGAGACAGTAAAAATGAATATCTCGTGAATAGCATTAATCCTACACAGAAAACGGAAAAATCAGATGATTGAACCGTGAAAGTCAAGTGTAATGACAAGCTACTTAACCTGAAAATAGATACCGCAGCATAATGTAATGTGATATCAACGGTTATCGAGAAAATCCCTCCAGAAATCGCGAACTCAACTTGTATCCTATTTTGGACACAAAATGTCAACACATGGAGAAACAAAACTAGCCCTCATGTATAAAGACAAATACTACATAGTTCCGTTTTTAGTAGTTCATGGTGAAGTTGCTAGCGTGTTAGGATCAAAATCCAGTCTAGAAATGAAGCTAGTACAACGCTATCAAGTTCAATCGGGTAAACAAAATGCTGAAGATATATTCACAGAATTTCAAGATGTTTTCGAAGGTCTTGGACATCTAAATGGAAAATACAAAATTCGTACAGATGACAAAGTACAACCAGTAGTACATCCGCCTAGGAAAGTACCTTTTGCGTTACGTGAAAAAGTCATGGCTGAGCTTAGCAGGATGCAATCGCTTGGTGTCAGAAGTACAAAGGATTAATAATTAAGATTATAAGTAAAATTGCTAAAAACCTTACACCTCCTGGACAGTTGTCACTTGGTGGAAATTTAAAAGAAAATTTTCGGAGATTCAAGCAACAGTTTGAAATCTATTTATCTGCAACTGGACTTAAAACTCAGAGTGAAGACATTAAGACCAACACATTATTACATGTGATAGGTCCAGATGCAATTGAAATTTTTAATACTTTCTCCTGGACAGAGGAAGGTGATTCTGCTGGGGACAACAAAAAGGTTGACAAAGACAATGATCAGGAACAGGAAAATGATGAGTTAGACGATATTTCAGTGCAGATAACGTTCCACTGCAGAATAAGACCGAAACAGAAGTCGGACAAACGAGGGGAGATGGAGTAGTGAAAGTACGGCCAAAATATCAAGATTTCCAGTTGTGTAAATAAATGAATATTTGAGATAGAGGTAAAGTTGATCTCCTACGGTAGGTCAAGTGCTAGTAACCTCTGACTTCAGTATTTTAAATAATCATAGTGGTGTTATTAATCATATATACTAGTACTTAGATTATTACGTAGCCTTGTTGTATTGAATATCAAATTTGAAACTTGAACAGATTTTCTACTTTCCTACTATCAAAAACTGTGAAACAAATTGGATAATTCTTCTGGTCTTATTTTGTGAAAATCTGAAAGGGGACATGTAATGAGATGTGTTAACATAAGTAAAGTTTTATGACCTACGGTCGATTGCCATATCAGACAAACTGACATTCTAATTTAACCTCAGCCTAACTCTCTATTGTTTTAGGAAATGACAATAAACACATGCGCTGTGCTCTATCTCTGCAGTGTGGTATCAAATTAATCAGTGGTCAGTCTTACTGTTGTATTGTACATAGTAACATGTATATAGAATAAAATATAAAAACGTGTATATCCTAGTTGGATTATTCTATACATGCAGTATAGAACATATCGACACACACCGTATTAAATGTTGCAAAATTTTATCTCATGCTATAACAGAGGTCTTATCATAATTTACCCTTTTATGAAAATTTCCTACAGAGGGCTCCTAATACGTGAAAAAACAAAGATCGAAATTGTGATGATATTCTACAGATATAAATAATGACAATTTTGATGAAATGTTAAAATACAACACCGACCACAACTTGGACACGAAAAAAACTTGCACTTGATTTTGAGAAGAAATTTCCCAGTTGAATCTATTAAAAGAGAAAAAATATATATATATATTATATAATATATATATATATATATAATATATATATATATATATATATATATATATATATATATATATATATATCCTTATACAGTATAGTCAAATGATCAAATACTGCACCTTTGAAAAAAAATGTTGAGTTTTGCGAAAAAAAGTCACATGTACACCGAAAGTTCTATTATTGCAAAAGGGAACAACATTTTGACCAATCTTTGAAGGGGTGAGCGCATTTCGACCAATCACGGGTGAACCTGTCAAAAAAGTCAAAAGGTCATGATTCTGTAAAGTGCGGTCAGTTCTTTCGAATGAATTGTGATCAAAAGATGTCGGTACCGGTAGATCTACCAGCTCTGTTTTGTACGACCTGGGTACTTTGTGTGTCACCCGAGAGCAGCACGATCGTGACTTGTGACAGACCGTGCAAATGTATATCCCTTTCAAATATACCAGAGTCGATTGAGACGGTTTTGATGAAGTCACCCGTAACACACAGGATCAAATCGAGGAGTAGGCCGCATCGACCTCGCGTAGGTCTAATCATACAGGATCAACGTGACGGTTATGGTGATTCCGACTTCTGTGGTGCCGATTATGTGAGCCAGGTGGTGCGGAGAGGTACAACAATAGACTGTGGTGAGTGTTTTTTGTATTTAAACTGCAAATAGAATCGGTACTAAATATCTATTTTTTTTTATAATTTATCAGATAATTCCGTTCTTTTTTCTTTAGCTCGCGCGCGGTAAACAAACACGTCGCTATTTCCTATAAACGTGTCTTTTCTTCTTTCTTTTTTTCAGATTCCCCGAGCACGTTCATACATCCAACACCTACATGTAGGTCCATGACTACCGTGACTCTTCCGGAGACTGAGAGCTACAGCGTTCGAATGTCCACATTTGAGTCTGTTCTTGGTAAAACATCATTAATTATGAATTTTTAAAAAATCTAATACCGATTATTATCCCACCCCCACCCACCAATCCCCGCAATAGCCGAACAAAAATAGTTTTAAGGTTCTGATTGTCATTTCGAAATTAAGGTTGTATTTCTGTCCAGTTGTTTACTTTGTCGCAGGTGTGGTTCTTTACCTGACCATGAAAATTTCATTAAAACTAATTACCTAGACTTTTTAAGCGATGTGAGATATTGACTTGATATTGGGTGTAAGTTACATATTTCTAATTTTGACCCGACCAAATAATTTTTGCGTGAGTTGTGGTCCTTGTGAGGTTTTAAATAGTGTTCCGATTATTGCAGAAGACAAATTTTATGTAAAATAAAACCTCATGATATTTAAAAGTTGTTGATTTTAACTACATTGTCTACTTATTACCAAGTGTATAATTCTATAATAAGAATGTTATTTTTTGTCAGATTCTTCATAACCATTGTTCTAAGCATGTCGAGTGTCTTGCCACACTCTTGAGGAGGAGGAGGAGGAGGTGATGATGAAACTTCCACATTGAAACTTGGTAAGACATCAGAAAATAGGATTTTTTAAATTATAATTCCCATTGATTATTTTTTACTGTGTATATTTCTTTCTTTTTTTTTTTATTAAAGTCTACCGTTTGCTTCGTGCCTAAAGAAAAAATAAATTAATATGTCACGGACTTTTAGAGACAACTACTAGACCTACAAATGCGCTGTATTATGACCTATTTACATACCTTCTAAGCTTTTATAATATGTAACCTCATTGTATAAATTACTCATGGTTTACTGTAAGGAAAAGAATGTGATGCTAGGTCATTAGATCTAATTAAGTAGTAAGGGTCTTGCTACCTGAAACTTGATTAATTGATGGCAGTATTTTTTTTTTATCATATTCCTATTTTACCTTTATTATTGTTTTTTCTTCTGGTTTATTCAATTTATTCATTTAACTGCCTTAAGCCTTACGGCTCATCAGCATAAACATAGAGTATAATATACAATGTTGTCAACATGCACATATACACACATATATACATGTGCAATACATATAAATAAATAAATATATACTAATTAGATTGAAAAAGTACATACAGTAGATCAAGAGTGATCAAGAGTAGATATGAAAATGAAAATGGAGGAAGAACACTGAAATAAATCAATTATTTTTCCTCTGTACAAAGGCATTGGTAATAGACTTAGCTAGGTTACACAATTTTGTTTTATTTTTAATACCAAATAAACATAGAAGGTCTTATTTATGTATTTAGACCTTAAATCTGTATAGAAAGGGCATATAAAAAGGAAATGAAATTCATCCTCAACTTCGTGACGTGAACACTTTTCACAAATTCTGTCTTCTCTTATGATATTTCTGTATCTACCCTGTTCTATCATTGATTCATGTGAAGACAGTCTAAATTGTGCAAGTGAAAAAATGTACTTCTCAGGTAAAGACTTACGGATATAATATTGTATCATATGAGTATCTGTTAAATACTTATAAAGGTAACATTTACTAGAGTTTTCAAAGTATGCATTCATTTCTTGAATAAATAAATCATTTAAAACAATATTTACTTGTGCAATAAAAACTTTACCATTGGGAACATACTGGTTATACCAAACATAGCCAAAGCCAAGAGATAAAAGTAATTTTTTGACTTCATGTAACCAGTTTTGAGACTCAATATTTTCAAACATGTCCTCATACATTCCTTTCAAAATAATATTATTATTATTTAATAATTTAACCCAATATTTCAGAATTCTCATTTTTTTTACTTATCATTAATGGAGATCTGCCTAATTCTGCATAAAGCATAAAATTTGGAGTACAATTTTAATCTCAAAATTCTCTTACAAAAATCTGTATGTATTTTCTCTCTATCTTTAGCGATATTAAATCCCCAAACTTCACATCCATAGTTTAAAACACTTGAGACATAAGTATCAAAAACATGTAGTTTTGTTTCAACATTCAAGCATTCATCATTACAAGTTTTCAATATACTAAACATACATTTTCTTCCTTGTTGACTTAAAATATATTGTGTTCGGGTGAATTTTTCATTATTTTTTTAGTTATCCCCAAATAATTAAAACAATCAACAATTTCGATTGGTTTTTGATCATATTTCCATTTTGCTTTTTTAGCAATTCTACCATTATTTCTAAATACTACAATTTTTGTTTTGTTTACATTTACCTTAATGTTCCACTCCATGCAGTACACATGTAAATTATCCAGTAAGTTTTTTAAACCAGAAATAGATTCAAAGAAAAAGGACAGTATCATCAGCATACATGATTAAAAATAAAGCCAGATCTCTTAGTTCTACACTTTGACAATTACTGTATGCCATGTGATTTTTAAAATCATTGATATAAAGAGAGAACAAAAAGGGAGACAACCCTTCACCCTGCATCAATCCGTTTGGGACACTGAAAAAATCTGATTTTACACAATCATGTCTAATGCATGATTTAATATTATTATATAAAGATTTTATAATTTTGAACATTTTCCCTGTTTACCAGGGATCTACCCAGTTTATATAGTAACTTTTTTCTATTTATACTATCAAAGGCTTTTTCATAATCAATAAAACAGCAATACAGCTTCTATTTTTGTAAAATCATTTTGTTAACTAAACAATGGAGAGCAGAAATCTCATCAGTGGTACCAAGACCCTGTTTAAAACCAAATTGTGCATCAGATATTACATCATTTGTATAAGACCAATCAAGTAATTGATTATTCAATACCGATGTAAACAGTTTTGATAGACAGCTAACAAGTGTGATACCCCTGTAATTATTTGGTGAGTTCATATCACCTTTTTTGTGAATTGGTACTATAATTCCATGTGACCAACCTTCTGGAAAAATTCCTCTTGAAAAAATACAATTA
The DNA here is from genome assembly GCA_030159075.1 of Atrina japonica. Classification (NCBI taxonomy): domain Eukaryota; kingdom Metazoa; phylum Mollusca; class Bivalvia; order Pterioida; family Pinnidae; genus Atrina; species Atrina japonica. Next base: position 172,524 of record BROG01000358.1, read on the forward strand.
AATAATTTACACAACAAGGGAACAAAAGTAATCCTTAAATTTAACAAAGTATTCATTCAACATATTGTCTACACCAGGTGACTTATTTAATTTTGTTTGTTTCAAAACATCACGTATTTCCTCTTCCCTAATAGTTACTTCCAATTCCTCAAAAACACATTCCCTCATAACAGAATTGCCAATTTCAACATCATTAGCATTTGTGTTTAAAATTTCCTTGAAGTGTTCATAAAAATCATTAACTGATAAATTAGTTTTCCTTGTACAAGATATGATAAAACTTCTTAGGATTACTTTTCCTGAGATAACTTAATTTATTTCCCTCTTTTCTCATATTGTTTATATAAACGCTTATTTTCCATCAATATTTGGCGTTTGATATTTGTTCGGTGACAATTAAATTTTTTGAGGGATTGAACATATGTTTTATACAAAATTGAGCAATGTTTATCGAACCATGGCTTATCTTTGTACGACTTTGGTCTTTCAGAAGAATTATTTTTAACACGAAAACTTTTCTTACAAAAAGGCGTAAATACCTCATTTATCACAGATACAAAACGCTCAACACCAAAATCTACACTCCAATTATTTGATTCAATATTATAAACAATATTTTTCAAAATATTTTCCTCCTCATCTAAAACATGTTTCATCTCATCTAAATGATCATGTGTCCACCTGTACACAGTTACCTTAATAGACGATTCAGTCGTTTACAATATCATCACTCATACAGGGTATTTCGAAAGATATAGGTGCATGATCAGAGAATGTATTAAAATCACACACATTAAAGTTAGTGACAAGTTCGAAACAATTCTTATGAGCGAGTACATAATCTATAACACTAGCACCCAGATGATTGAAAAAGGTAAAACGCCCACAAGTACCAGGTGTTGTTCTACCGTTACATATCCTCATACCACTTGATTTACAAGTAGCAATCAATTCTTTACCGAACGTATTTACGGTATTGTCCTCAGAGTTTCTCTGGGCCATAATCACGTCTTCGTCATAATCAAACAGATTTGACAAAAAATCATGATTTGAAATGTGGTCATGTTCTACAAAATGATTTTTACGACCAATTCTACTGTTTAGATCACCTGCAACTATTACTTTACCTGTTACAGAATATTCAGCAATATCAAGACAGTTAAAATGATCTACGTTATATAATCTATAAAATGCGTTATTTTCGTGTGGAATATAAGACAAATAAATAACAGTATAAGATTTTATCCAACATTCAGATAAAAATACAATGTCATAGTTCTGAAAAATACTAATGAATCCTTGTCACTTACTTTTTGTTCCGCGTTTCTGTTAACGTTCCAGCTCAGTAAACGTAAACGTAATGAATGTCCGACCTCCGCACTATCCTATGCGCGAGCGCTGTAATCACTGGGCCCAACCGTTGGCCTGTATAATACATGACATCCACATACAACTTATTATAAACTAAAAGCTCATAGTGTCCCTGTCTACGTTTCTCTTTCATCACTCGTATAAGTTCCCGACGCTGTTCGTAAACTTCCGAGGGAAACTGTTCGTTTATAAAGAATATCGTGCCCTTCAGTTCCTTAGATCGTAATTTGACGTCCTGTCTCTGTTTATATTCGTGGAATTTGGCAACAATTGCACGTGGTTTAGCCTGTCCAGCTATACGGTGAACTCGATCAAATTTGATCTCCATAACGTGTTCTCTGGACATTTTAAGCTTGTCTGCCATAAAGTCTCTAATAATGTGCTCTGTTGTCTTTGGCGTTTCGTCTTGTGCCTCGGGGATATTTGAAAAAAAAAAGGTTGTCCCTCATCAAACGTGCCTTGATGTCATAAATCTCCCATTTTAACTGCTCATTTCTCTGTTCCAAAGCTTCCATTCGGTCGTCCATACTTCCCATTTGAAATTCTAAATTTTCTGTTCGTTCTTGAGCGACATTCACCAATTCGTTTGTCTTTTTTACACTCTCCTGGATTTCTTTGGTCATTTTACAAAGTTTCATTTCAACTGAGTCTACTTTCTTTTCAACACTCAAGCTTTTCAAGACGTTTTGCAATAGAGTCAACTTTGGTCGAAAGCACTTTAACACTCTTGACCAATGCATCGGCCCAAGGTGGGGGTGTCCTGGTCATTATTATCATGGATAACACGAGCTGGTGTAGATGTCCGCTGTACAGAGTGTACATTCCCTGGTGTATTTATTCCAATAGGTATATCAACTCTGTGTGTCGTGTCTCCATACAATATCTGGTGCAAAGCACTTAAGACACTTGACTATTGTTCGCCGGTTCACTGGCGGCACTACTGTCTGAATTTGGCGCCTCTTTTCGTTTTTTTTTAGATCCTCTGTTTCGTCCCATACTTATTTAAAAACATAGGATGGAATAAGTACTGTTATTTACTGCCAACTAGGAGAAGCCCTAGAATATGAATCCATAGCAGATATCTCCTGGCAAACCGTATTCACATAACAATAGGTATATTGGACGACTGGGAAAGAAGGCGGCTGAAATATTGGTGTGGTGATATTGGGTGTAAGTTACATATTTCTAATTTTGACCCGACCAAATAATTTTTGCGTGAGTGGTGGTCCTTGTGAGGTTTTAAATAATGTTCCGATTATTGCAGAAGATAAATTTTATGTAAAATAAAACCTCATGATATTTAAAAGTTGTTGATTTTAAGTACATTGTCTACTTATTACCAAGTTTATAATTCTATAATAAGAATGTTATTTTTTGTCAGATTCTTCTTAACCATTGTTCCAAGCATGTCCAGTGTCTTGCCACACTCTGGAGGAGGAGGAGGTGATGATGAAACTTCCACATTGAAACTTGGTAAGACATCAGAAAATAGGATTTTTTAAAATTATAATTCCATTGATTATTTTTTACTGTGTATTTTTCTTTTTATTATTAAAGTCTGTCGTTTGCTTCGTGCCTAAAGAAAAAATAAATTAATATGTCACGGACTTGTAGAGACAACTACTAGACCTACAAATGCGCTGTATTATGACCTATTTACATATCTTCTAAGCTTTTATAATATGTAATCTCACTGTATAAATTTCTCGCATGGTTTACTGTAAGGAAAAGAATGTGATGCTAGGTCATTAGATCTAATTAAGTAGTAAGGGTCTTGCTACCTGAAACTTGATTAATTGATGGCAGTATTTTTTTTTATCATATTCCTATTTTACCTTTATTATTGTTTTTTTTTCTTCGTGTATGTAGTCAATATTTCGGTGTCAAGAAACTAACACGACAGTAATTTTTTAATTTTCAAATAGTTAGAAGGTAGGAATAGTAATGAAGTTCACTCAATTGCAGACATGTCTTGTATAATACCTATCATTCAACTTAGTTTTCTACTTCTAAATGTTTATTTTTCCCATCCTTTTTTAATCAAATACTTTTTATTTCGTTTCAGATATCGTTGTGATCATCATTGACCATCCTAATTATAATCATACTATCGCTCATCTGCTGCAAAGGATGTAAATGTTCTACAAACTTCAGTTCTACCCGTACACCTAATTTGGCAACCACCCCCACCATCACCAGTAGCATCTTTTCAGTCGTGTGATCATGAAACTGCAGATGAAGAAGTGGCAGACCCAACACCAAGAAGGAGCACTAGAATTGCAGCGCAAAGAAGTTTTGTGTAAATTTTTATTGGCTGATTTTTTATAGACAATAAAACCTACTATATGGTCACCTGTCTATAAAAACAATATTTTTCATGTCCCCAGACTGCATTCATCAATCTGAACCTGTGTATAACGGTCACCTGTTCATAGTGGCCAATATCTTCAGGTCCTTTGGGTGACCCCTATATACAAGTTTTACTGTGGTTTATACTGTTTTTTGTTTTCGCATTTTTATTTTATTGAATGCTGGAGCTACAGCCTTCTAAATGATATTTAAGTTCTGTTTGAACAGTTGTGCCAAGATCTTTTGTTGATATATAAAGTTTGTAAATGGTTATGATTGGCAAGTTGTGTTGTGAGCTTATTTACTTGTCTTATACTTAATACCAGTAACCATGTATGTTGTCATTTCAAGAAAAGTTTTGTTTTAAAACAAATTTTACATTTAGGGTAAAATTTTAAATGATTTAAACAAAACATTTGTAAGATGACAAATCATAAAATATGTATCATACATATTTTATGATTTGTCATCTTACAAATGTTTTGTTTTAAAACAAATTTCAGATTATGGGTAAAGTTTTGACATTTAATTGTTCTTTTTCTATATAAGTTTTAGGTGGTGCATTTGTACAAATTTACTGGGTAACAATTTTAATAAGATATAAAAACCTCAGATACCAAAGTGTAAATCAATAGAATGTCCAGGACATAGATACAAATCCGATAAAAAATGGACAAACACGGACCTCTGGAAACCAAGAGGTGGGATCAGGTGCCATGGAGGAGTAAGCATCCCCTGTCGACCGGTCACACCCGCCGTGAGTCCACAGTCAAGTCCAGTGAAACACACGTGAGGAGTGTATCCTCGTCACATTTGGTACAGACGTCTCAACAACCGCCAACGAAAAGGCAATCAACATTTTCACTTAGTGAAACAGAGTAGTCGCAAACAAGGACTATTATACCGACCGTAAAACTTGCGGAACGTTGACATTAAACGCGGTTTTCGATATCCCTGTGTCAATAATTTGTCAGTGAGTAGTTTACCTCTGTATATGAAATCTTCATATGTTGTGCACCGCCCTGGCATATCGGATCATTTGTGTGAAATATAAACTCCATATGCAGGTGACTGAGGTATATTACTACTTAAATATGGAAAATTGACGATGGGAAAGCCAAAATCGTCGCGTTTATCGTATAGCTTCGTAGCTAATTTCCCGTCTCTGTTGTTTATGTTAAGTAAAATGTCTAAGTATGAAGCGTGTGTGCTTGATTCTGTTGTATCTTTAATTTCTAGTTCGCTGGGATATATCGCATTGACATATGTATGAAAATTGTCATTATTAATTGACAAAACGTCATCGATATATCTAAATGTCAAATTTAAAAGACACCGCTAGCTTTTTCTTCTTTTGATTCAGCAGTTTCTGAATGAAGTCTGCTTCGTATGAATAAAGGAACAGGTCGGCCAATAAAGGAGCACAATTGGTTCCCATGGGAATGCCGACAGTTTGTTGAAAGACCACGTCTCCGAACATTACAAATATATTGTCTATTAGAAATTCCAGCATGTTTTTTATATCAACTTCAGTATATTTATGTGTAGAATCAGAGTGGTGTTTGACAAAATAAGTATTCCTGATAGCCAATCACTAAATATTTAAATTTTTCGGGTACCACCTTTAGTGAAAAAGCAGTTGTCTATGATGCTGAAAAGTCTTTCTTTTAATTTTTTCATGAGGAATAGTAGTGTAAAGAGTAGAGAAGTCATAAGTTTTGATGCTGTGAATTCGAGAAAAATTGTGTGCCTTCAAATTTTCTAAAAGCTGTTTAGAATTTTTAAGTAGCCACATCTGATTTACACCGCTTCTGGAATAAGCAACTGTACAGTATTGTTGAAGTTTCTCCTTAACGGCTGTCAATATCTTGGTAAGGAGTAAAGATAAAGGTTTGGTAGAACATTTGCTGGATCCTGCTATGTATCTTTGCTTATATGGGGTTTTATGAAGTTTAGGTATCCAATATAAATATGGCAGCTCGAAATCGGTATCCGTTGTAGGTATATCAAATGAGCGTAATACGGATATGTGATTTTGAAGGATTTCGTCCTTTGAAAGTGAGCTACGTGTATATGTAGGATTACCAGAATTCATATTAAACCCAAGTTCTTCTAATAAACAATTATAGTTAATGCGCCTTACAAATAAAAACTATATTATTTGAGGCTTTGTCTGCTGGGTACCAGTACATATTGGTCATGCAACCTATCCAGTTCAGTAACTACTTCTGGATCATTAAACACAGAGGGATAACGTGTTTTCATAGTCCCTTTAAGTTTTCGAATACGAGATTTTTATCAACCATCATATGGCTTTCAGCCATTCAGACAAAAGTGTCTGGTTCTTCGTCTTCATGTTTGGCCCATCGTCTGGCATAATCTTCGACAGAATCCATAACTAAACTGAAATTCTGACGCCAATTAAAGGAACGGGCTTCCCGGTATTTAGGGCCCCCTTAAAATAAGATTTTTGAGGCTTTCATTTTTCAACAATAGAAACGTCGCCGGTAATGACATGCCCGATAGCATTGTATTTGAAAGGAGATGAAGCACATGAACATGTGGACAGTGTTGTGTAGAAGATGGTTGATGTCTAGGCACTGCAAAACCTGTTTGTAATTGAATAGCTTGGATGCGATGCTAGGTGTATATAGCTATATGAAATGCAAGGCGTGGTCTTCAGTTTAAAATATGGTGGAATACAGGACTGAACTTTTTTGTGATTTAGAACATTGCCAATGTTTAAAGCGTCAATGCCTTTATTTGTAAATTTAAGTTTAAGGGAAAAGACGTTTCTGTTCAGCACAGTTATTGTTTGTAACACGTGCAGGCTTAAACAGTCTGTGATAAGCTATGTCCATTATAATGGAATTCAGTATGTATTCTGGGGTTGAAGAATCCGTGTAGGGGCTTACTCTTGCTTCTTCAAAAAGTTTATTGAGATATGTAAAAGGAACAGAATAAAAGCCTGCTGCGAATGTGATGAAGACCCAATATTTTGTTAAACGTAAGGTAAAAGAGATGAAAAAGTGACATCATGTATATATGGTCGCTTGTAAGATCGATGTCCGTGACTTCGTTTACGTCTTACGCTAGAATTAAAAAGTTCCATCACATTAACGCCTTTACACAGTGGGCTTGATAGATTGCCCACACTTTGTATATTGTCATTACATCCATAGGGATATGCAGTGCCAAGCTGTTTAATCCAAAATTCTTCACGTTGTCTACGGAAGGGGGTACTCAAGGTGGGATTTGTTGGTCCAGTGGTATATTTTTTCAATTATACGCACTCTCATAGAACAAGATGGAATGGTCAGGAGAGTTGAAATGTCGATAGAGTATCTGGTTACCCCATTATTAATCTCGAATTCGATGACCAGATACTCTTTTATTTAAGGGCCCCTTAGTTTCGCCAACATAAATCAAACCACACAAGGCACACTCAATTCCGTAAACAACGTTAGATGATTTGCAGTCTAGATGATCCCAGCTTCTGGTGTTGTAATGCTTATTTGTCAGATTGCTGGTGAACACTTGATTGGTTATTAATAAAATGACATGTTTTACAATTTTTGACAGAACATTTAGAAATTGTTGGTATGATTATTAGAAAATGAACTACCAAAAATGTCGTCAAGTGGAATCTGACAATTTTTTATGGGAACATAAGCATTATTATGTTTATACCATAACTGGTCATCTTTTGACTGTACATATGTAGAATTTTTAATGTCCCGAAGGATGTAATAATGTAGATAATTCAATTTTTTAATTCTAATTTTTTTTTCATGATTCTGGGACCTGCTGAAATTATTTTTTTTTTTACAAACTTGGAAGGTAGACAGTTACCCTGGTTTTCTGGGTGTTATAATTTTGTTTACTATATTTTTTAATATAAAACATTTTTGTTTGGTTTTAAAAAATGACATTTCCTAAAAAAATGTTTACCTTTAATTTCAATGCAATTTTCATCTTTTTTTTCTCTGTAAATGTCGTTATAGAAATTTGACAAAATTGACATTTTTCTGATACATGTATTATGAAACGTAATAATAAATGTTATGCCTTCATAAATAATGGTTGTTGTTTATTTGCAGATATTTGTGCAAACTTGAAATAATTCCTTTTTTAAAATAATGTTTAACTATTAAGATGTGATCAATTAAAAACAAATCACATCATAATGATCAAGTATGTGTTCTAAGTAAGATACTAAAAGAAAATTGACTTTTTTGTCATTATCTCTGGATGAGCAAACTTTTTGAAACCTACCACTACAATTGCTACAATACAGTTGGGGTGCATGCAGATGTGATGTAAGTCGAAAGAGAGAACTACCTCATTTTCAAAAATTACTAAGTTTGACCTTTTTATGAATTCATTTGTACACTTCAATACTTAAAATTGTCCTTATCTTTTCACATCTAACTCTAAAATTATTTTCGATCGTATTTGAAAACTAGATTTCTAATATCGTCGTTGAAAAGAGTTTAAAAGTGAACCGGCGTTCTCTATCATGTGATGGAAACAAAAAGGCCATCAAGAATGGAATTACGATTGAAGGGAGACAACTCGTAAAAAAATCGAAAATTGCTTTGTTTAAAAAAAATGTGTATTTTATTTTTTGCCAAGATCTGAAGATATGATTTTTTAAAACGTTAAAATATTCGGAAATAAATACGACATAAAATTGACAAAAAGAAAACTGAAATCTCTTAATTGTATAAAAGATATCAAGTTCAGTAGATTTATATTGCAATAACAAAAATCTTTAAAAAAAAGGCTTCTCCGTACTGTTGATGGTTGAGATGACCCCAATTCGAATGGAGAAGAATAAAAATGATGATGAAAAAAAGCTGAAAAGAGAACATTTCTAAGAATTTTTTTTGTTTCTCGTGACAAAAAATGGGATTTTCTTTTTTAATTATTATAACAGATGGCCGACTCTGAACATAAATGCAGATGGTGTTATGCAAGATTTCCCGACAACGAATCCTTAGAGGTGCACGAGAGCATACATAGAAGTCTCGACTTTTTTAATGACGCTTGTGATTTCGACACGCCGTCTGCTTCCAAAAGACAGAAATTCAGCGATCAAGGAAATTATTTCAGCGATTCTTTTTTGGACAAGTTGATGAATTTCCAACCAACGCAGATCGGAAGGGGACCTAATTCGCCGCCGCCGCATTTTAGTCGAATGAACTTAAAAACTACTTCATTTATCGGGGCATTTTTATATTCTATAAAATCGACTAGCGCCTTGAGAAGAATGTTTTCTAAATCATCAGAAATGCCATACGGTTTAGCTCAATTCTCGTGTTCGACGATGATGCGTATTTTATCACCGCTTTGTAGATGACTGTTCGTTATCACCTCTTTTATCAAATTCATCAATATATCTTCTACATCAATGGGAAAAAATCTTTTAATAAGGCCACTGTATAAGTATAAATAAAGGTTGTCAATTTAATATTTTTTTGCTCATCAATCAAGACAAATTCGTAGGAGAGCTCTATCAAGTCCTCTATCTCTCTCTCTCTCTCTCAATTCCTCCTCCTCCTCCTCTATCTCTCTCAATTCCTCCTCCTTCTCTATCTCTGTCAATTCTTCTTTAACGTATGGGCCTATAATTAATTCCTCTTTATCACGTATTTTTTAATTTTCTTTTTTACTTTCTATTTTCTTTTCTTTTTTCCAACATCCGCCCAGTTTGAAAAATCTAAAAAAAAAAATTCATTAAATCGCCAATATCTGATTTCTTCTTTGACCAATCAAACGTGGGTTTACTTTTACTAAATGTAGTAATTCATCTTTTCGCTTGTTAGAATAACCATTCAAACCTCTTCTTTTACGGTTAATCTTTGTGAACCGTTATCTTTTGACAAAATTTCCTTAGTATCTAATAAATTTAACAATTCACCTTTTGGTTTGAATGGATAACCATTTAAACCTCTTTGTTTAGCGAGGTTTTTAAATTCTTTTACGGTTAATCCTTGTGAAGCGTTATCTTTATGCACATTTTCCATAATAACCCTTTTCTAATAACCTTTTTTTTTCTTTATACCATTTTCAAAATTTTAAGTTAAAGTGTAGTTTCAATCTTAAAATAAAAAACCTAACATGGTTGTTAAAATCAGCAAAAATTAATATCGTTGTTGATATTAATTTCTCAAAAATTCTACCTAACCTTTTATATTCTTCTTTTAAATTAAAATATAATATTCATGTGTTACATTTAAGTTTTTGATTTTTATTAAAATAAAAACTAATTATAACAATTGTAATAATTAGTTTTTATTTTAATAAAAATCAAAAACTTAAATGTAACACATGTTCTATTTTTTCTTTCTTTAAAAAAAGGGTAAACTTCGTTCGTCTTAAAATACTGTCCTCCACATCCGTCACAAACTAGATATCTCGATGTTGTACGACAACCACATTTTAGACAAAATCTCATTTTTGCGATTTTATTTTCTATTATATAATGGTAGCTATTACAGTATATGGAATTTTTATAGCCTCTTTAGGATAGTGCACCTTAAGTCGATGCATTTGTCATTTCAATTTTATTATATTAAAATAAAATTCTTTAAGATAGTTATTTTTCAAACTCATTATAATTTAGTTATTTTTCAAACTCAGTCGTGATTGAATGTAGATTTGGTTGGATGATTTACAAAAAGGAGTTTGTGACGGGTAGCAACATGACTCTATGTTTGCTATTGGATGGCTATCAGCTGGTGTGGTCCTACATGATCCTGTCTGTGGTCCTATATGGTCCTATCGGAAGGTTGTACAGATTTAGGTATTATGGTATGTTGGGTGTATATATTTAGGTATTATGGTATGTTGGGTGTATATATTTAGGTATTATGGTATGTTGGGTGTATATATTTAGGTATTATGGTATGTTGGGTGTATATATTTAGGTATTATGTTATGTTGGGTGTATATATTTAGGTATTATGGTATGTTGGGTGTATATATTTAGGTATTATGGTATGTTGGGTGTATATATTTAGGTATTATGGTATAGATGGTTGTAAATTTAACCATATTGTGGTTGATTGTAATATTTTAGCCATTTTGAATTTAACCATGTTGTGATTTTTTACCAGGTGAAAAATTTGAATTTAACCAGGTAAAAAATTTGAATTTAACCAGGTAAAAAATTTGAATTTGACCATATTGTGGAGTGGCATGTAAATTTAACCATGCCGTCGGTGTTTTGTGGTTTTAACCACTATGTGGTAAAAAAGTGAATTTAATCATTTTGTGTAGGGTGTGTAATAAACCATTTTGTGGAGGGGTGTGTAAATTTAACCATTGTGGGTGTTTTGTATTTTAACCAAATTTGGTAAAAAATTGAATTTAAGCATTTTGTGGAGGGCGGTAAAGATTTAGGTGTTGTGATAGCTATGGGGTAGCCATAGTGTCATACATATACTACTACTGGTACTCGTTTTGAAACCTTCTCCACAAGAACCACTATCTGAATCATCTACATGGATGTATGACTGTATTTTGTACAGATTGGATAATTATTTTCGAAACGTTTTTACTTCTTTTTATTTTCATTGAGTTTTGTATTTTTAGGTCACCTGAGCCAAAGGCTCAGAGTGACCTATTGCGATCGTCTTTTGTTTGCCATCGTCCGCCGTGCTTTGTTAACATTTACACATTTTCGACTTTTTCTCAAGAACCAGTGGGTCAATTTTAACCAAACTTGGTATATGGCATCCCCATGTGAATTCACATAACGTTTGCGAATGAAAATGGGGTTAGACACATCAGGGCCTCAAAAGGGGTCAAAAAAGGACCAAAACTTGGTACATATCTAAAAATCTTCTTCGCATGAACCAATGAGTAGATGATTTTCAAATTTTGTATGAATGATTGCCAGTAGAGGGGCGCTTCAGTAATACAGGGTACAGTTGTATTACAGATTGCTTAATAACTCAAAACTGATGTATGAAAAAGATCGTTTTGACAAATTTTCAAGGTCATGAAGTCAAGGTCACAGGCACCTAAATAAATGGAATATGTAGGTATTTTTATGTAAAAATTTAGACAGATTTGACTACTTCTCCAGAACCATGGGACCAATTTGAACCAAACTTGACGGGAAGTATAACAATGCAAAGCTGCATGGAGTTTGCGAATGAAAAGGGACTAGGACTAAACATGGCTGCCACGGCTAAATATAGAAGGAATAAGTCAGCAGGTATTTTTGATTTATTACATGTATCTCCAAAATTATTTAAGCTAGAGAAAAAACCGTTACCTTAATATGAGTTTTTTTTAAGCAAAAATCTACAAATATTTCATTTTGGTAGAGATTATTGGGTCTTCTCTTATGTGAGTTATTTCCCCCTTTTTGTGGATTTTTCATGTTTTTGGATATTTTTTCACATTATCTGGAAAAGTATAATAGATAGAAAGAAAGTGAAAGAAGCAAATGTTCAGCACAAACAGATCTACAAAAAAGTCAATAGGGCCGAAATTGTCTGGTAACCCCTTATGGGAGTTATTTCCCTTTTATGCTGATTTTATGTTTTTGAATGTTTATTGACATTATCTTGAAAAGTATAATAGATAAAGTAAAAGTGAAAGAAGCAAAATTGTTCAGCATGCAAAGATCAACAATAACGTCAAGGGCCGAAATTATCAGACCATCTCTTATAGGAGTCATTTCACCTTTTAAGTTGATTTTTCATGTTTTGGATGTTTATTGACATTAACTTGAAAAGTATAACAGCTAGAGTAAAAGTGAAAGAAGCGAAATTGTTCAGCATGCAAAGATCTATAAAAAAAATCAGTTCGGCTGAAATTGTCAGGCCACCCTTTATATTTTCCCTTTAAAGTTGATTTTTTTTTAAATTGCAAAAATAATTTGGGTGGTGCACTTGTTCACACTGTCAGGTTTTTTTTCTCTCAAAGCCACTGAACGAGTTTTTATAAAACTTCACTGGAAGCAAAACACTTGTAAATTCAATTTTTAATTTCATGACAAATGTCGGGTCATTATTCCTAGCAGTGATTAAAACAGAAACAGCGCATTGTATGTATGTGCTACAAATGAACTAAACAGTAAAATCCATACAACCTGACCGGTTGGAATTTAGTGAACTCTCTCTTGACCTGGACGAGTTTAAATTTTAGGTTATAAAACATAAGGACATTAAAATTACACTAGCAAGAGAAATCCTTCGTACTTGTCAGTTAACATCATACATACGAGATAATCCTTTTCGTAATAAAATATTTGTCTGTGCAGCTTGTCATAACCTAAAAGTGATAGGATCATCCATATGATAATCAAAAGGTTTATCCACCCTGCCATGTTATCTAAATTGGAATATATTTATACATGTGTTTCCGGGTAATGTATGAACAGATTTTTTTCAAATAAAGATATTTTTCTGTGTAATTTGGGGAACAAACACCCGAATAAATTTAGTTTCTGAATTTTACAGAAAATGCAGAAATGAAAGTTAAGTTAATCAAAATGGACATCTCAAATAAAAGGGTCAGTCATGTAATTGGAAAGATATATCATCTGCCACGAGTTTTCATTGATATTGCATTTGTGTTACGGGATTTTCTATTTTTCGAGCCTTTGGCAGATTCTTTTTATCATATGATCTAACATTTACAATTCCAACAGCATTTTATTATGTCTGGTGATGAAAATCTATATTCTCCTTTCTGTTGAACTGGCCAAGTCGTTCCATCTTGCGCAGAAATAAGTGCATAAAATAAATTATAAATATTGCGTATGTTTCAATACAAACATTTAGCGTTCGTTTGAAATTAGCATTACTATCTTAACATACTTTTTCAGATGAAGAATTCAGCAAAATTGCCAACTTGAATACAACAAAATATTAAAATTATCTACACAATTTATTTGATTGTACCCATTCAAGTTCAAATGACATCACAAACACCAAGTGACATTATCGACAACCTTCAGAGTCTGTGTACGTAGTGAGTAGAAGAAGTTCAATTTGCCGCACGTTAGCCAATCAAATCACCACTAGGCTTTTATCACGTGTGTTACATTTAGAATATTTATGTAAGTTGTCAGAAGCTGCATAACACACAGTACAATAAAATATACATAATTTGCCTTGGATGCTTTTATAGGACAAAATCATGTCCACCGGAAGTAAACTGACAAACATCCTAACGTGATCAGTTTCACATGTTTGTTTATTGTTGTTTAACGTCCCACTCAAGAATATTTCACTCATATGGAGACGTCACCAAAGGCCGGTGAAGGGCTTCAAATTTTGGACTATGCTCGGCACTTACGTCCATTGAGCAGTTAGGGTTCTTTAACGTGCCCACACCTACTGTGACACGGGACCTCCAGTTTTTACTGTCTCATCCGAAAGACAGGAAGCCAACCTGTCGCTGGCGAGACTCGAACTCACGACCTCACGATCCAACTGAGCTAGGCCGGCTCCACAAATACAAGATAGAACAACACTATACCTTGACTGTATCTTTATTTAGCTATAGAACTAATAGACTATACTTAAAATCAAAGACATGAGACAGTCCAAACATGTGGACAGATGATTAATGAGTTTGAATTTATCACTGAATACAGGTACAGTTTTGTAAACAGTAATTACATATTAAGCATCATGATCATAAACCTACAGTACCTATCAAAAATTAAACCCTAAAGCTTGTTTACACAGAAAGTCAAAACTATAGAACAGTGCAAAAATAAAGGTACAGTGTATATGTAAAGAAAAAACGTCCTATAAATACAACCAGGATTTTATTTTTCATTTTAATGCAAATTCCGTTATCCATGATATTCCTTTCACATATTTCTGAATTTTATCAAAAAACAAACATTTTGTCTCATATACATGGGTGTACAATATTCATATTTTTTTCAGGTTGGGCGGAGTGCTGTAGGTCTGTATCTAAAAGTATCTTGTAGCATTCCATGAAATATTGCAACAACAACAACAATTGCAAGAAAACACTAAAGAAGATATTGTGGAATTGGGGAGCAATACATGTAGTATTTCAAAAAAAAGGTCAAAGGTCACGTTAAGATATGATGCCATTATGTACTAATATCATCACATTCATGATAATGATTTTTCGGATGAGCTATTCTCGTTTTGCCGAATAGTGTAACCTCCCATTTATAAGAGCTGTCTTTCATTAGAGCTGGTAACTTGTATTGAACAAATTGGGACAAAAAAACTACTTTATAATTTTATTTTGAAAATTGAACGGCCCGATGGAACCAATATAACTTAAAAAAAACCAAGAAAAATTAACATATAATTTTTATCTAGACCTGTAAGGTGTATAAGGAATTTTTTTTATCAGAAAAAAAATATTTGCCAACAGAAGATTTTACATACCTGCTATAAAGAGGAAATAACAAATGGGAGATAAATCCTGTACTTTGCAAGTATGGAATGCTAAATTGTTGATGCAGACTGACAGATGAACAGTACAATCTTGCCAAAGTTAAGATCAATCATCTAAAAATTTAGTTTGGAATGATAGAGGAAATACATAGGAACATATTAAAAATGATGACATAGTGGAAACAAAATAAAATCGTAAAAGAAGTGTATCTATTGGTGATTAAAAGCAAATTCATAATTACCTTATAAAAATCAAGTGCTCAAAGCTGGCTACAAAAGTCTAGATCATAATGATTTCAGATCAAAGTTGGTTTCAAAAGTCTAGATCATAATGATTTCAGATCAAGGCTGGTTACAAAGGTTTAGATCAATGATTTCAGATCAAGGCTGGTTACAAATGTCTAGATCACAATGATTTCAGATCAAAGCTGGTTACAAAAGTCTTGATCACAATGATTTCAGATCAAAACTGGTTGCAAATGTCTAGATCACAATGATTTCAGATCAAAGCTGTTTACAAATGTCTAGATCATAATGATTTCAGATCAAAGCTGGCTACAAAGGTCTAGATCAATGAATTCAGATCAAAGCTGGCTTCATAGGTCTAGATCACAATGATTTCAGATCAAAGCTGTTTACAAAGGTCTAGATCAATGATTTCAGATCAAAGCTGGTTACAAAGGTCTGGATCATAATGGTTTCAGATCAAAGCTGGCTACAGAAGTCTAGATCAATGATTTCAGATCTTTCCACATTAATCTTAAAGTATTTTAGAGAACTTAACTCTTCAACCCCTGAAAAACAATGGCTTCTTCTGTAAACCAATGACTTAGGCCGGTCCAAATTTGTCTTTAGGTGTGAATGACTTAATATTCACCTTATTCCTTAGCACGCTCCACCCCTCAAAGAGGTGTCCATAAAATATCTTGTCCCAATGAATTTTGTACTAACTTGATAAGTTATATACTAAGTCATTTTGTGTATCATTTTGCTTTGATTTTTTTGGGAGGTTTTGAGTTTTGTATTTAACAAAGATGAGGACGGCTATATGTAAATTATCATCAATATATATATAAAAAAATAAACAATATACAAAATATGATGAATTCTAAATATTTTAACTTATTCAAACAATAACATTATAACATATTCAAATTTATTTTCCAATGGCAACTTAACAATATATAGGCGCTTAAGTCACACAAAAGCATATACACTTTATTGGTGGTAGAAAAATGTTTGGTGATTTTTTTTGTGAAAACTTCGGTTTCTTGCAATGACATAATTCTGAGCAGATCACATCTGAAATCATCTGTTTGGAAGATTTCACTTTACATTAACAATGACACACACATATATATATATAATTTTCATTTTATACTGATAAAATATTAAGAAAACAACTTATTGATCATGATTTCGATGGCATGAAAATACTCAAATAAAAAAATAGGTAGTAATAAATAGACACAAAGTACTGAATATACATAAAATACCATTTTGTCCAGAAATGGGGTTTTCTCTGACAATATGCCCCCACTTGAGCCCCGTATTTTTTGTGCTGTAAACTAGCACTATAAGACTCACTGTGTTTGTAAATATTTGTCAATTTATCCTGCTGGTAGAATTATCGTAAGGTCCACTTTTTATTGTCACATGACCTTGCCGTTTTTGTAACAATGATACAAAAACTACTTAAATGTAGTGGAATTGACATGAGACAATATAAATACAGTGGATTCTGTCATATGAGACCACTGTTGTAAAATACCCGTCTTGTGAGACCACTCTTACAAATGACCACCTCTCTTGTGAGACCAATCTTAAAAATGACCACCTCTCTTGTGAGACCACTCTTACAAATGACTGCCTCTCTTGTGAGACCAATCTTAAAAATGTCCACCTTTCTTGTGTGGACCACCCTTACAAATGACTACCTCTCTTGTGAGTCCAATCTTACAAATGACCACCTCTCTTATAAGACCACTTTTACAAATGACTACCTCTCTTGTGAGTCCATTCTTGTAATAGCCATCTGTCTTTTGTGACTGCTTATGAAAGACAACATCTCTTGTCTTACAAACGTCTTGATCACCTGTCTTGAGAGATTACTTTTATAAAAAAAAGACCACATTCTGAAAACTTGGTCGAATGATCCTTTAAATAAAACCTCTGTGGAGAGATCCTCTATCTTGAGAGATGACACTTCAGTGACAATTGACGAGGTCTTTCAAGACAGGTTCCTCTATAACTAACTAAATCGCCTTCACTTTTCTGTTTTTCTGCAGCATTTATATAATAAATAAGTGTACTTGAAGCTGTAGTTCATTTCACATTGTAAATCGTCATTCAGGTACAATTTTAATAACAATGCAATCAACTACAGATTTCATTTAACAAAAAAAAAATCTAAATTTATGAAAAAAACAATGAGTATACTTTTGTGACCTTCTGTAAAACTACACTTCTAGGGCCAGTGATTTTCCGTTTAAAATTTTAAATCGAGTGGTATGTTGTAAAATGTTAGGATGGATTGTATATTGAAATTTTACTATAAATTATAAAAATTGGTATATATACTCAGAAATTGAAATAAACATTATGGAAACTTAATTCAAGATATCAAATTAAAGGCAGATGTCAGTCAGTACTGATGTTACGACAATGGAAATGATTGCCCTTACCGTTCAATGTGTAAATGTAGGCTAATAGATCTACCGGATAAAATAGTAATTGACGTAAAATTATGTGATGAAATATTTTACATAAACAAAGAATTGAAGTTTATAACACACGGAAATAGTAGGCCTACACTAGTTCACAATTTAATAAATGCTATCTCATGTTGGAATTTTTAAAGATTTTTCAAAACCGCAAATTTGCGTTTCAGATTGCTGATTCCGCGATTCTGTCCGTGATCGCGGGAAATCACTGGCCCTACACTTCTATTCAAATTAAAAACTGTAAAGTTACATAGCCACCATCAACTGACAGGATGGTCACTTTGGTGAATGTTTGAAATATCAATGCCTGGCATATGTAAGTAAATAATGACAGACGATTATGATCATTTTCTTAGCAAACATGTCACTGGCTTATATAATACACACATTTGACCAGTAAATATCAATAACATGAAAACAACAGATCACACTATTTATAGAACAAAATGGAATGTCTCGTAAATGAAGAGCTCCTTCAACTTGGACTGTAGTCATTCTAAATTGAAACTATAAACAGTGGTTTTTTTTTATATAAATCAGTTGCTTATATACACAATTAGATGCCACACCCACGTGATTTGTAAAGCCGAAATAAGTGTTTTCCGGACAAGAATCGTCCCCAGGATATAAAATGCTGAAAGCCCAGGATAGAGTCGGTATTGAAAAAAATGAAATTTGTTAACTGGATTTTTTTTTAGGATTAAAGCTTACCCGAATATCCAGTCGTTATATTTCGTTTATTTCGATCGCTACATTAACAACTGAGTGCATACACAACCAGCTTGCGTCAACTGGAAGAAAATTTTACTGTTCCAGACTGTGACATCATAGTAATTTACGTCAGAATTTTGTGCCACAACAGAGACTACTTCAAAGCATTCAATTTTTTTTCAAATAACTGGTCAAAAAAAGTTGTGATTTATTGTAGCCTGTTGGTAAAATTACAACTTTCATTTACAATATTCGTTTGATACATTTTCTTATTTGTTTTTTTTTTAATATCAACATATGTTCATCCTCGATACCGGTATCATTTAAATGACTAGCAATCCAAATTTGTAAACAAGCGGTAATTGCCGTAAATCATGATTGCGCATACTCTTTAAATTGTTGTCTGTGATTGGTCCAACATAATTTTTACTGAGGGTGAAGCTCTTAAGAAGGACTCTCGGAGAAGACGTTAATTATTACAGTCAGTTTATAGCAGCACTATGGCATGTCTTGTGCTTACCCTATTATGAACGTTTCCCTTGTAAACTCTCGAAGAAGACGTTAATTATTACAGTCAGTTTATAGCAGCACTGTGGCATGTCTTGTGCTTACCCTATTATGAACGTTTCCCTTGTAAACTCTCGAAGAAGACGTTAATTATTACAGTCAGTTTATAGCAGCACTGTGGCATGTCTTGTGCTTACCCTATTATGAACGTTTCCCTTGTGAACGTTTCTCTTACAGTATTATCTGGGGAAGTGCAGTCCCCGTTTTGCCTCAGGAAAGAATCAAACTGTATGTAACAGAATTATTTGTTTTGCGTTACTTGTGGGCCAGTAGAATTATTTGTTTTGTGTTATTTGTGGGCCAGTAGAATTATTTGTTTTGTGTTATTTGTGGGCCAGTAGAATTATTTGTTTTGTGTTATTTGTGGGCCAGTAGAATTATTTGTTTTGTGTTATTTGTGGGCCAGTAGAATTATTTGTTTTGTGTTATTTGTGGGCCAGTAGAATTATTTGTTTTGTGTTATTTGTGGGCCAGTAGAATTATTTATTTTGTGTTATTTGTGGGCCAGTAGAATTATTTGTTTTGTGTTATTTGTGGGCCAGTAGAATTATTTGTTTTGTGTTATTTGTGGGCCAGTAGAATTATTTGTTTTGTGTTATTTGTGGGCCAGTAGAATTATTTGTTTTGTGTTATTTGTGGGCCAGTAGAATTATTTGTTTTGTGTTATTTGTATGCCAGTAAAATTAGGATGAGGCTAATAAATTTTTATGCTACTGGCCTGGTGGGTCACATGGTAAAAAAACCATAAATTCATGCCCTGATACTGAAGAGATTGGCACAAAATACAGGCCTACCCTTATTATTTCTTGAAGAAAAATCTTATGACAGAATAACACAGCAAAGTAGTGACCTCTGACCTCTATTATAAATATCAAAAATAATATGTGATGTCAGACACGAAAATCCTGGCTTCTTGTGCCAACAGTTACAGACAGGCATGTGTGTATTATAAAATGCTAGATGTGTATTATGAGTCTGGTGTCAACTTCCGATTAATTGCACTCTGCACAATTTCTAAACTATCCGTGTCCAACTCCCGTATCAATATCAGTACTGCTTGTAGTACATGAGCATTCTGAAAGAATTAAGAAATCATAAAAATAATTGACAACGTTGATAAAATGTTTGTTTGTTGAAAGATTACTAGTGAGGCCATCATAAAAAATTGTTGGACAAGTACCAACCTGTTGTTTTAGAGTAGTGTTGGTTGGTAAATGAAATCTTCAGTTTTTAAAATTCAAATTTGTAAATTGGAATAATAAAATGAAATGTTAGGTAAAAGTGCATAGGCAAATTTTGAGATTTCATGTTTTTTTTTCAAATCTTGATTTTTTTATTAAGTAGGTCATTTTCTATCAAAAAAGATCTTTTTTACATAAATGTCACTCTGGCGGTCATATTGGGATCTGTATTGTTTGTGGTCCATTGTTACAAGATCAAAATTATTCAGAAAGGCTTAATTATGGAAAAACAAATCTCTGTACTGACTATTGTTCACCTTTGCACAGGTATTAAAAGGTAACAAGAGAGCTCCGAGGAGCTATATATCTTACCTACAGTAACATAGCATAAACTGAGTTTCAGTGTCTGTGACCGACTTTCCAGAAATTGGGTCAAATCGATCCTTTAACGTCAAAAGGCTTATTTAGGGTACATGGAGGTTATTTGTGTGCAGTATGGTACAATCAACTCAGCAATTTAGGAGTTCTGCTCCAGAAACGATTTTTTACTGACCGCGACAACTTCAGAAATCAAGTCAGATAAGCACCCGTACCCAAAAGGCACATCTGGGGTACATGGGGATCATTGTGTGTAGTACAGTTCTAATCCACCCAATAGTTTAGGAGTTATGCTCCGGAAACAGTTTTTAGTGAATGTGACCTATTTTCCAAAAGGAAGGTCAGACCTACCCCAAAAGGCACATCTAGGGTACATATGGATCATAAAAAAAAAACCCCACATCTTACCCGTGATTTTTCAGCAGATTTTGGCACAGGCTTGGGTGAAGTCATTTTCTCAAATGGAAGGGGTTTTAAACCAAGTTCTTCTCTAATGTTACTGTAAAGTAAAACAAAATCATAGTAGGCCTTCTACTATACTTAATAACATATTATACTATTATAATACAACCTAAACCGCTTCACTGTTCTCTAATCAGACATGATTTTTATTATGGAGCGAAATGTTTGGATACCGTGTGGAAAATAGGTATTCAATATACCATTTCCTAGTTTCGTTTTGTTCATGCTGGAAATCGTAATTTTATATGTGCGAACATGTGACTACAGACAAACTGTTGCTTAGTATTTGTGTAAACATAATACTTTATATAGCCAAAGTCAATGTCGTCAGCAGATTTTAATTCGCAAGCCGATGTCATTATGCATTTGTATAATATGTCACACATGTGTTCTTGTTATAGCTATCTATGTCTGCGATGCATTTTGAGCCGGCCTGGCTCAGTCGGTAGCGCGCTCGACTCTGGATTGTGAGGTTGGTTTCCTGTCTTTCGGATGAGACAGTAAAAGCTGGAGGTCCCGTGTCTCAGTAGGTGTTGGCACGTTAAAGAACCTTCACTGTTCAATGGCCGTAAGTGCCGAGCATAGGCCAAAATTTGAAGCCCTTCACCGGCATTTGGTGACGTCTCCATATGAGTGAAATATTCTCGAGTGGGACGTTAAACAACAATAAACAAACAAATAAACAAAGCGATGCATGTTTCAGTTATAATATTGTCCTTAAAATTGTGCATATTTCGTCATCTTGTCGCGTACCGCGTACATGTCTGTGGTCACACAAAACATTTGCCGTGGCATCTGGTAGCCTACATGGTGATAACTGCCGACTCTGGAACGAAATGTTGCTCAAAATAAATCGAAACTTAAAATTATGTGCAAAGACCAGGAAGGGATTCAGGCAGTCCAAACACGGCGACAGTATATGTCTACTGATTATCTTAGTCTCCAAAAACATTATTTAAGTTATAAAACAGGTAATAAATATAAGGTTTGAAATGCAATTCAAACCTTATATAACACAAAATAAAAAATCATAAGAAAACAATCTCGGGAAGCCGTTTACCATTAACTCCTGATTAATACATTATAACCTGACAATAAAGATCTGCTGTATCAGATTTACTTTGTTTCTTCCCAGCTTAATGTGACAGGATCCAGTACTGAACCATTGCGATCTTTGTGTTTCAATTTTACGTCATCTTCTGGGACTTTGTCATCTGTCACCGGTGGGTGCGTCTCTGTCAAATCTTCTGTTGTGTTTTCTGGGAAACACAAGTCATCTCCCTTCTCCTCGGCCTCTTTGAGTTCCTCTTCTGTTACAACTGAGGAGATTAAGACACACATTCTGTGAGTGCTCATAAATCAATATATGTCTGTGCTTACTAAAGGTGAGAGACGAAAATGGTTCAAAGTGCAATACAATCCATACAAGATACTAGTAACCTAGCTTGCCAGTGGTAGCATTGTATTGCAGACACTGAAATTGTGATAGATTTAGGTCAAATGGTATTATCTAGGTCACAAGGTCAGAGGTCATAGAACCATCTGAAAAGGTTGATCATAAGAATTGTACATGTGAAATATCAAACTCTGCTACTTATAGGGTTATTAATCAGTGATTTCCATAATGGCCTCGTTATTGTACCTTGGTTTAATGACTGACCTTTGACTTCACCTCAGGCCAATATGTCAGACCTCAGTGCAATTGACTTTTCCATTTATGCACGAACATTAATTAAATTTGGTGACGTCGCAATACTCGACACCTCGGTCATACTTTATTTAAATTGAAAATGCACTGTGAGGTCAAGAAATTTGACTTGCTTTCGCAAAAATGTGATGTGTCAATTACTAAAGCATTATGGAAATCACTTATTAATGAGCATATTATTAATTGATTTGGCCAAAATGAAATCCAACCAGGTCAATTCTGTTGGAAAAGATATGCGTATGGTTTGATTTTAAAATCAATTGGTCACGCGACTTCAGTATTGGTTTAGTTTTTCAACATTAGCTTACTTTTATCAACATTGGCTTAGATTTGAATTCTATATTGCTTGGGCTTAAAATCTCATATTATACTATATTTTATCAATAATTCAAAACATACAGTCAAAGTTAAAGTATGTAGCAACAGATACCGCTGGGGTACGACATTAGCTCTCTGGACATATTGTCATGGCAAGCTACCTTAATAAAGAACTAAAATGCCTTTACACAATGTTTTTTTTTCTGTATGAGTTCCTTAAATGTATACAATATAAAACATCGCAGATACCAAAGTATAAATTTTTAGGATGTCCAGGACACAAATACAAATCCAGCAAAAATGGACAAACATGGACCTCTGGAAAACAAGAGGTGAGATCAGGTGCCATGGAGAAGTAAGCATACCATTGTGTCTTTGATATCACTACTTTATAGTCACTGTGACATTATTAGGTTCACTGGTTGCAGTGTCGAAAGAAAATTATAATAAATGAGTTTTATATAGAAAACAGAATTACTAGACTATTATTCAAAAATGATAAAACAAGGCCTCAATCGCTCACCTGAGAACCATCTACAAAAGTGGAAAGATGACCAAGAAGAATATGTACATGTAGACTGATCTGGCCAAGAAACATAAATATTGCTGTTTTAAGAAATTTATAGAAAATTTAGAAATTTAATTTTGGCAAAATTCTTGCACAAAAACATTTGACTTCCATGGTTTCTTAAAATGTATTATGTTCAGTTCACTTTCAGTTTTTGCTATAATCTTGTGAAAAAAGTATTTCACAGAAATACATTGTATGGATTTAAGTTCAAATTCAATGTCCAGACACAAAATAAGAGAAAAGAACAGTCTGTCATAGATCAGACATAGAACATTCCATGGTGGGCACCAAGATCCCTCTGGGATCTTTTGTTAAAGAGGTTACCTTTTGGGACCTATTATACTCCACACTGAATCCACCCCTTGGCCAATCAGGCTGAAAACTACAAACGTGTTAAAGAACTTTGAGCCCTTGCTTCCTATAAAGTTCTGTCAAAATTCCTTCAGCAGTTTTGAAACAAAAGCTGAAAGTGTGAAAAATGCACCTCCCTCTTTATATTCCTACATGTATATATTTTACAAAAATAAGGTCGGGTCCAATGTGGTATTCATATCCAAATAGTATGGTTGAGTTAATCAGTTGCAAGTGAAAAAGTATCAAACTGGTTTCTCAAGCAATTTTCACAAAATATTCAGGAATTTAAGGATTTTTTGTGCATGTCTATATCTCTTTTTTGTGATTGTACAATGTATATCAAGAAATGAAAAAGAGGGGGGAGATGTTGAAAAAAAAAACAACTTACAACCAACGCCCCTTTTTATCTTATTTATGAAACATCAAACTTACCAACATTGTCTAACTTCTGTAGATGTGGCAGTGTTTTCAGAACGGTGGCTCTGTAGTTTTCACCTGTGGCACAGGGGTTATCTGCAAGCCACAAATTGCGTAATCGGGACAGCTTCTTAAGGTGGCATATTTCTGTCAAATTTTCAATTTTATTTTTGCGAATGTAAAGCTCGGTTAGATTTGGACAAGAGGCAAAATCTTCAAGAGTTTTGATGCTGTTGACACTACAAAATAAAAACAAAACAATTACAGTAGAAGCTTGCCTAAAGACCATCTGTCTTAGAAGATCAACTTGTTTAGGAGGCCACCTTACTTATGAGATCACCTCCCTTATGAAATCACCTCACTTAGGAGACCACCTTATGAAGGATATTACCTATCTTAGGTATTACCTTGTTAAAAAGACCACCTAACTTAGGATATCACCTGGTTCATCTCACCACCTCACATAGATCACCTCACTAAGGAGACTACCTCGCTTAGGAGATCACTTTACTTAGGGGCCAATTTGCTTAGGAGATCACCTTGCTTAGGAGAATACCTCACTTAGGAGACCACCTCACTTAGATCACCTCGCTTAGGAGACCACCTCACTTAGAAGATCACCTTGCTTAGAAGATCACCTTGCTTAGGAGACCACCTCACTTAGGAAACCAACTCGAAAAGAATCTCGTAAGTACAGAACCTCACTTCAGACACAACCTCACTTAAGACACAACCTCACTTAAGACACAACCTCACTAATGAGGCTACATTGAGTCAGTTAGTTAGGTGTTCTTACATGTAATAGCCATATCCTACTGTATATCAAAATTACATGATAAAAGGATGTAAGTTATTTTTTTTTTTTTTTTTTTTTTAATATTACATTTATTCTGAGTATAAAGCCAGGGTTTTACATGCTCCTATACATCTCCACCTGGCTAGGGAGTATAGAGCTTGGCTGGCTTTCACTCCTCATTTACTCTAGATCACATACATTCACACTTTTGTTCATAGGTGGAAGGAAAGAAGATAGAAAAAGGGAGACTTCAAATATTTTAGGATATTCACATACACATACATATATATGTTTAGTAATATTTACATATACATTACATACATTTATACAGTATGTAAGTTATAACGGTTATATAAAGTATATAGCGAATAGATGGTATCTTAAAATACAGGTTGTATTTGGACGAAGATTAAGAAACATAACACTAGCAAGCCTTGTTGCTGGATGACTCATTCAAAAGCAGAAACTAAAGGTCATACAATGTTGGTGAATAATACTTACCTAACACTGCATACTTCCAAATTTGGCATTCTTTGAACTACACCGATGTCCTCAATCTCTGATCCCCTGCAGAAAGCACAACATTACTGTGTACAAATCACTGATTATTGTAACTTTTATATATATATATATATATATAGAGAGAGAGAGAGAGAGAGAGAGAGAGAGAGAGAGAGAGAGAGAGAGAGAGAGAGAGAGAGAGAGAGAGAGAGAGAGAGAGAGAGAAAGAGAGAGTCAACTTTTCTTATAACAGCCAGGTTGGGATCCAGTAAAATTGCTGTTATATCAAATATGTTGTTATATCAAATTTCCAGGCTTGGTGCAAAAATGAAAATGCATGAACATATTTTTTTTGTTACACACCCAGTAAATGTCAAACCTCAATTCAATATGATTGCATGAATGAAATAGAATGACTACAACACATAAAATTGTTTTTATTGTTATTTTCATTCTATCAATTTCACAAATTATGGCAACAATTTTTCATTTTTGATGCTTTGTCGTTATAACAAGTTAATTCTAAAGATAAAATGCATGTTTGTTGCCAAAAAACACTGCCAGTGTGGGAAAGCAAATATGCTGTTATATCAAACAAAATTAACATGGATGTAATTTCGATCCCATGAAATTTCTGACGTTAACCGAAACTGCTGTTATATCAAGTGTTGAAATAACAAGAAATGACTGTATATATATATATATATATATATACACACAGTAAAACCTGTTATAGCAGCCACCTCTATATAAGGATTACCTGTTTTTAAAGGTCAGTATTTTCAAGTTTCTTGATCTTGACTGCACACCTCAACTAAATTGAACCTGTGTATAAGGGTCACCAGCATATAAAGGTCAATATATATGTGTGTGTGTACTGTTCTCTGACAAAACCGGGCTTATTGACATTTGATTATGAGGAAGAAAATCTCCGATGAATGTGACATAAAAATTCGGACACATTTATCACATCAAGACACATGTTTGTTTACAAAACTCGGCATCGCAAAAGCCATAGGATAACAGTTGTTTAAATCAACACAAAAACGACTGTTTTGTCAATGAAGACCTACAAGTGATTTATCAAAATTAAAACAGTAACTTTTCTCATTCATAATAATTATTTTTCTCTTAGGTCTAGATAATCTAGATCTAATTAATTTGACAAAAAAACAAGGACCTATTGTATTGTACAGGGCTGGCGAAAAACACATGCGGAGTGTACGCCAGCATCTGAGCATGTACCCTCATTTAGCATCTAAGACTAGTGATGCACATGCATGTAAAATTTTACAATTAAAGTCAGGTGTTTGTTAAGTAAGGATTATAGATCCTGGTGTTTCAATTTTAACAGGAAAATGTTATTTATAAGTAGTCAAACCAATAGATTAACCCGGTGATCACAGGTGCCCATATTGGATGTTGTCTAATAAAATTAAACTCAATTAAATATAAATGAAAACCCGGCCAAATCTCACTAAGTTTGCTCAAAGTCGGTGATCTGTTTTGTTTAGCTGCATATAAGTTGAAAAATTATTAAAATGTTATAGAACGATTAATTCAATTTCATTCATATTGATTTTAATTTGATCAGACAACATCAAATGCTACGAACGCCTGTGTCGGCGACATGATAGAAGCCTAGTCATCAATTTTAATTTGTAATTAATCTCGCATTGATTAATACCATTGGCAGATTCAAAGTGGGGTTGCATTGGAAAAACTGAATTTTTTGTATATTATGATTATGTCTGTAATCCAGAAAAAAAGCTTCCCAGAGCTTTTAAATTAAGCCTATCGAAATTTTCGCACCTCGCTACGCACTTCGAAATAAATTATAAATTATGCTCTTGCCTCTAATTCAAAATCCTGGATCCACCTTTGCTTTATCTCTATATTTCAGATTTTATGAATTTGGACTACTAGCTTTGTATCATAAGCTGCATTTACCCTACATATCGGTAAAGATGTACAGCATTTTGTTACACCCCCACCCACCCCAATAAAAAACATCAACAACAACTTTAAATACCTTGTTTGAAAATTCTGAGATCTGCTCTGGTAAGTCTGTCAATTCAATGAAATATCTGGCCGAAATAAAAATGAGTTGCAGTATGATTATGAGTTCTATGGGCTTTTAAAATTGAACATTTCTGGGAAGCATACCCAGATGGTTCATGGGAAAATAATGATTTTGTGTCTGGAAGCTAGAGAAAACGCCATTGGACATTTGAATTATGGTACGGTAATCTATCATCAAAATATTTTAACGATAAAGAGGTCTTAATTCAATATCTGCAGGATACTAGGCCAAAATTCTGCCCGGGTCTTAGTTACCTTTGTGTTGATTCAAACTTCTTAGGGTAATCAATCTGATTTACTAGCGGATTACTAGGCATATTTTCCCATCTGGACGCAGAAAAATGTTTCGAAAAAAAATTATTGTTTTCATTAAATGTGTTAAACATGACCCCCTTACGAAATATTGCCTCACAACTAATCAATCACTTAAAATTATGTGTAGTGACCAGGAAAAGCATGCCCCTAAAGTTGATAAAATAGATGTGAAACCTTTATTCTGTCTTTAAGAGGTCGGGAAATTAAAAGCAAATTTCCCAAAATTTTCGCTTTTTAATTTCCCCCCACTCAAACTTTAAATCTTCAGTCAGTTTTTGATGATGTATATACATTACATCACAATAATTATAAGTTTATGCAACCAGCCTAAAAACACTGACCTTTTAAACAAATATAAGTATACTCTGTGCATAATATAATCTTTCTTAAAATATGCAGGGCCTCTGTGGCCGTTTGGTTAGAGCATCACGCCTACTGTGACATGGGACCTCCAGTTTTTACTGTCTCATCCGAAAGACAGGAAACCAACCTGCTGCTGGCAGGATATCATGATCCAGAGTCAAGCGCACTACTGACTTAGCCAGGCCTGCTCCTATAGTTTTAAGATCATATAAATTTGTAAACATTTTCTGTATCTTGATAGGTTTTTAAAACCGACATGCTTCATGCAGATTTCAGATTGACCTGAACACTGACCATGTGGTTTTATGTGCATTTAAAAGGTAAAAAGTATGATAAAGTTGTGATTTTATGAAACTTCAGGTCATAAACTACATATAACCAATAAATGTATACACTTTTATTTGTATAGTATCTTGATTGGCTTTGAAAAATTGGCGTGCTGTGCAGATCGCAGTGTTGAATCTAGAGCAACGCAGCATAGCGCAGCGCCATGCCCTTTTTTTGAAATGCCATGCCCTTTTTCCCAGCGCCATGCCCTTTTTCATGCTGTCAATCGCCACCCACCCCCAAAAAATCAATTGGCAAAATTGCCTAATGACTAAAATATTCTATTTGCGAAACCCTCTTCCTTATCATGTATTCCTTAATCTGTTAATTGCCCCAATTACCCGTGTCAAGTCTGTTTATTTCACAGTTGATCAATTTAAATAGCCTCAGGTAAACACCCAAGATTGGGCAGTCAGAAGACTTTACTGCAGTAGGCCTATGTTGATTGGGAATATCGACAAACTCGCTGAATTTCCGCTGTTTTCAAACAGCTAGAAGCAGGCTCCAGTTAGCTTGTGTCCACGGACAGATGGATTTTTAACTGATTCAAGCAAAGTGCTTGTAGTTGCATGTCGTACGAAGTGATTAACATAAATAGGAATTCACCAATGACTCCTTCAAAACTATAATCTCAGTGAAAATACTGTGAATAGGAATAAACAGCTGAGTTTTCTGTCAAATCCTACAGCAAATTTGTTCTCAGACTTTATCGACTTCGTATCACACGTCTTCCGAATTTCTCAGGACTTTTCCTTTCCACTATGATACAGTGAGGAGATATTCAAGTAGGCTTAAATTTTACAGATTTGTTGAAATTATTTAGATACTTGAATCATGACAATCGATTAGGAAATTATTTTTGTTACATATCAAAGTGTAAATCATGTATCAAATATTTCACTAAGTGAGAACTTCAACTAGTTTGTTTTAATTAATCTACAGACTAGTCTGACAACTATTTTTTATATTACATTTGTACAATATAATACCTATAGCTTAAACTTCAAATTTCATTAGTGTCAAAATAAATCTATTAATATAAAAGGTATATGTAAGACTTTAAAAAAAAAATTTCTATTCGTAAACACACTACACACTACAGTGACTTAACAAATATAATTTTGCCTTAATTTTGTTGGCAAAAAAACAAAACAAAACAAAACAAAAACACCCACTGACAAAGTATCAAATTTTCTGAATTGGCAAAATGAAAAATATGTAAGGCCAGGGTTTGCCCTGGTGCCCTTTTATTTGTTTGTTTGTTGTTGGTTTTTTTCATCTTAAAACTTATTCAATTTATTTCTAAGAAAAATTATATATCTTCTGTTTGTACTAATCATTTAAAGAAAATTATTTAAAATTGTTAATGGGGGATACACACGTTAGAGTGTGAGTGCCTTCAAAATCAAATTTACGCGTTACAATTGCCCTTTCAAACTGAAATTGTGTGCCCTTTCACACTGATCTGTGTACCCTTTTCAGATCCTATATTTAACACTATCGCAGGCTGAACTGAATGTTCAACAGACATGACCGGACGTGGACGGGGTTTAAAGTGCATTTAAAAGGAAAATAGTGAAGTAAATTTGTAATTTAAACTGAAAACGAAACGGATATCTCACCAAAAGTTTAATTTTTTCACATTATCTAAATCCATAGCCCTTGTTCTCGCTAGAACAAGGGCCTCTGTCAGTTTCTCTTCCTCATATTCCATATTCACTCTCCAGAAAATTTATGTCGCTTGTTTATACCGGAAGTTTTCGATGCGACCTAATTTGCGGGATTGACAATAAGGAAATTTCTATACAATCAATTTTGTTTCTTCTTATTGGTTTAGAATACAGTAACTTTTTGTTATTTTATATTACCTTACCTTTCCAACTATTACAGTTTATGTTCATTTCGTGAAATATTTGCAAACCTGCTTTGAAAATCGCACATTCTTAGGCAGTCTCAGTTAAATTCCGGAATGATTCGACACCAGCAGTCCGATTGAGGTTTTTATTCTACTTGTCTTCTAAAACCGCCATTTTCAAAGGAAACATCTCTCAAAAGCGGGAGAAGTGTTTGTTGACATAAATAGAATGAAGCTATGTAGCAAAAGAATTGATCAAAATGATTCTGTTCACCACGCAGTTTTGTCTGAAATAAAATGGCAAGCCAGTTAATCCTTTCTGAACTGGAGAAGGGGCATACACAAGACATCGATAAAGAAGTGCTGGTAAGACTATAAAAAAAAATAATACTGTACCGTTGTATATGCTAGGCCTAATTAATAATAATAAAAAAAAGATTATCAAACAAACTTTCCACGGTCACAGTAAATGAGAATGAGTACTCGCAGTACTAAGTACTTTAATGTTGAAATTATTTGGGTGCATGAAATCGCACGAAACCCGAATTAATTTTAAAGTCAAGTGTTAAGTCTTAAGAGTTAAGTCTATAACTATAAGTGAGCGATATTGTTAGACATTACATTGTAGCACTCATATATGCATGTCCAATAGGCAATACTGGCAATATCTAGCTTTTGTGGCAGGACGGTCTGTGTTTATATCCATGTACAGGGGTGTAAAAAATTTCAAAGATCAACACCTTTCAGACTAGTATAGTAGTAAGTTTCAAGGCTGACTCGCCCTTATCTGTCTTCACCCGAGCATCAAATTTTATCTAGGCCTAGCATATATTCATCTAAATGTATCTATTATGAGCCATTATATATTTTTCTGTTTATACATGTTCATGTATATTTTTTGTTGTTGTTTTTTTTTTGTAAACTTTAAATTATGTTTTGTTTTCAAATAATATATAATTTTGTTCAAATCTATATATTAAAACAGTCCTGTATAATAAAAAAATTGCTGAGTCATGTACGTTTGCTTAGGCAAATTCAAACTTCTACAGTTTTTGTACATGTATGTAATTAAATGCAATTAATAATTATTTTGTCCATGTGTGTGTTCTTAACATAATACATAACAAGTCCTGTAGGTATAATTTCTAACTGTTTATTAATACTTCAGGACCCGGTTGCACAACACATTGTTAAATTAAACGTACAGTTAGCCAATTGGTTTAACATTGGTTAACTTCATGTTAAAGCTAACAACCTGTTGTGCAACTGGGCCCAGGTCTGCACTTAACCTGAATAGTTCGGTCATTATATTCTGTTCACTACAGTCACTGCATTAACGCCTGAATGCATTTACACTTGAAACGCATCAGACCGGAAATTTCTTTGTGTTGCATTGTGGGATTTGTATTCGGTATTACAGAGTAAGAGGAAATCAAAGTAAATATAGATATGTTTTAAATAATGCAATATAAAATATTAGTCCAATTGAAAACATTGTCAGCATCTATTTAATGTAAATAACTTGAAGACAAAGCGAAAAAGATAGACTTTCGAAGTTTTAATTTTCACAGGATATACCTATTGCCCATACACAAAGGGATACGACACAGGGAACAAGTGACATGTTTTTATAGCATAGAGACTTCAAGCCCTCATAGTATGGAGAGAATTGGAAATGGAGCGGGCTTGAATTATTTGAGTCAGTCGGCACTGGGAAGGGTAAAGGCTATATAAATTTGTGGGACAAGGAATTTAACTTTTTGCTCAATCAATATACTCTAATATACAGGGGTAGAAATTAAGAAAAAACCCTCAAGAGCCAAATGGGCTCCGAAGTTTTAAATTCTGAGAGCCCAGATTTAAATTTAGGGGTCCGTCATATTTACTTGAAAAAATTTTAACCAGTTTGTGGTCTTAACATTTTTAACAACTTGCTTAGCCTGGCAAGTGCTATACTGCTATTTTGCTTGCCGGCAAAGAAAAAAATGTTTGAGTCAATTTTTTGTTTTATTAATTTATTGTTATTTCAATGAATATATACAATGTTAATTGTCTTTGAATGATATACATTGTATTTGCAAGTAAATGAATTGTAAATGCATTCCGTATTGTCAATATCATTTATATCAATCATTATTATAACTGTTTTACAATGTAATTACTGTGTGTTTAAATTACAAATGTTTTCAATTTTTAAAGCAATATCTATCCATTTTAAGTATCTCATTAAAATTCTGTTCACATCAACTAATTTTCCTTTTATCATTCACCTACATTTAATTAAGATTTTATACAATGTGTAGTATTACATGCCCATGTGTCATCATTTAAACACATCCTGAAATTCAGTTCCGTTCAGTATCAGTTCTTTTATTACACACACCCAATTTCCATTTTCTCCATAAACTGCAAGCAACAACAGTAACACACGATGTGTTCTGTGACATTTTTGGCCACAAGTAAAGGCTAACATATTTTCTTGTCAATAAAATAATTATTTTAGTTCCCAACTGGTTTTTAGCAATCCATTTAAACTACAAATAGAAGGAAATGGATCACTTTTTAAACTTAAGCTTTTTGAAATGACGATTGCAGAATGGTTGTACTTCTACTTTCATTTTGATAAAAGCGGATATTCCAACTGAACAAGTCAAAATTTTAACTTCATCAGATTGGGAATTTTAAGGACCAAAATTGGGAAAAGACAGATACTATTTCCGACTGGAAATGGACCGAATAACGGCCCCCAAAAGTGACAAAAAATTTCTGAAATCAATTCGCCAAACGGGTGACTTTGTTTGTAAAACAATTCGCCCGATCGTAAATTCAGTCGCATCAGGCGAACGGGCACCTTCATTCGTTAAAAAAGAAAAAACTGTCAAATAAACATGTAGTGAATCAGTGCAAAGATGACTCCAAATAGCGCAAACGAGGCTACTTACATGTACCTTAGTGTTTCCAGTGGCTTTTCTAGTTGAGAGTCAGCTGACCCTTTAACTCTGTCAATTAGGGGTCAAAGATATTTCCTGGGGGTTAGAGTTTATAAAGCGTATACTATACACAATAAAAGAACACTAAACTACAAGTTTTAAATACTGTTTTAATCAAATGCATGTACATTGTAATCATTAGCTAGTAGTCATGTACTGAAACAATAGAGCTAGCTTGGCTCAGTCAGTAGCGCGCTCGACTCTTGATCGTGAGGTCCAGCTGGCAGAAGGTTGGATTCCTGTCTGTCAGATGAGAAATTAAAAACCATGGTCCCATGTCACAGTAGGTGTTGGCACGTTAAAGAGCCCTCACTGCTCAATGGCGGTAAGTGCCAAGCATAGACCAAAATTTGAAGCCCTTCACCTGCATTTGGCGACGTCTCCATATAAGTGAAATATTCTTGAGTGGGATGTTAAACAACAATGAACAAACAAACTGAAACAATAGAGTACTGAAAGTTTGACATGATATGACATTTTCTACATGTATATTTAAGTGATTACATGTATAACATATTTTAATGAATTACAGTCAAAACTTGTCTATAAAGACCGCTCAGGGGAAATTATAAAAATGGTCTTTATAGACAGTTGGTCTTTATATAAAGGGTAACATGAGATAGTATGAAATACAATGTCTCGAAGATGACTTTCATTATTTCCAACTGCATATTTCTTACCTGGTTAGACGTTCCGTTTAGTAAATTTGCATTGTATTTGTAATACTAAAGAAATTTTCTTACCTGCAGGGTCTGGACAATTTTTAAATATTTTTGTTTTTTTAATTCTGAATTGGGAATTTTTGCATATTTAGGGAAAATACAAGCCATTTTTGCATTGGGAAGGGTCCTGTAACCGGACCAAAAATTGGCATAGGAAAATTCCTGTACATGTAAATAGTGAGAATATGAGATAAATGTTTTTTATATTTTTGAGTGAAAGATTCTTTGTTTATTTGTTTATTGTTGTTTAACGTCCCATTCGAGTATGTGAAAGATTCTTATGTGGGGAGTTAAACAACAATACATCAACAACAATGTCGATCGTTAATTATTCTATTCAGACGAGAGAAAAAAATCGTCCTCAAGTCAGTTCAGGTCTTTATACTCCTCAGGTCATTGTACCTCCCCAATTTTTATTTACAGAAGAGTCCATTGTTTTTCAGGGGTTGATGAGTTAAAAATGAAAGCCACCAAACAACTGAAAATTTGTTTGAATGTGGCATAAAATACCCTTTAAAACAAACAAATCAAAATATTATATGTAATTGGGTGGTACATTTTGTGTATAAATGTACATACACATACAGTGCTAAAAGTGAGTCGAATATTCCAATTTTTCCATGGTTTTATATTTGTTAAAGCAATGGTTTTCAAATACCTGCCACAAAGTAATGCCTGCATCAATTTCTGTCAAAATTCACATATTTATATAAAAAAGTACAGTGGAACTTTGCTGTTGAGCCCACCTAACTGACTGACTCAAAGTGGTCTGATTAGACAGGTGGTCTCTTAAGGTTCTGTATTTATTAAATTTTGATCAAGAGACTGAAAACTTATGGTCTTAAATGCAAGGTGGCCCCCTAAGCAAGGTGGTCTTTAGGTGAGGTTCCACTGTACATTCATCATCTGATATTAGTTTTAAACTGTTTTGGAACTTTATTTTTGAGAAGCAACAGTTTTTCTTTGCAGTGTGTATTTTGTTGATACCACTAGCTACATTGTACATGTACTATGTACAAAGAAGGAAATGTCACTGCAAAATTGGCTTGTCACTTACAAATAACTGCAGTTTTCATGAAACGAAACTAACACATTCCAAACCAATTTAGAAAGATCGTTCATACACATGTAGACGTCAACACAAATGTGCAAAGGTTTGCAATATTTCATTGAGTGCATAAGTCGGGCCAGTTATTTTCAAACAGTTGATTTAAAATAGAAAACTACAAAAAAAAATGATTTTAATTGACTCGCTTTAAACATGGCGCTGTATATGGCCCGATATTTAATCTTATACATTCAACTTTTATTTTGTAGCAATACCTTGCTCCAGTACTGAATGAAGAATCCGATCAGGATGTCAAGCCGTATGGACTCTTTGCTGTCAAATTTTTGCACTGTACAGTGGCCACAATGCAGTCCGGAGTGATTACTTCATCACTCCTGACAGCTGTGGATGTCTGCTACAGATGCTATGATAAGATAAAGGCAAAGATTAAACTTACGGAGCCGCTCTCTGTCCAGAAACTTCTCTATCATATACTCAACAAACTAAATAATAAGGCAAGTACATGTAATATCAACTAGTGTCAGAGTGCAAGAGAGAGATAGAGAGAGTAACCTGTGGGAAGATCTCTTTTCCAGACTCTGACATGAAATAGTAAGGAAGGGGCAGACATATATGTACAGGATTTTTCTACCTCATAATTTCTGGAACCAGAGTCCTAAACATTGGGAAGATACACATAAATCTAATGTGAAACTGATCTCTCACTGCTCCCGTTTTCTGATATGTTGTGTAAAGGATCTAACGCAATCCACTAAGGGGCCACATTTGGGTGACCTTGTTGGTGTATAATGTTTGACCAATGAAAATGTGGCTTACATTGTGATTTTGAAAGTTTATCGAAAGACAAAAAGATGTAATTTATTTTAAAATTAAGAAACCAACAGTCCACAGAATTCATTCAAAATTTCTTTAGTCATACAATCTTATCCAATGAAAGGAATTCTTTACTTTCTGATTTGTTGTTTATGATATTTAAAATGTATACAGCTCTCTGCCATTTGATAAACTTACAAGATTGTGTAAGTCACATTTTCATTGGTTGAAAATGACAAACCTTTGAGGTCATCCACATGTAATCTCATAGCGGAATGCATTTGATCCTATACTCAACATATCAGAAAACAGGAGGGATAACAGATCGGTTTTTAATTACATTGGGTATTCATGTATGTTGTTTTAACTAAAACAGAACTTATTATGAGATGTTTATTTGGAAATAACTTCTTCTTTGTCTTGAAATTGCAAAGGTATGTGTAGTTTTGGAAAAAATATAAGCCATTTTGGCATTGGGAATGAGTCCCATAACTACACCTTAAAACTGCCTTAGAAAATCCCTGATATGTATTACTTACAAAAACAGCATCTATAATTTTTTTTTTTTGTGATTGAATCATCAGTGATCTTTGTATAATTTCTTCATTTTAAAAAAAAGTCTTGCGTCAGTGCAGGTTCGAGCCCCTCTGGAACTTAAGCTGATTTTATGAGAAAGTTTTCCAGTTTACTCGTTGAATTCCGGTGGTCTCTTCCTGGGTACAGTGTAACAGGGTTCTCTCCCCTACCAATAAAAACTGGCTGACACGATGTAACTGAAAAATTGGTGAGTGTGGCATAAAAGACTATTCAAAAACTTTTAAAAAATCATTTTAAAAATTACACATAAAAATTCTCACTTCCATGTACTGATACCCTTGACCATTTCAAAATAGGTGCAGAAATTTTTAAAATAATTTTCCTAATAGTGAAGAGATGTATAATTTTGAAGAGATACTATATACTTGGTGAAATTTTGTAGGAGTACTTGGATAGTGTATGTAGCATTTCAAATTTCCTGTATGAAGAGTTGCTTCCCTTACCTGATATTTCTACTGGGACAGCCGTGACGATTGTTTCTAGTGCATTTACCTTGCTATGGAATCTAAGCATTAAAGTGGAGCAGGAGAAAGACTTTGTTGATTTTCACAAAACTCTGAAAATCCGCTACACAGCTTTGAAGATCATGCTGCTAAAGAAGAATTCAACCACCACTGTACTTGAGAAATTCCTTTTGTCAATTACAAGGTAACTATTGCTCCTTAAAATCAAATAGACAGTTTTAACTGGGCGAAACAGCTGATCACAATATTGAGTGACAAACAGCTGATCACAATAGAGAGTGACACAGCTGATCACAATATTGACTGACACAGCTAATATTGGAAATCTTTTACAACAAATTTAAACTTCGAATTTTGACTTTATGCTTAATACTTTAAATTGAAGACAATTTTCAAAACTAATATTTCTTATAATACTTGCAGCTCTTTTTTAAAACTGTATTTCTACTTTTTGTCCAGATTGCATCTTTAGCAAGTTCGGTTTATAGATTGTCGATGTCTGTCTGTCAACATTTTGGTAAAAGTTTGGTTTAAGCAATTCTCAGCAATTGATAGAGGCATCTAGGTTACCTGTGACAATTGCATTTGAATTATGTAGGTTCCTATGGCAAGTGCAATTGAATTATGTGTGTTTGAAATTTGGGGGTGGATCAGAGTAGTTATTGGGGTGGGGATCAACATTTTGGATAAAGCTTCAGGTTGAAGCAAGTTCTGGGTAATGGATAGAGGTCCATACTTCATACTTGGCCTGTAGGTCACCTGTGTCAAGTGCAATTGAATTATGTGGGGTTGAAGTTTGGGGGTGGATCAAAGTACCATAGTAATTGGAGTGGAGATCAACATTTTGGTAAAAGTTTCAGGTTGAAGCAAATTTCAGGTAATGGATAGAGGTACATACTTCAAGCTTGGCTTGTAGGTTACCTGTGTCAAGTTCAAATGAGTTAAGTGGGTTTGAAGTTTGGGGTTGATTAAAGTAGTAATTTGGATGGGAATCAACATTTTGGTTAAAACTTCAGATTGAAGCAAGTTCTGGGTAATGGATAGAGGTACATACTTCAAACTTGGCCTGTAGGTTACCTTGTCAAGTGCGATTGAGTTATGTGGGTTTGAAGTTTGGGGGTGGATCAAAGTAGTAATTGGGGTGGGGATCAACATTTTGGTTAAAGGTTCAGGTTGAAGCAAGTTCTGGTGAATGGATAGAGGTACAGACTTCAAACTTGGTCTGTAAGTTACCTGTAGCATGTGCAATTGAATTATGATGGTTTGAATTTTGGGGGTGGATCAAAGTAGTAATTGCGATGTGGATCACATTTTGGTTAAAGTTTCAGGTTGAAACAAGTTCTGGATAATGGATAGAGGTACAGACTTGTAGATTACTTGTGGCAAGTGCAATTGAGTTATATGGGTTTGCATTTTTGTGGTTGGATCATAGTAGTAATGGGCTGGGAATGAACATTTTGATTAAAGTTTCAGGTTGAAGTAAATTCTTGGCAATGGAAGGATGTACAGACTTCATATTTTTATGATTATAAACAGAATTAAGGTGAATAGTGCTTGAAAATTATGACATTTGGTTTCAGGTAATTAAATTGAACCTAATAAGAAATAGCTTCAAACACATTGGTATTATACTTGCGTCTAATTTCAGTCCAGGGTATAAACCTATAGAGTGATTACAGAAAATAACAGATGTGTGTTATTGTGAAAATGTACAGAAGTTGTATCTTGAGAAAGTGTAACATGTAATAACATATGTGTGTTACTGTAGAGTAGAGAGCTTTTTATTTTGTTTGGAAAATAAACCTTAGCATTTTTTTCAGTGCAAACAAAAATATGGCTAACATTCCATGGACTTTAAAGTGCATGCTTCAGTAAAAATATTTTATGAGCAAAAGCTTTAATTTTCTCTACCAACAGTCTGAAAGATGTGATTTCATTTTTTGTAATAACAGAGCAAAGTTGTTACAGAAATGTCTTAACTTCCTGTAATAACAAACATGTGTTATATTCACTTTGATAAACCTTACATCAGCTTAAAATTTTTGCTCATAAAATTTTTGTTCTTGCTATGAAAATACATTGATGCCAAGAAAAAGGAATATCAAATTTTTGGATGTCTTCATTGTGAAAA
Source organism: Atrina japonica (assembly GCA_030159075.1). Lineage (NCBI taxonomy): Eukaryota > Metazoa > Mollusca > Bivalvia > Pterioida > Pinnidae > Atrina > Atrina japonica. The sequence continues at coordinate 212,070 of BROG01000358.1, forward strand.
CTTCATGATAACATTCACATGTTCTTGTATGCGACACATTGTCCTGAGACAACAGATATGTGTTATAACAGGGTTGATAAGGAAAGTTGAGATTACTCATGTTTGTCCCACAATAAAACACATCTGTTATTTTTCTGTAATAACTGTATAGGATTATACCTTTGAATGAATTGACTGGTTAGATTTTACTTTGCAATTTGGCCATACCGTCTTTAGCAATATCTTATATTTTGAAGGTATGATAAGATGCTTTCACAATCCAAAGAAATGCAACTGAAGGGAAACCGACATGCAACCTTTGACTTGAGTTATAATATCATCCGTGACATTCTGGAGAATTCAACAGAAGTGGGCGACTTGAGGAGAAATCTTACAGAAACTGATCTCGCAGGAATTGTTTCCGTATTTCAGTACCTGGTGAAAAGTGTCCTTCAACACAAGATGTATTGTGAAATGGATAGTCTTGTGAAAAATTTCGATAATTTATGTACAAAGCTCAGAAATCAGAAGCAAGTTATATGTAAAGTCAAATTAATAGAAATGATCTACAGGCTTTTATTTATGTGTATGAATGTGGAGCAAAATTTAGAAGAACATATTGGATGTGATATTTTAAGTCTTTCAGAAAATGTTTTTAGTGTCTGCAAAGAAATAAAGGATATTTCGTTGTGTTGGCAACTTATGATCTCCGATATCATATTAGTTTTTCTCAAATTTATGGAGCCCAGGAATATAACTGCTTTCAAAAATTTGACAGTGTTGCTGGAGGTTTTTATATCAGTCATTAATCTGCTTATGAATCAAAACCAAAATAAGCAAAAGAATTTAAAATTGGGTTGTAAGTTAAAGGGAGATAACTCTCCAAGTACTAAGCGAGACATCTCAAAGAGTGGCGAAGACAAAGATGAGGGATCCTTGTGTGTTAAAATGGTGTCAGTTCTAGGATTTTACTTGAAGATTGTATACAAATTTCTTCAGCAGTGTAAAGTGCCAAATCTTTTCTTTATCAGTAGAGAATGTGTCAATAAATCTTGTCAATTTTTCTCATGGAAAAATGGCCGTGTTAAGGAAAAGTCCCGATTTATATATGAAGTAGTGATGTTTTTAGATTATTTAATTTCCAGTTTTGCTGATTGCATTTTGTAAATGATTATTTCGTTTTTGTTCGTAAATTTCTTGAATTTCACTGAAAATTTCTGTACAAACCCTTAAGGCCAAGAAAAAAGGAATTGGTTCTCAGGCCAAATTTTTTCAAATTAAATGAGGCAGGCAGGTTTTTTTTTAGATCAAAATACCATGTCACGTGACTGCAAATGTACAAATTGTGCACTAATGTAACATGAAACATTTTCTTAAAGCGATATGAGCTGTTGTAGGTGAAAAAATTGATATGCCCATTTTATGTAATATTTTATCTCATATATATCCCAAAGAGACCATCTGGTGGTTAGAATAACAAATTCATACATATAATTGCAACAGACTTGCTAAACGTAACCCGTAATATCAGTCTTTTTTGTTTCAATATTATTCCCGAGCTTTGCAAATTAATTTTCGGTGTTTTTTACAAAGATTATCAAGTGTCCAATAAGTACATGCAATTTGCTTTTAATATATATTTTATTCCTATTACCCTTTGTTTTTATTTTCATACATCATCATTTCATACCTAAATCCTGCAAAGTTGGTCTTTTCCCTCATGTCAAAACATTCATTTCTGACATTGCCCACGTGCCGGGTATATATCGGGTTATCTCGACCCATTTTTAACTCACCTGAGCTAAAGGTGACCACATACCTTACATAACCAACGACTGCTCAATTTCAGCAGATGGTCACTTGTATACTTCGTGTATTAATATCGCAAAGGGAGGTAACTCAAACATTGAATCGTTTCCGCAGAAGTTAGGGAAAATCGCTATGTCTATTGTCAGGCGTTTACACAACAATTATCACAATTTTTGAAGTTAATCACAATTAGATTGGGATGTATAAACCTAAACTTTTTATGTAATCGGTATGTTCATAATGGATTTCAAACAGAAACGATGTCTTCAACAAAAAACAAAAAGTTTCATCCATTGCTGAAAGCGTAGATGTATATAAGTGAAATTGGTGATAGATCGTTTTGCTACATCGCGACTTTAGGCCCGAATGATGTCAATGAAAAATTATTTCTTTAAAAATAAACATTGGGTCTTTTTCGCCCCGTACAGTTCCTTATATTAATCATTAGAAGATAGAGAATGTTGTTTGGTTGTATATTTAGTCTAGGCAGAGTATATGTTCACGTACCATGCTAATAGCCCTAAATAGGATTGTTTACGTACAATATTACAAGCCCTAAAATTTGTTTTAAATAGCAGCCATTTTTCGGTATGAAAAAATTTATTTTACCTGGACCTAGTGTCATGTTTGGTTTAAATATAAGTAGGTTCCATAAATCCTTTGTTTTATTCTGAAATGAGTGTTAATGCAGAAAAGAAAATATTTAAAATGTTTATTTTGAATTTACTTAGAGGGTGGAAATTGTATTTTTTTTGTTTTTGTATCTGCATTAATTTGATTTATAATCATTTCATATATGTTAGATAGAAGTAGTTTGAATCCCTATTTTTGCCAAAATAACAACCCATTTCAGTACTTTGATTAATTCATCCCATCACATTCTCGGCTTTATCATTCTTGACACATATGAACTGTCCAACTCCACCAGACATGGTGACACGATTGTAAAACATAGATGCACATAGTTTTCACAGTTATATTGTTTTGATTTTGGAAATGTTGGCATTCATTGAACAATGAAGATTGGACAAATTTGTTTTAGTGACCTAAATTTTTTATTTGCTTTGGGTATTTAAAATAGCAATGAAAACACATATTTTACGTAATACATGAACTTTCCAATTAAAAAAAATCACCTCCTGTGTTTTAAAAGTAAATATAAAATACATAAAAAATAGGCCAACTTTAACATTTGCGAATGTGTCAATACCGAGCGCTTAAAGTACCGAGATCCCCTGACCAAATTGCGAAGCACATTTGATATGGCGAAAGAGTTTATCTGAAAGGTCATTGCATATGAATATACAGCCAGATTTTTTAAGGTACGAGAAAACTTAAATTCTAATATAACAAATAACATGAAAAAAGGTATTTTACAATGTTTCGCATGTCTGATAATGTATTTGAACAAACATTTTATATTCTTGTCTTTATGTCATGGGACAAAAATCACCACTGTGACACTTTATATTGCTTTTAGATATAGTGGTTAAAATGATAGAATTTAGGGGTGTGGTTAAAAAGTACATGTGGCGGGGCTTGAGAACCAATTCCTTTCTTTTTCTTGACCTAATGTTTTATTATTATTTTTTTATTATTTTAAATCCCACCAAGATTTTTGCACTTACTCCTGAGGATTGACCAGATTAAGATAATTTACACAACACCTACTTTAACACATGACCTCGTTTTTTAAATCTCGTACAAAAGAATTGTGACTTTCCTTTTCTATGCCCTGCGATTGGTGGAAGTACAGTTGCTAAGTCTTTGGTATGACCTGGTACTTTTAATTGAACCTGAGATCTTCTACTTGTGAGTCGAAAGCTCTACCACTAGACCACCATAAGCGGTCCCTTGAATTTTAGATTTGAAAAAATTTGTCTGATGACCTCAAATGTTTTAACAGTGTTTTTCTTCTTGTTCTTGTAGATCCAGACGTCAGGACAAAATACCTAGAGGGCGCCAGACAGACGATGGAAACATACGTTTGTCTACTGGACACAGAATATCCTGTCAGCTGTGTAGATATGCTAGACAAAGAGAGACATTTCTGCGGTAAGGCCAAACAAACAAAAATTTGAATTTAAATCGTATTTTATGCCACACTCAACAATTTTTCAGCTATATGGTGATGGCCAGTTTTTATTGATTAAGGAGAGAATCTGGTAACAACGTATCCAGGAAGAGACCATCGGCCTTCCACAAGAAAACTGACAAACTTCCTCACAAAAAACAGATAAGGCTCCATGGCTTAAAGTGTGATGTATTAAACACTTGGCCATGGAGGCTATTAAGTAGTATGAATCAACTTTGGCATAAATGGAATTTCAACTCGTCCAACTTTGACATAAGCGGAATTTTGACTTGTCCAACTTTGACATAAGCAGAATTTTGACTCGTCCAACTTTGACATAAGCAGAATTTTGACTTGTCCAACTTTGACATAAGCAGAATTTTGACTTGTCCAAGATTGACATAAATGGAATTTTAACTCATCCAACTTTGACATAATGGGAATTTGAACTCCTCCAATTTTGACATAAATGGAATTTCTACTTGTCCAACTTTGACATAAGCAGAATTTCGACTCATCCAACTTTGACATAAGTAGAATTTTGACTTGTCCAACTTTGACATAAGCAGAATTTTGACTTGTCCAACTTTGACATAAGCAGAATTTTGACTTGTCCAAGATTGACATAAGCAGAATTTTGATTTTCCAACTTTGACATAAGCAGAATTTTGACTTGTCCAACTTTGACATAAGCAGAATTTTAACTCGTCCAACTTTGACATAAGCAGAATTTTAACTCGTCCAAGATTGACATAAATGGAATTTCTACTCGTCAAACTTTAACATTAGCAGGATTCAGACGCATCCAATTTTGACATAAGTGGAGTTTGGACTCGTCCTATTTTGACATAAGCGGAGTTTGGACTCGTCCAACTTTGACATAAGTGGAGTTTGGACTTGGACATAAGGCCAAAAAAAATTAATCATTAGTTTCTCGGGCACACCCCATTACCTAAGATGATGCCGCATTCTAAATTTTTATCACATTTTTTACCTTTTTTGGAATTTTCAATTCCGCAAGTTTTTGGAATTTTAATTCCGGTTTGTGTTATACCATATCTTATTTTTAAAATTTAGCATTCAATTGACTAAGATGTAGATCAGTTTTACGTTTAGTTACTATGTGTTTGAACTTCGGTGCCAGTGGTAAAATAAGTTTATAATTGACACAGATTGTCTGTGGGGTGTGGATTATTCTTGAATAGAGTATTATTGGAGGATATACATAAACTGCAATGTGAACTTACTGTTTACATGTATTACAGATGGAAATATAGACCTTGGGAATTAGGCGCTTCCAGCTCGGCGGTACGATGAATTACTGAAACAGCAATTATTTACCGAATCGCCACCTTAAATTATTACTTGTTCATTTTTTCCCACAAAATATATCATTTTAACAATAATTTTATTGATTTTAAAGTAATATTTCAACTATCTGTGAGTGATATGTTCATTTTCAAATGTAGGATACAGAGACCTGTTTTACTAATGTTCATATGAAAGTCTGTTGTAACTTGCTAGTTTAAGTTGCGAAATTGTACTTTCAACCTCTCACTCTCAGTGGTCAACACAACTGTGGATTACTTGGTTTCAGTGGAATAAAGAATCATATAACATTAATGTACATTAGTATAGACTTGCACACCAACATGGAAATGGACCCTTGTATATAATATTTAAATGAAACCTATCAGAAATGTCTAGTCGAAGTAATCCTTTCAAATTAATCATATTATTGTTAAATTGATATATATATATTCTTTTTTTGAAAAAAACGAACAAGTTAAAATTTAAGGTGCCACAGGATTTATAATTCGTTGTACCCCAGCACGGTACAAGTCATATTCTGTAAATTTTGTGGAAATTGGGAGAAGAAAAAGTGAAGGTACCAATAAGGTTATGAAATCTCTACAAGTAAATGATATTGTGTCTGTTTTTGGGAGGTATATAAGATACCACATAGAGTCTGACAGCCGTAAAAAAATGAAAACCTTCAAGAAAATGATGATAATGATTGTGACCCCCAACATAATTCTGATCCTAGGAGTAACTTGATATGTATAAAACCTATTGAGGTGCCTTACTTCAGTAGTGCTTGTTTCAGAGATATCTGTTTTTACTGTGGTACTAATGATAATCTCCACAAGGAGACTGGTTCATACCCTGTATGTTCCGAGTGCTAAGTTAAAAGCACATTTAACACAAGGAACCTCTTCGGAGGTACTGGGGTGGCACCAGCGTGTGGCAAGTGCTTTGAGTAGTCACGCAGCATGTTAAATCAACTCCAATCGATCGAAGGAAAAAGTGCCCCTCTAAAAGAAAGTATATTATGGCTGCAGAACATGATAAAAAGAAACTCAAGCTGATTTTCAGAATGTTAAGGTTTTATTTTATGTCTTCAATAAATAATGTAAATGAAAAGTGTGATGGTTTTGTTAAAATTTTATATATATGTACATTGCTTTGAAATGTGAAAACTACAATCTTTCTGCCAAAAAAAACAAAACAACAAAAATCTGCCTGCCTCATAAGATTTTTCCAAAAAGTGCCCGAGAAACTAATGATTAATTTTTTTTTTTTGGCCTAAGCGGGATTTGGACTTGTCCAACTTTGACATAACAAGATTCCACTGTATTAGTTTGATTCAAATTTTTGGTTGTTGTTTTTAGGGTACCTCATGTCCAGATATGGTCACTTCTGTTTAGGATTGGAGCTCACCATGGAGACCGTCTATTTTTACACCAAAGCCTGTCAACAGCTAACAAAATGGGTGGAGTCTGACGAAAACTTGAAGAAAACAAGAATCCTTGAGGTTGTGCCTTAACTTTTTTTTTCAGCAGTTAGAATATCTTTAATCACTTGGTGCATAGTATAATGCAGCATTCTCTTTAGAAATTAGTGTTGCTAGGCACACATGTAAACAAACATGATCCAGAACTATCATAAACATCGTCACTTCTAAACAACTGTTTAAAACGAGGTTTTTTGTACAGCTGAACTGGTTGTATGGATAACTCATAGGATTTATTTCCGGATCAAAAGGGTGAACCTCATTTCCTGATTTTTTTTTACCTTAGGTTGACGGATATATCCTACTTAAACATTTAGGGAAATTTAACAGGGTGACGGATACATCTGTCTTAAACATTTAGGGAAATTTAACAGGGTGATGGATACATCTGTCTTAAACATTTAGGGAAATTTAACAGGGTGATGGATACATCTGTCTTAAACATTTAGGGAAATTTAACAGCGTGAAGGATTTATTCATCATAGGCAAGGAAGTGGTCAATCAAGGGGTTTTCCAAGAGTCATTTTGAGTCTGGATAAAGTCCCAGTCTCAATGTGGAACATTGTAATATCTTCAAAATTTTCCGACTTCTCATTTCCAATCTTATCCCCTGAAATTTTATCTTGTTAGAGTACATGTTGGAACTTTGAGATGTATTCAGGGACATTTGTAAAGCTGTTTAAGACTTTACATTTTATGATTTCTTTATCATTTTGACAAAATTGTTTTGATCAAAAGATAATTTCTGTTTTTTGTAATTTTACACAAATTCCCAATATCATGGATACTTTAGCCACTTCAAAATAGGAAGGAAAACCCCTGTACTCTATTTTGAATAGTCAAGAATCACAGGACAATGGTTCATATTGAAGAGGCATTAGCCGTGTTTTTTTCAAAAATTTTGTTTGTTCTTTTTTAATACTTAGTTTGATATACATTAACAAAAAAACAGATATGCAAGCATAAAAATTCCTATAGATCTTGTGAAAATTGTTTGAGAAACCCAGGTTTGGCTCTTTTTCATTACTATTTGGAGCATGGAAGTCTCACCGTATACGAGACTATAACGTGATATCCTGTTATAAAAAAACATGGCTGATTACAATCAAAATCTGTGGTATTTCAGAGGGAAAAGATGAACTGAAATGAGGTGATATGATCGACTCGCTCAATGATACTTTAATTGCCATAATGGCAGTGCGGTACATGGAGGATTACTTAGGGTATAAAAGACGATTTTTATATAGATATGGATGAAGAAAATTACTTTAAACTTTCTGATGTTGATTCAGATCTCCATGTTAACTATTTACCTACTGTGAACAAAATGATAATGATGAAGTATTGAAGAAGTCGGAAATATGTTTTAATTTTGCGATCCCAGAAGGTGAATTAAAGTGACAAAAAACTTTTTTTTTTTTCACAAATATCTCGGCAATAACAGACCGGTTTATTCCCTCACGTTAATAGATAATAAACAGTCATTATTGAATGAGTTTCATGAGAATTATTTGGACCATATCGTCAAATTTACAAATGATTATGCCACATTTGATATGGAATATGCAATAAAAATGATCATGAAAGGATGCCAGTTACAAAAGATGAAATGTGGAAAATATATGGAATAAATAAAACAGGATATTTTTGTTTTAAATTCTAATTGATATCACTAGTTCTTTTCTTCAAAACCAAGTAAAATAAATTGTTAATTGTAATGTTGATTATTTCTTTGTCTTTATATACACCCACTGCTTTGTAAATAAAGTTTCTAAAAAGCCTTTAAGGATTACTGGGATTTTGCTGTGATATTGCCGCTGGCTGTAATTATATACAATGTACAGTAGTAGGACACAAATGAGTAGACTGTGCAAAAGTCGCCGGATTGTCGACTATAGCCGGTTAAATTTGAATCTGACCGGTGAAAAAAAATCTGGATATCGGACATTTTGTTCGGTGACCTAAATATAGATCTATTATATAAACAAATTTTAATAGTGTATAAATTGTGATAAGATAAAGATTGGTTATGACAAAAAGAAACACAAAATTATGTCAACCTGATAAATTGCCGATCGAGTACACCTATCGATATGTGAATATTCCACGCACGTCATCACATGTCCCTACCGTTGATTTAAGATGTTAAGATTAAGCTTGTAATTAAATCGAAAATGAAAGTAGATTTTGTAGGTCTGTTCCTTTGACTCCAAAATTCCTCTATGAACTGATTTTGACTTTCCATCATTTTTAAGAGTTGATTTCTGATGATTTAGTCTGAAGTTTGTCAGGGAGATATGTAAAAGGATCGACCAATGAAAATACGCAATTTAATTGCACACATTTTTGACAAGCAGTCAGTTTCAGGTTAATTAATATCACCTGTCGGACACTAAATAAACAAATTCAAAATGTTTAGTGTTACAGCAAATTAATTATACTTTTAACTTATTATGACCCTAGATTTTAATTAGATATATATTTAGTAATCCTGACACGTTTTGTCTGCATCCCTCAATCTTCGGCAGATTAAAATTGAGTGATTTTTAATGTGTTGTTGTGTTGACTGTTGTGCATAATCAAATCACCATGATTTTTTCATGTTTATGGATTAAATAATTATTTTCCCTCTATTTGTTCACAGTTCAAAAGAGCCTTTTAGGTTACAATTTTACGATGGTAAAAGATGATATGAATGTCCTCACTTACCGAAATAACAAGTCGAAGAGAAATCTGGCAAGATCAACTCGGAAATATATATCCAAACACTCGGCTCGTTTTACAGGACCACTTGCATCCATTTTGAAAAATTTGATAGAAATGTTTCACAGCTATGTCTCTTATAACGTTTATTTATTGTCATCTTTGTAAAAATATGAGAAGGGGTACCAGAATATGTGACGCTATGTAAACAATATAACGAAAGGGTGCAGATTACTGGTAGGATTTTATTTACTTTTATGTTCAAAGTGCATATTATTTTACGGATACAAAAATAATGAAGTTAAAACTAGTTATAAAATCTATTTTTTACGTATCTTTATTGAAGTCTTTGATGTGAAAATTAATGCGGAATGTTCATGATTTAAGTACAGTGTATGTTTTGATTACATGTCATCTGACCATTGTTTTGCGTTGGGAGTACAGATGTGAAATAACGGTCCTTCTGCAGACTTGCCTTTTATAGTGGAACTGCAGAAATTCTAGTGATAACATTTAACAAAAATGTCTGCCTGTGGAATAATAAATCGGGGGTGTTTCAAAAACATAATTTTTTTTTTCGAATTCAAAACTTGTTCAAAAGTGCAATGACAGGTTTAAGAACCTGTATGAACCGTGTGACATGTCTGTGTAGTGTCACATGTCCGTGTAGTGTCACATGTCCGTGTAGTGTCACATGTCCATGTAGTGTCACATGTCCATGGTAGTGTTACATGCCCATGTAGTGTCACATGTCCTTGTAGTGTCACATGTCCATGGTAGTGTTACATGCCCATGTAGTGTCACATGTCCTTGTAGTGTCACATGTCCATGTAGTGTCACATGTCCATGTCATGTCACATGCCCATGGTAGTGTCACATGTCCTTGTAGTGTCAAATGACCTTGTAGTGTCACAAGTCATGTCACATGTCTGTAGTGTCACATGTCCTTGTAGTGTCACATGTTCATGTCATGTCACATATCCATGTAGTGTCACATGTCCTTGTAGTGTCACACACCTTGTAGTGTCACATGTCCATGTAGTGTCATATGTCTGTGTAGTGTCACATGTACATGTAGTGTCACATGTCCTTGTAGTGTCACACACCTTGTAGTGTCACATGTCCATGTCATGTCACATGTTCATGTAGTGTCACATGTCCTTGTAGTGTCACATGTCTTTGTAGTGTCACACGCCTTGTAGTGTCACACGCCTTGTAGTGTCACATGTCCATGTCATGTCACATGTACATGTAGTGTCACATGTCCATGTCATGTCACATGTTCATGTAGTGTCACATGTCCTTGTAGTGTCACATGTCTTTGTAGTGTCACATGTATGTAGTATACATAACCTGCCTTAATGAGATTCCTCATGCATATTTCCGTTATTTATACACCCTATTTGGTGGCCACATGCCTTACATAACCAGTGACTGCTCAATGTTAGCGGATGGTCACATGTATACTGTGTGTGTTGATATCGCAAAGGGAGGTAAATCGGACATTGAATGTTTCCAGTTCTCATTTCCACAGAAGTTGGGGAAAATCACCATGTCCATTGTCGGGTGTTATCATAACTTTTGAAGTTAATGACAATTAGATTGAGATCTATAAACCTTAACTTTCTGTGTTATCGGTCTGTTCATAATGGAGTTCAAACAGAAACAATGTCTTTAACAACAACAAAAAGTTTTATCCATTGTCAAAAGCATTGATGTCTATAAGTGAAATTGGTTATAGATCGTTTTGCTACATCGCGATATTAGACTTTATGTTGATGAAAAATTATTTCTTTAACAATAAACATTGGGTAAACTGTCTTTTTTTTTACCTGTACAGTTATTTATATTAATTAATACAAGATAGAGAATGTTGTTTGGTTGTTTATTTAGTCTTGGCAGAGTAGGCCTGTATGTTTATCAAGTACCGTAGTAATAGCCCTAAATAGGGTTGTTTACTTTCGATTTTACAAGCCCTCAAATTTGTTTCAAATCAGCAAATTTTTGCTATGAAAAAAAATTAATTTTACCTGTTCCCAGTGTCATGTTTGGTTTAAATTTAAGTAGGCTCCATAAATGCTCACATTTTATTTTGAAATGAGTTTTAATGCCAACAGACAATATTTAAAGTTGGTGCGAAAGATACAACAAATATAATTTAGAATTTTTATTTTGAATTTATTTAGAGGTTTGACATTGAAGTGTTTTTGTTTTTAGATCTACATTAATTTGATTCATTTGCATTTCATATATGTTAGATAGAAGTAGTTTGAAGCCCATGGCTATTTTGCCAAAATAACAACCCATTTTAGTACTTTCAATACCTTGATTTTTCTTCAGGTGTCATTGGGAAGGTCGTATGAATGTTTGGCTGATGTCCAGCGAAAGAATGGGTTTTGGCAGGCAGCACAGGAAACAGTAGCAAAATGTTTATCCGTGGACACAAGTTTGGAACACACAGCAGTAAAATTCTGGGTCAGAATGAAAAAAGAAGGAATAAAACAGGACATTACAGATCTAACCACAAGGTTCTTAGTTTGTAGTATTCCTCTGTTGTACATTACTTATCTAACTACAAGGTTTTTAGTTCGTAGTATTCCTCTGTTGTACATTACAGATCTAACCACAAGGTTCTTAGTTTGTAGTATTCATCTGTTGTACATTACAGATCTAACCACAAGGTTCTTAGTTTGAAGTATTCTTCTGTTGTACATTACAGATCTAACCACAAGGTTCTTAGATCCTAGTATTCCTCTGTTGTACATTACAGATCTAACTACAAGGTTCTTAGTTTGTAGTATTCATCTGTTGTACATTACAGATCTAACTACAAGGTTCTTAGTTTGTAGTATTCATCTGTTGTACATTACAGATCTAACCACAAGGTTCTTAGTTTGTAGTATTCATCTGTTGTACATTACAGATCTAACCACAAGGTTCTTAGTTTTTAGTATTCCTCTGTTGTACATTACAGATCTAACTACAAGGTTCTTAGTTTGTAGTATTCATCTGTTGTACATTACAGATCTAACTACAAGGTTTTTAGTTCGTAGTATTCCTCTGTTGTACATTACAGATCTAACTACAAGGTTCTTAGTTTTTAGTATTCCTCTGTTGTACATTACAGATCTAACTACAAGGTTCTTAGTTTTTAGAATTCCTCTGTTGTACAATACAGATCTAACTACAAGGTTCTTAGTTTGTAGTATTCCTCTGTTGTACAATACAGATCTAACCACGAGGTGCTTTGTTTGTAGTATTCCTCTCTTATACATTACAGATCTAACTACAAAGTTCTTAGTTTTTAGTATTCCTCTTTTGTACATTACAGATCTAACCACAAAGTTCTTAGTTCGTAGTATTCCTCTGTTGTACATTACAGATCTACAAGGTTCTAAGTTTGTAGTATTCCTCTCTGATACATTACAGATCTAACTAATTTTTTGGAGGTGCAGACCCCTAAGTATCTTAATGGAATGTTCTTGGTAGCATTGTTCCTCTGTTGTACATAACAGATCCAATTGTAATTTTTTGATGGTGCAGACTTCTAAGTTTCTAAATGGTATGTTTTTTTGTTGTTTTCTTTTAGATGTGCAGACCCCGAAGTATCTAAATGGTATGTTCCATGTTATTGATTTAGAACAGTCTATTATGGACAAGGGGTTGAAAGGGTTTACGAAAAAGCTGCAAAGTTTTATGTGGTACCCATTAGACATCAAGGAATCTTTGTTGTTTTTAGTCCACCATTAACAGATGGTGGTCTATTCATATGGCCCTTAATCCGTGGTCCGTCCGTCATCTATCTGTGGTCAGTCCATCATCTGTCTGTCCTGAACAATTCTTGTTACCTTTAGTTCTCAGAAGGGACTGAAGGTTACCCTTGAGGTTTAGTTATGCATATTACTTTTTCAGAGAGATCGGAATCCACCATGCCCAACAGGCGGCAATCTTGGATTATGACCAAATGAAGTTTGTTACCACTTCTTCTCAAAAAAGTACTGAAGGGATCTCCTTGAAATTTGACATGAAGGTTCCCCATGAGGTTTAGTTTTGCATGTTACATTTTCAAAGAGATCAGAAGTCAACATGGCCGGCAAGTGGCAATCTTGGATTTTGATGAAAGGAAGTTTGTTACCGCTGCTTCTCAGAAGGACTGAAGAGATCTCCTTGAAATTTGACGTGAAGGTTCCCCTTGAAGTCTATTTATGCATATTGTATTTTCAGAGATCCCAATCCAACATGGCTGTCAGGTGTCCATGTTGGATTTTGACCAAAGGAAATTTGTTCCTGCTACTTCTCAGAAAGTACTGAAGGGATATCCTTGAAATATGACATGAAGGTTCCACTTGAGGTCTAGTTGTGCATATTGCATTTTCAGAGAGATTGGAATCCAACATAGCCGACAGGTGGCCATCTTGGATTTGACCAAAATTAGTATGTATTTCTCAGAATGTACTGAAGGAATCTTTTCGAAATTGATTATGGAAGTTACCCCTGAGGTCTAGATGTGCATTATACTTTTTCAGAGAGATCAGAATCCAAGATGGACACCTGTTGGCCATGTTGATTTCATTCTCTCTTAAAATGTAATATGTTCAGTTCAAGTTCAGTTTCGCTATAATCTTGTGAAAAAAGTATGTCACAGAAATATGGATTTAAGTTCAAATTCAATGTTAAGACACAAAATAAGAGAAAAGAACAGTCTGTCATTGATCAGACATAGAACATTCAATGGTGGGCACCAAAATTCCTCTGGGGTCTCTTGTTGTATAAATGTATCCTGCTTTTGATCATTACAGTACGTTGGCTGAGGTTGCACAAAAAGTGACACCTGGTGTGGATGTCCACAAATTGTTGACCCTCGAGCTTCATCATCTACAGTCCTCAAGGTAAGTGTTAATACTCTACAGATTTTTTGCTTGACATGAATTTTATATATCCGGGATTTTCCCATAGCAAAAATGGCTCTCATTTTTAGCTCACCTGAATCTACAGTTCAAGTTAGCTTTTCTTATCACTTTTTGTTGGTTGTCTGCATCTGTTTTTTAGCATTTCACATTTTCGACAACAATCCAGGGGTGGATCCAGGGTGGGGCAAAAGAGGCCCCAGGGGGGATATCCCTCTTTTAAAATCTTCTCCTCCTGAACTGCTGCATGGATTGAAAAACTAATTGCATCTGTGTGATCTATACAGATATTTGATTCAATTTTGTTGATTTTGTAGAAATCAAAAAATAAATTTTTGACATGTATTGACATCTTTGTAGAATTTGTCATTTTCATTCATTTTTAGCTCACCTGGCTAAAGCCAGGGTGAGCTTTTGCCATCACTTTGCATCCGTCATCCGTCCGTCCAGCGTAAACTTTCATTCAAAGATCATCTCCTCTGAAACTACTGAGCCAATTGGAACCAAACTTGGTCACAATAGTCTTTGGGTGGTCCCTGTAAAAAAGGTGTTTTTCAGGTTCGCACCATATCCAAGATGGCCACCAGCAGGGAATATGGATTAACATTGGACCATATGGGAACACTTTCAAAGATCTCCTCTGAAACTACTGAGCCAATTGGAACCAAACTTGGTCACAATAGTCTTTTGGTGGTCCCCTGTAAATAAGGTGTTTTTCAGGTTCACGCCTCATCCAAAATGGCCACCAGCAAGGAACATAATTTAACATTGGGCCCTATGGGAAAACACATTTACAGATCTTTTTCTTTGGAACTGCTATCCTAATTGAAACCAAACTTGGTCATAATGGTCCTTTGATGGACCCAATTTAAAAATGTGTCTGGCAGGTCCAGGTGCTACCAAAGATGGCCCCCAGCAAGAAACATAGATTAACATTGGACCATATGGGAACACTTTCAAAGATCATCTTCTCTGAAACCACTAGGCCAATTGGAACCAAACTTGGTCACAATAGTCTTTGGGTTGTCCCCTTTATAAAATGTGTTTTTCAGGTTCACACTTCATCCAAGATGGCTGCCAACAGCTAATATAATTTAACATTGGACCCTATGGGTAAACACAATTTCATTTTTTTTTCTCTGGAACTACTATCCCAATTAGAATCAAGCTTTGTCACAATGGTTGTTTGGATGGACCTGTTTAAAACATGTTTCTGGCAGGTCCAGGTCCTATTCTAGATGACAGCCAGGTAAGCGATATAGGCTCTTGTGAGTCCCTTGTAAGATTTCCTTGATTTTCTCCCCTTTTATTCATTATGATACATTCCTTTTATATGTTTTAACTGTAATTAGATAGAGAAATGCTTTCTTGAAAGACTTTTGCTGAAAATTAATATTTTGAAATTAGTAAAGGAAAAACTAATATTAATTATAGAAATATTAATCTGAATATGATATTCAGTGACCCTGATTAATTCACCATTTTAATATTGTAAAATGCCTCTCTGTCATTATGAGTAGGTTTTACTGCTCAAGAACATAAAATGTCCGGAAAACACATAAAATGTCCGGAAAACACATAAAATGTCCAGAAGACACGTAAAAGGTATCCAATACTAGTACTGGTCCATGTTTTCGACGCCATGTTGTTGTAGCAACAAACTAGCGTAAACCTATTAAACCACCCCAGGGGGCAGTTTGAATGGTTTGATAAACTAGTTTGGGTTTAAACAGATTAAAACCAGTTTTCAGCACCAGTTTAAAACCAGTTTATGTAACAAATGGAAAGTTTACTAAACTAGTTCAAAACTAAAACTAGTTTCTGTATCGCCCTTAGTTTCAGATAGGTTAAAGGCTTGAATTTGCGCATGTTCAATCTGTTCAAACGCGTCATTGACTCAGACAATTGTAAAAATGGCGGCCTCGTGGCCTATCAAGTTTTCTTCAAATGCCTTAACCGGATTTATTCAGTAATTATATTCTGTTCACTACGATCAATCTTAGGATGGAGAGAATTGGAAGCGAAGCAGGCTTGAATTATTCAAGTTACAAATGCCAAAAAATGCTGCATAAAGAAAAATCAGAAAAGCAAAAAAGAATTGAAAGCAGTGAAAGTAAAAAAGCAGTGGATAATGTCCGTACCTTCAAGCACAGGGACTGGTATTTGGGCTTGAAATATATGCCAAATGTATATAAGCATATGATGTGCTTTTTAGATCATGTTTATAGCTCTATAAACATAATCTAGAATGCATGTCTGTCAATTGGCACATATTGTCTGGCAGCCAAAATATGAGCCCCTGTGCTTCAAGCTGGCATGGCTGGAAGGGAGAGAATTGTCATCATATGATGATACAGTCGAGATGACGTGTTTGGTGTGCAAAGAAATGCAAGCTGGGAACGAAAAGGAATAAATAAGTACAACAGTTTATTTGTCATTTGTTTTTTTTTTTCAGTTATATGTATAAGGACCAGTAAAATTTTGCTGCGACCAGTGAAATTTAGTAATTCACTGGTCAGGTTGACCAGTTAACTATTTTTCATTTCAAAACCCCTGAGTTCAGGTGAGTGATTTGGTCCATGGGCCTCTTGTTAAGTCTCCTCTACTCCCCAGGAGTGTGATAATAAAATTTGTAAGATACCAACATAGTTCAGGTGAGCAATGTGGGCCATGGGTTTTTTTGGTTTTTTTTTACAATATGCAAATAAGTGGAATGCACAGTATATATATTTTTTCAATGTATTTTTTTTTCCAGAAAAAGATTTTATGAAGCTGAATTCCTGATTTTGACAAAATTATGTGATACTGCCAAGACAGCACTGCAGAAAGCTGAAGCAAGTTGTGGCCTTGGGCGGCATATATGGCTTACAAATACAGAAAGTAGCAGGTAAACCATTTGTCCAAATTTCTTTCATCATGTTTTTTTTTTTTTTTGGGGGGGGGGGGGAGGGGTCAAAATGTGGTTGTTCATCAAGCACAATGTTCAACTTCTGGCATTTTAAGGTCAGTTTGGCAGATTACTTGAATAAAAGGTGTGATTGAAAAAAATTTAAACCAAAGTTTGATTTCTTGAGCTTGAAATACCAAAGTTAGATTTCTTGAGCTTGAAATACAAAAGTTTGATTTCTTGAGCTTGAAGTACCAAAGTTTTATTTCTTGAGCTTGAAGTACCAAAGTTTGGTTTCTTGAGCTTGAAGTACCAAAGTTTGGTTTCTTGAGCTTGAAGTACCGGAGAATGGTAATTGTGATCGATATATACACCTCTGTTTTAAAGCCAATGCATGGATTTGGTGCAAAACAAAAATTTAACGGGTAAAGCAGGTCATGAAATTTCAGAAATCATATTAATCCATTTAGAGGTTGTGCCAAAAAGAATAACAATTATAATGACAAATAGACAAATATTGAGAAAGGAGGTTACATGATTATTCCATCACAAACGAAGTTTGGAGGGGAATAGGATTAGGCTCATATGTACATATGTTACACATTTCTTGTCAGTGCTCTAGCAAAATTATTTTTCAACAGAATTTCACAAAACTTTATACAAGGTTTTACTATGGTTATATCTCAGACAAGTTTGCGTTTTGTAACCCGCACTCTTCTATTTACAGAGTTATTGCCCTTTGTTTATTTCGTTGAAGTATTTCTGTCAGTGTTCTTACAAGTTTATTTCTCAACGGAATTGCATGAAACTTGATACAAGGATTTACAATGGTAATATTTCGGACAAGGTTGCGTTTCATATCCCGCACTCTCTTATCTACAGAGTTATTGCCTTTTGTTTATTTCATTGAAATATTTTTGTCATCCCTCTAATAAGTTGATTTCTCAATGGAATTTCACTAAACTTCATAACTGATCATACAGGGGATATCCGGAATATAGTGATGCCCTTCTTTGCTCTATGAAACCACACTCTAGTGTGATGTAACGTAACAAGACAACTCAAAAATGGTCTATTACCACACATTTTGTACATTTTTTCTGTGTTACAGAACACCCAAGGATTACTTTCTGGAGGCAGAAGAGGCGTTAGAGAAATGTTTGGATCCTTGTGGTCAGGTGTTACGTGGTGAAATTTGCTTGTGGTTATACATTCTTCATCATGAAGATGCATGCAATAAGGTAGCCATTTTATGTTAATCTAAAAAGTGACCCTACAGCCTTTGTATACAACAGATATCATTGACCCCTATAACTTCAATTGGACTCTTCCATTTCAAAGAACGATAGAGTCCACTGTCAGAAATTCAGCCTAAGGGTTGAATGATTTAAAATACAAATTCTATAATGATATAACCTGCAACATTAACTTGTTCACTCTCAAATTATGACATTAGACCATTCTATCTATTCATTTGGTTGAGTCTAAATGAGACCACAGGGGTTATTGAGTTAAAAAAAATATTTTGTCAGATTGTTGGATGTACATCTTTACATCATGTCAATCAAATATCTTATGTATCTCATCAAATCTGAAATCTTATGTGTCTCATAAAATTAGACATCTTAATGTGTCTCATCAAATCAGACATCTTACGTGTCTCATCAAGTCAGATATTTTATGTGTCTCATCAAATCTTACACCTTATGTGTATCATCACAACAGACATCTTATATGTTTCAACAAATCTGACATCTTATGCGTCTCTTCAAATCTGACATTTTATGTGTCTCATCAAATCTGACATCTTATGTGTATCATCACATCTGACATCTTATGTGTCTCATCACATCTGACATCTTATGCGTCTCTTCAAATCTGACATCTTATGTGTTTCAACAAATCTGACATCTTATGTGTCTCATCAAATCTGACATCTTATGTGTCTCATCACATCAGACAATTATGCTCATCAAATCAGACATCTTATAAGTCTAATCAAATCAGACATCTAATGTGTCTCTTTAAATCTGACATATTATGTGTCTCATCAAACAGACATCTTATGTAGGTAGGTAGTGGGGAAATGTATTGATTCCTTACTGGTTTCACAGGTGGTTTGGAGATCAATTTAGTACTGGTTTTACAGGTAATGGAGAGATTGATTTAGTATTGGTTTTACAGGTAGTGGGGAGATTGATTTAGTACTGGTTTTACAGGTAGTTGGGAGATTCATTTAGTACTGGTTTTACTGGTAGTGGGGAGATTAATTTAGTACTGGTTTTACAGGTAGTGGGTGATTAATTTAGTATTGGTTTTACAGGTAATGGGGAGATTGTTAGTACTGGTTTTACTGGTAGTGGGTAGATTGATTTAGTACTGGTTTTACAGGTAGTGGGTAGATTCATTTAGTACTGGTTTTACTGGTAGTGGGGAAATTGATTTAGTACTGGTTTTACTGGTAGTGGGGAGATTGATTTAGTACTGGTTTTACAGGTAGTTGGGAGATTGATTTAGGATTGGTTTAAAGGTAGTGGGGAGATTAATTTAGTACTGGTTTTACAGGTAGTGTGGAGATTGATTTAGTACTGGTTTTATAGGTAGTGGGGAGATTGATTTAGTACTGGTTTTACCGGTGGAGGGGAGATTGATTTAGTACTGGTTTTACAGGGAGTTAGGAAGTAATTTAGTATTGGTTTTACAGGTATTTGGGAGATTGTTAGTATTGGTTTTACTGGTAGTGGTTAGATTGATTTAGTACTGGTTTTACAGGTAGTGGGGGGTTGATTTAGTACTGGTTTTACTGGTAGTGGGGGATTGATTTAGTACTGGTTTTACATGTGGTGGGGAGATTAATTAAGTACTGGTTTTACAGGTAGTGGGGAAATTGTTAGTATTGGTTTTACTGGTAGTGGGGAGATTGATTTGATACTGGTTTTACTGGTAGTGGGAGATTTTGATTTAGTTCTGGTTTTACAGGTAGTGGGGAGATTGATTTAGTACTGGTTTTACAGGTAGTGGGGAGATTGATTTAGTACTGGTTTTACAGGTAGTGGGGAGATTGATTTAGTACTGGTTTTACAGGTAGAGGGGAGATTGATTTAGTACTGGTTTTACAGGTAGTGGACATATATTGATTCATTACTCTCAGAATGTTTGCCCTTTTGAATTCTTTGTATGATGCATGGTCACTCATTTCTTACACTTATGCATCAATCAATATTTCAGTTGATAAAAAGTCTACCAAAGGCGCTGGAAGCGGACATTGCTAAACCAGGGGAAGAGAGTGACAATAGTTCCCCTGTCATTACTGACAGTACATTTTCCTTTGCCATGGAGATAAAAATGATGACGAAACTAGATCAGGCAGTGGAATTATGGGAAGTCTATCTGTGTAGTGGAATAGGCAAAGAAAATCTTGCATTGCAAAGAAGTTTGCAAGAATCAATGATGTTTTGTGCAAACCTTTATAGAATTGCTGGAAAGGTAGATGTATTCTCCCATCTGCAAGTTATTATTACTGCTAAGTCTCCAAAACAAAGTTTGGAGATATTGTTGTTTTTTTTTCTGTATTTTTTTTCCAAAGCATTCCTTAGTAACTATTTGTCATTGTGCCCTCATTTGATTCCATGGGTATGACTAAAGCTTACTAAAACATAGAAAAAGGACGTATAAATATATAGGTGAACAATTCAGAGACCACTTTCCTACAGGTCGTAACTCAAATTAATATAGACATCATAATTTCATACACATTGCCCGGTACTCTGTATAGCCCACATTGACCTAAACTCCTTGTTCCAGATAAAAAGCATACGAGGTAGCCCACACCACTAGATTGCCCCACACGTAATACACAGTGACGTATCAAATCTGTTTCACAGCGACTCGGACGGCACCAAGTTTGTTTGGTTGTAGGATAAACAGTAATGTGTCAATGTTTAATAGTGATATTGGTGCCTAAAGAAATAAATTAGGATTATTTACTAGTTAATAAATTAAATATTACATTGTCAAACATTGTTTTTAGTATTTAATTCAAAACAAAGGTAAAATGATCCAGATAGCCTGCACCAACAGATAGACTGCAGGGTCTGTACATTAAAATCAATCGTATCACCTGCAGGCAATGTACAAGGAAATTATGGTAGTCGTAACTTACGTCTAAAAAGAGTTTCAGTTTACTTAACTTTCTTCCTGCGTATTAAAGTAACGGCTAAATCTTCATCTGCTCAGAAACACTATTTACATTACAGGTGGCTAGGTGTAGGTCATTGTGTAATCATATGTTTACGATCTGATCTCTAAAGCGACAAGCTGAACTCACTTTTTCTTGTGACAATTGAAAGGAATGTAACCGATAATAAACATGAAACTGTTTTATGTTTATTTTCTGTACAGAAAATTAACATATGTATTGTAGAACTTCGATGAGTCGAACTTCAATGAGTTGATTTTCTCGATGTTTTGAACTATTCACAAAGTCCCGAATAATTTTGTTATTTAGCGCTTCTTATTAACATTTTTTAATTTGAACTTTTATGAGTAAAATTTCTCAATGTTTTGAATAAATTTTTGGGTTCATTTCTGTAAAAACAACGAAAATTCCTACATAAAATTCGAAGTCAAAATTTACTTGTGTACAAAATCGCTAAAACGCTTATCACTTATGTGAAATTAATATATATATGGGCAAGAATTCACTAATGGTCCAAAAAATGTGACAAATGCAGCAAAAATTAAATTAAATATTTAAATTAAAAAAATATTGCCAATAAATAGTATATCCCTAGAGGCATTTAAAAATATATATAATGATTTATGATCGAAGTTTAAAAAATGTACAATGCTCAATCTCTAATAATTTTGTAGTATGTAACGTTGACAAAATAAAAAAATTAAAAACAAAATTGAACTGTCTATCAATTGTCTTCAGATATTTAATTTCTGAAACATCAATTTCTACTGGAAAACACTTCTAAATGAAGTTATTGCATTTAATTACCTCACAATTTCAGTATCAAAAGGAACAATACTTTTTTTCTTGTCAATGTTACATACTCTTCCACTAATATCATGTCAAAGTTACATACAAACTTTATTCCAGTCTGGTTTGTTGTGAAAGGACAATATTTCAAAACAAAATGAACGAGTCTTGCTATTTGATTTAATAGAAAAGCTAGTTGGAATGAATATTTTCAAAGCGTCCGTTTCATATCTATCTTTTGTCATTGTTGACAGTATGTAACTTCTACAAATATTTGACAAAATAACAAACTTCTACAAATATTTGACAAAATAACAAACTTTCGCCATCAGCATTCTCCATGCTTCTTTTCCCAGTTTTTAGTTACCCCTTGTTGCCAGAAATCGGTTCTCGCAGAATTACATCGGATGTCGTAAACGTTAACATTCGGGAGAGAAAAATACTTTTTTCCATTTTTTACAGTACGTAACGTGTTTTTTTGACGTGAAAATGTCATTATTAATCTCGAGATCGAATATTTTCCAAGTTCACTGGGAAGACCCAAACTAGGACTTGATCTAGCTATCCAGCGTGTAAACGACTTTATTTATGACAATGCCGATCACCTTCCGCAAGTAACATATCACTCGTGGCAGGTTTCAGTACGTAACCTGCATTTGACAAAAATATGTTACGTACTGTCACATTAATTTAATTTCACATTATTTTAAAATGTCAAGTCTTAAAAGTAAAAATGCTACACCACTTGGAAACCACGTTTGTAGTCAACATATTTCTGCCTTTAGAATTGCCAAATGACATGAAGCAGCGATGTAGCAATCAATTGAAATACACACGGTATCAAATGTCACGTTTCTTTTCCTGATTTTGTTTGTGGGTGCCCTTATGAAATATGATGAATTAAGCACAGTTGAAGAATGAACTGCATATTACATGTATTATGATTTTTTGATAGTTTATTTATTAAATCACATAACAAAACTTTAAAAATGTCTATGAATTGTTACCTTCTCCATAGTTTAGGTATACAAACTGTTTTGACAACAAATTATTTCAAATTTCCCCTTAGTGAATTCTTGTCCATATATAAATTTTTTTTTTTTTTTGGTAACTAATATCTCTATCGTTGTTGTTGTTGCTTTTATTTTTTGTTGTTTGATGAACAATCACTTATTTGGAAGGTTCAATTATTTTTAAACTTTTTTTATTAAAAGTATTTTAAATTTTATGAATTTTTCTTTATAAAGTACACGGACAATTATGGACAAGTGGATTTGTAATTTCAAACAATTTTACATTTGATATTACTTGTCCAATGGGACAAGTGAAAAAGAAATCCTTAATGTAGAACCCTGAGGGCCCCGGGCTCCTTGGAACCACTAGTTTCAGTTGTAAATTTTAGGTTGAGTGTGTTCAGGAGATTGTTACATGTATTAAGGTAACTATGATTGCTTTAAAAGTTCTGATTGCTTGTGTAAATAAATGCTGCTAATGTTAGCTCAGTAATTGCCTCTTTGTGATTTAGCAGATGACTGCATATTCGTTATGAACACTTGACTGCGGTGGAAATTGACAATAATCCATTTTCATTTCAGTTCGACAAAGAGCATGTGGTGCTAAGCCTGTTAGTACAGTATCATAGTCTACTGGGAAGTGACGTTCCATCCACCATTTTGTGTCGACTGTCCGATATTTATCTACAGGCAGGAATGTATGACGCTGCATCAAAGATTTTACCGGAATTGCCAGATTCTAACTTACTGCCAACGTTTGATGAAAGTTATGTTCAGCTCATTATAACCAAGGCGAAACATTGTCTAGCTACAAATCAGGTAAGTCGCTTCCTGAGTTGTTGTCCTAAAGGTACTTTTACACAGTGAGAATGCCTACGACATGTAGAGCCAAAATGACATTTTCTCTTAAAGGTATGTTTGTGATTATTTTTATGCCCAGGCCTGAAAGGTCCGCTGGAGGGCATTATCATTGGATATTCCATTTGTGTGTCTGTTTGTGTGTCTGTTTTTCTTTGTGTCTATCTGTAATTCCATCCCGCTTACATATAAAGTGCAATATTTCAAGTTTGGATTGTGATACATTAACCAAACTTAGAATGTAAGTTCATCTAAGGGTTGCTCAAACTTGACTGACATAACATGACCCTTGGGGTGGGGTGGGACATTGCAGTATTTAAAGTTTGATTTGTGATAGAACTGGACAAACACATCTTGTTTTGGTTTTACAGGTATTGTTGTTTTACATCCTGTCAAGAATTTTTCACTTACAGCATCAGGTCAAAAGTATTTGTGGAAATTGACTTCTGACTTTTCAAGAGTTGTCTAGCTGAGAATACAAAACTTGCCATTGTCAACATATTTTTTTCAAAATCGAGTCTATCAATACTATCACTAGCGACACAGAACATCAATAAGAGAAATTGTCACAATGTTGATTATGTGACAGATATGCCTGTAGATCTAGTCACTCAAGGATATACAATAAATACACAGAACATCAACAAAAGAAATTCTCACAATGTTGATTATGGGACAGATATGGCTTAAGATCTAGTCACTCAAGGGTATACAATAAAACCATGAGAGGAAACCCTGTCTTTTGAGACCAAATTCTAGGAACCGTTTAGTCTTTTGAGAGACCACTTGTCTTCAGAGACCACATTTCGGTGGCTGATGGGGTGGTCACTCAAGAGACCACATTTTAGTGGCAATTGGCATGGTCTCTCAAGAGACCACATTTCAGTGGCAGATGGGATGGTCGCAAGAGACCACATTTTAGTGGCAATTGGCATGGTCTCTCAAGAGACATTTCAGTGGCTGATGGGGTGGTCGCAAGAGACCACATTTCAGTGGCAGATAGGGTGGCCATTCAAGAGACCACATTTTAGTGGCAAACGGCATGGTCTCTCAAGAGACCACATTTCAGTGGCAGATAGGGTGGCCATTCAAGAGACCACATTTCAGTGGCAGATAGGGTGGCCATTCAAGAGACCACATTTCAGTGGCAGATGGGGTGGCCATTCAAGAGACCACATTTTAGTGGCAAATGGCATGGTCTCTCAAGAGACCACATTTCAGTGGCAGATAGGGTGGCCATTCAAGAGACCACATTTCAGTGGCAGATAGGGTGGCCATTCAAGAGACCACATTTCAGTGGCAGATGGGGTGGCCATTCAAGAGACCACATTTCAGTGGCAGATAGGGTGGCCATTCAAGAGACCACATTTCAGTGGCAGATAGGGTGGCCATTCAAGAGACCACATTTTAGTGGCAAACGGCATGGTCTCTCAAGAGACCACATTTCAGTGGCTGATGGGGTGGCCATTCAAGAGACCACATTTTAGTGGCAAACGGCATGGTGTCATAAGAGACCACATTTCAGTGGTAGATGGGGTGGTCTCTCATGACACAGATTCCACTGAATCACTGTTGGTTACTTGTTCTCTGCCATTGTGCAATGTGCATAGCCTTTTGAACATTTTCAGCTTTAACTCGATACAACACACATAATCCACTTTCCTCCCTCTTAGCCCCACAGACAATAGAAGACTGATCTAAGACAATAGAAATGAAACTACCTTTTAGATTCTAAGATGTGAAAAGATTAAATTTGATACTAAGCATTTCTAGGTTTAAAGGGAACATAAGCTGTGTTTACCAAAAAGAAATATTTCCATTTTTTTCTACTTTTGAAAATCTTATATTCCTGTGTATTTTTTTGAAAATAAGGTCAGGTCCAGTGTGATATGCATATACAAATAGTTATGGTTGGGTTTATCAACTGCAATTTGCCAAAGGTAGTTTTCTCAAACAATTTTCACAAATATATTGTAATCTAAGATTTTTTATGCCCATATATTTCTCTTTTTTGTTATTTTATATCAATCTTAGTAGTGAAAAAGGAAAGAAAAATTTTGATAAAACAGAGCTAATGCTTAGGATGGGTAGGTGGGTGACTGGAAGGGTTACTTCAGAGCATTATATCATTGTCTTTGAGTTATAATTTATGTAAACTTTTAATATCTAATACAGATTGATGAGGGCATGACACTTTTACATACAATTCTGGACACAGTGTCATCGCAACAAGACAGAAATTGTTCTGTATTTTTATGCGATGGAACAGTCAGGAGAATGATGTCTGTTTACCTGGCGATTCCTGGAAGTCATACGGAAACCAATCTAACATATGGCTACAGTTTGGAGCTAGCGTTAGATGCAGTTCGCTCACACACGGGAGTAACACAATTTCTTCTTGGTGAAAAATCATGGCTGTCTGAAAAACAGAAAGGTATATTTTCACTATTACCTTGACTTTTAACTGCCACCCACCCCCCACCCCAACTTTTCATTTGCCACCTCGTTTTACAGCACAATTTTTCAAAGTCCACTTTCCCAGTTCTTTCCTATAATTTCATTTAAGGTTTCCCTCAGTTTATCACAAAACCCCTTGTAATCACTAATGCCAAATTTGGGTAGTACAAATGATGGGTAGTATTAGCAGGTTTTACTGTATCCAGAAAATTTTATTGAAGTTGATAAAGAAATGACTGTGGGTTTATATGAAATACACTGGAATTGTGTTATGTCAAAATCTGGTTAGTTGAAATTTTGGTATTTCAAAGTTAAACAGATGTCCCAGATTTGATGGATAGATCAATATGTTAACTTTTTTTTTTTCGAGATAAGGAAATTCCACTGTATATAGAGAAAAATAAAATGTTTACTCACTTTTTTTTGCCATGCCATACCTACTGGAAATCCTGAAATTTTCACGGGATTTTAATCACATAAGTTCTAAATTTATTCGCGAGATGAAATTTTCTATTTAAAGACCACCTCCCTATAAAAACGGTTTTATTCTGTCCTGAAGGGGTCTTTATATACAAGTATCACTGTTTTCATTTGCAAAAATTAAAAAATTAATTTTAGCTCTTGAGTTATTTGGCTTTATATTAAACTATAGGAAATAAATAAAAAATCAAAAACATTGTTTATACTTTTGATAAGTACTGTTTAACCAGTTATTTCTGCGGTACAGAATTTTTGCAATTTTAGTCGTCAAAGCTCAGATTTTTTTAGTATACTCAAGGCGTTCATTACATTTAAATGAGTGCACTGAAATTAAAACTGCATCAGACCCATCAACTGACAATCAGAAATCATTCAAGCGAATAGTTATCAAGAACAAGATGTGAAAGGTACCATGTTTTAGGTACATACATGTATGTAAATGAAATGTGTTGTGATATTGGTGGTTCCAGTATTTTCATGTTTTGCGTTCTCAATTTTTTTTTTTTTTGTGATTTCAATACTATCATGAAATATTGTATAAATTAGAGAACCACCGAAAATACCAGTGATACGATTTTCTTTTGATTTGCTCCATTATCATTTTCTATAATTAATTTGAATTTCCAGGTGTCAAGTCTTTGGACAAATGGAAAGTACTGCAGGAATTCCTAGAATCCCTCCTACATCTTGGTCGTCTGTATCGTCTTGTCGGAGAAGCAAGAGAAGCTAAATGCTATCTCAAAGAGGGCTGGGAAACATCACACTTCATGGGCTTTCCTAAATGGTATGTCAAATTACATTATAATTGAAAGTTAAAGAGGTCCTCTGCATCTGCTGGATAATGGTCACCATTAACAAGTTGATTATTTACCCATGTTATCAGGTGCACATGTAAGATTTGACCCTGAGCCAGCCTTGATCGTGAGGTCGTGAGTTCGAGTCCAGCCGGTGACAGGTTGGTTTCCTGTCCTTCAGATGAGACAGTCAAAAAAAAGTTTTGAAACCGATAACGGACAGTTAATCTGGAATACGGCAAAATCCAGAACATATTGTTGGCGTTGTGTAAACACGAAAAAATGAACCGTGAACTGAACCGTGTCAAATTTACCACGATAAACCGTCCCACAGTAAATTGTTGCACCACTAATGCATACCATAATGGACCATATTATCACGAAGTATATAGGAATATCAGATTTTTTATGCCTGTATAGCTCTTATTTGTTATTGTATATCAAGTCAAGTACATATGGAGACGTCAAAAAAGGGCTTCAAATTTTGATGCTCGAATATATTATTTTTAACAACACTTACAAGGCTAATAATGCCCATCTGTCACCGGTACTTGAACTGTTGACCTCACGCTACTACCGACTGAAAATCATACAATTAGAAAAAAAGTGATTCTGACAATGGAGAAACTTTTTTGAAATTCTGTGATAAAAGTGCTTACTTTGAAATTTTGGCCTATTTAGTTTTAAGCCCTTAGATGAGAGGGTGAATTCAAAATGTAAGTGAAAATTTCCTGCTAAATAATTATATATGGTAGTTTAAACAAACGTAGCCAAAATCTCAGGTTGTCTTTCTTTTTTTTCTTTTCAGGACCACAGACTTCTTGCATGAATTGACGAAGATACATACTTTA
Organism: Atrina japonica; assembly: GCA_030159075.1. Lineage (NCBI taxonomy): Eukaryota > Metazoa > Mollusca > Bivalvia > Pterioida > Pinnidae > Atrina > Atrina japonica. The sequence continues at coordinate 240,663 of BROG01000358.1, forward strand.
TCTGATAACCCAGAAGCCATTGTTGTGTGCTTGAATGATTTGACGCGAATTTACCAACTGGGCAATAGGTGTCTGGAAGATACAGGGGCAGAAAAAGCAAATGAACAGAGGAACACAGTGAAAAGAACAGTAAAGGATGGTACAGGGAAGAAATCTAGATTATCGGGAGAAAAGTTGACGGTTAAGAAAGGCAAAGGAAAGAAAACTAAGACGACCTCTGATGATTGTTTTGGATTTAGTGATGAGGAACAATGTGAAATTGGTGAGGTTGAGAGAGATGATTCAGAACAGGAAACCATACATATTTCATGTTTTGGTCACATGACAGATGGGAAATCATGTGACCTGTGTTCAGATCCAAGTGTGCGGATTTGTCTGCTCTCTACTGGAATAACGATGATTGACAGTCGGTCATTTGGTGATCATGTGGCAGATATTGATATATCAAGTATGGTCGATAAATCAAAATTTCACTGCAAGAAAAGGAGCATACACAGGAAGAAGTTTGATGAAAGTTGGTTGACTTTAGTGGACCTTAATTATACGAGTTCTCCAAAGTTAACTGAAATTGTGATTGAAAATCTGACGATGCAGGCAGAAATTCATTTACAAGACGGAGAAGTCAGCAAATGCAGACAAGATATAAAAGAAGCTATTGATCTATTAGAGTCGGTAAAATTTTCCTCTCAGGATGTGAATTTTCTGTACTGTCGCTTACTGCTTTGTCAAGCTCAGATTTTGTACAAAGATTTAAAAATCACTGTAATCGCCAAAGAAAGCAGAAATGCACTGGAAGCAGATACATGTACAAGTCTGTTTTCTGGCAGTGAGAATAGTAAAATCAATTACCTGGGTTGTTCGGAGGGAGATGAAAGTGACAGCAAAAAAGAGACAGATGATGTCACCGAAAGTTTAGCTAATTTGAATATAAACTCTGACTCTCGTGAAAAGTCAGCAGGAAGACAGAAAGGCAAACGAGGCTGTAGTGTAAAAGAGACGGATATCTGTAAGAAATCACAGAACATTTATCATTGCTCAAAGACTGTGGAATCCCCTCAAGAGGATGATTTGAATGATAAACCGGAGAGAGATCTTTATGAAACTAAAGATGAAGATTTCAATGAAGTTAATCTTATAGCTGCTGAAATTGGGAACATGAAAATTTCAAGAACGCGAAGAAAATTGGCAGACAGTAAAAGGGAGAAAGAAGAAGAAAAACCACAACAAGCCAAAGCTTCCAACAGAAATAAAATGTGCTCAAATGTTATAGAAAGTTCAGCTATTAGTACTAGTCAGATGGGGTCACCGAGTGGGAACAAGATCGAATCAGTGTTGATGACCCCGCAGGTGAAATGCAAACTCTCCATTAAAACACCGCACAGTGTGTCTAGCAGGAAAGCTGCTTTGGATTTACTTCTGGATTCTAGTGATGATGAGGTTTTGACCGCAAAAAAGAGAGGTCGAGGCAGATGTAGGGCCAAAAATTCTCAGACTATAGGGAAACCAGCAAAGAAATTAACAAATGTTAAATTCAAAGATATGGAGGAAAATAAGTCAGGTCTCAAAGAAGCACCTTGCATGAATCTAACAGGGAGAATTTCTACCGAGATACACAGTGAGTTAGATAACCAGAGTCATAATTGTATAACGGCCTCTTCAAAGTTTCAGGACGAGGCATCTGTGCAAACACAAAAAACAGCAGGGCGGTCAAGAATTCCTCGTCTCATGAACAAAACAAATCAGATGTCTGATAAAGAGAGCATAGTGGTCAGGAAACAAGGGGACGATAACTCCCGTAATGTAAAAAAAGACAAGAAAATAACAACAGGAAAAAATGTCAGATCCAATGTAAAAGTCGCCTCGTCTCGATCAAGGAGACAAACACCTGCAGCAGACATTGAGTGCGAACGGGAATGCGATCAGTCCAGTGATACTGACGATAAACATTTTAAAACGGATATCTACAATTTTGATGAGATTGACGTGCTGGATGTTGAATCAGGTAACGGCGACATTCGTCAAAATTCACAGAAACAGAAAGCAGACTGTTATAATAAGGAGAATAAGAAAGTGAGTCGTTCAAAATCAACAAGGGCTGCGTCCTCCAAAAATAAGAAGGGTAAAGGTCACATCACCATGGATAATCAAGAAAGGGCAAGGTCCGAGGAATATGAAGGTGACCAGATGGAAAAAAAATTCTCACTTGATGTCAGTTTGGAAAATGATTTTAAACTGGATCAGCAGCTGAGTGATGAAGAAATGGATAGTTCTGACGATATGTCACTAGGACTGTCTTACGCAGATTTACAGAGTCCACACTTTGTGGATTACACTTTCACTGGAGATTTGATGAAGGAAAACATAGGTATGGAAGGTCAATTTCATCTTTATGTGTCTCCCACTGGATGGGGGGAGGAGGTTCTTTTTTGTTACTCTCTCTGATCTTCTGGTATTAATTTTGCCACTTGGTAATCGCTTCTATTCATTAAGGAGTGTTAGGGCAGGCAGCTACTAACCAACCATTGTAGAGTAATACCCCCACGGGATGGATATTACAGAGTTTTTGAAATTCAATGGTCTTACTAGAAAAAACTGTAAATTTTAAAATATTTTCTTTGATCAATGAAATTCCTTTATTCACTAGTCCGGTTGACCAGTAATTTTTTTTTTATTTCAAAATGTCTGATATTATTATCAAAATGAAAATGGAGGGCTGCCAATTACTGTGTATACAACTCTATACTAAACAAAAAGTCCTCAGGGAATCTTGTTCAGAAGCTGGTCTGTGGAATGGTAATTGAAAAAAGTTAACCAATAAATAACAGATTTATTGTGGAAAGATATTTAACCAAAAAAAAAAATTCCATTGAATGGAGTTATTATGGTTTGAAAATGGAGTGAGAATTTGAACTCTCCACTTAAAAGGCTGTGTTAAAATTACCATGGTGCTTTAAAGATAAGTGCCGTAAAAATGTAGATGATCTTGTAATCTTCATCAATATACTCTATATACCTGGAAATTTTCACCCTTTTTACAATGTAAAACGTATGCACCACATTTTTAAATTTGCCCAAAATTAGTTTCATGGATGACCTGTCTGTGCTTGAATTATTTAGCTCGAAAATTTCCCTTTCATCTTAAATTTGTCCGCTCATCTGAGGACAAAAATGGCATATCTTGAACGGGAGCGAAAATTTGCAGGTTTACGGTAGTAGGTTCTGTGTATGATGTGGCTTTCATTTTACTTGGCAGAATTGTATCAGCATGATGACTCCATAGAGATACCTCGGGGTGGGAGTGAGAAAAAATCTGTCGTTAAAAAAGTACAGAATAAAAGGTGCAAAAAGGTCACATCACAAGAGAAGGTAGAAAATGAAGGTAATATATTTTGTTTATTATCTTTTACAGAAGAAGAAAATTGGCATTGTCAGGATTTGCTATATTTAAATTGCCCTTGTATCTGTAGATTTAAGAAAGAGTGAATAAGTTCTCCCTCCCTCTCTCTCTCTCTCTCTCTCTCTCTCATTATTTATTTATGCACTGACATTATTTTAATTTCTATGATAATTCTGATCTGTGAATTAAAAAATCCATGTACATGTCAGGAGATAGAAAATTGTGAAATTAAATACTTTTGGATTTTGACCTCTTATACAGAATTATCTGTATGTGAAGCTGGACTCTCATTGCTCAGTGAGTGGTCAAGCTGACTTTCTGATTAGTTTGGCAGTTTGCCAATATTTTCTTCTAGGCTACATAGCAACCAGGTTCTTTCCACCATTACAAACTGGCTGCCACCATGTTGTAAATAAAGATTTAAAGTTCTATAGCTCTCTATGCTAAATCATCTTTTTGAAAATAATTGACCTGACTTATGCACTGAGTGAAAACTTGTACAATTTTGTACAATTGTGTGGAAGTCTGTGAATTATATTTTGAAATTGGTGTGGAATGTGTCAGTTTCTATCCATTAAAACTGCAAATACAGTAAAACCTGCTTTAGCGACCACCTGTGTATAAAGACCACCTGGTTCCAATAGCACCATTTGTGTACAAATCAATCTCTATATAAAGACCACCTCCTTAGAAAATTTCCAATAATTCACAGTTTTTGTTTATGAGAGGGTGGGGCATAACTGTTTTAAATACAGCTCTTGGTTTTTGTTTGTTTTTGTTTTTTTTTAAATATTTGAATTTGACAAGAATTTGCCCAACTAATACTTTGTGGCAAGTATTTGAAAAGTGTTGATTGAACAGAAATCTATGGGAAAATGGTGATAGTTGACTCATTTTTAACTCATCACACCCAATTGTTACACTTGGACTTGCCCAAATCAGGTAAAAAGATAGTATAGTCTGCTGCTGTAATTTGTGAGTGAACAAGTTCATGTTGCATGTAAAATTATTGCAAAATTTGAATTTTTTAATCATATACCCCTGAATTCTGACAGTGGACTTAACCATTCTTTGAAATGGGCAAGTCCAAATGTGATTTCAGGGGTTGATGAGATAACATGTTGATGTATGAGAACACAGCATTGCTATATATCTGAAATTTCTCATCACCATCACCTACAAAATGGATTGCATCATGTATTTCAGAGCCAGACGTGGGAACAGATCATGTATCAATAATTTCAACTTTAGAAAAAGCGTATTCATGCACGAAACATTTCCCTGTGGTCGGCCTACACACGTCTTTATGTAACATGCTGGCTTTGTTGTATGTTGATGTCTGTCAACTGAAGGCGGCGTTTTACATGACGGAGGCGATGGCTGTGACATTTAGACATCAATCTCTTATTAACTACAGTAAGAAAATCAGGTAAGTGCTGTGTAGGTTACAAATCCGATCAGGTTTTTTTTTTTTTTTTTTTTGTGAGGCAAGTACAGTCAGGTCACAAATAATTGCAACTTGATTCATCAGCATTCCAGCAATAGCATCACATTTTTTTGGGAATGTTTTATTTGCGATATAAAATTCTTTTTATAGCGCCAAATTCATTATCGTCATCCGCCATTCTGCTTTTAGAACAAATGTCCGTTTCAAAGTGTCAGTTATCGTGGAATACCGCCACTGGTTAATAGAGAGGCTAATTGGTTGTTTTAAATCTTGAAATACAGTGCTTGGCAAATTTCATAATACTGCATTTATTGGTTTTTTTGTTCCCCGTTGGTTTATAGCTGAAATTTATCTGTATTTTCTGTGTCTGAGAAAACTTTTGAGAAAGTCAGGACCCGACACCATAAAACTTGAGAATGTGCTCAAGTCTGAGAACATTCTCAAATTAGCCAGCTCAGCCAATCAAATTCCAAGGTTAGCCAAAGTTGAGTCAAATTTAAAAGACTTAAGTAATTCTTAAGTTTTATGGTGCCAGACCCAGGTCACTTCACATGATTATAAAGTATTATCATGACTGTGACCTTTATTGTTCTTACCCTCATCAGTGACCTTGACCTTTGAATTACAGTCATTGTATTCCATTGAAAGGAAGGGGGGGTCAAAATATAGGACATTGACTTTTAGGTCTCTTTCTGAAATTTGTTGAGACTGGGGGCATTTGTGTTTCACAAACACATCTTGTTCATCAAATATTTTTTCCAGGAAATCTAAAAAGTCAAATGTCACACCATCAAAAAGTGATCTTCAAATGGACAATCCAACAAGCTGCACTGGAGAGCGAAGCTCAGAAGCTTTGCAAGAAAACGATGTCAAGAGGCTTCAGGAGATGCATTCCGAACTTTTGTTCCAGCAGAAGCCAGAAGACTTGAGATCAATGATGTCCTCTATACCTGAAGGTAAGGTCTACAAAAGTTGTATACCTTAAAAATATTTGCCGTTTTTTGCCCTTACATTAGAGGGCAATTTTAAAATGAAGGGGAGATTATCAATCTAAATGATTGAAGCGTGAACATTCTTACCATCCATGATACTGTGTTTTGTTTCAAATTTTTTTCTCTCCTTTTTCACTACTTGGGTTGATATACTGTAACAAAAAAGGGGGCATACACATTTTCAAATTCCTCTATATTTTGTGAAAATTGCTTGTGAAACCTAGGTTTAGTGCTTTTTCGATAGATTTAGTAGATTATCTGTTTATAAAGGCCAGTTTTATAAAGTCCCTTGACTGCATACTTCAACTAAATTGAACCTATGTATAAGGGTCACCTGCACATAAAGGTCAATATTATCCGGTCCCTTGGGTGACCCCTATATACAGGTTTCACTGTATTTGTATATGAATACCATGCTGGACCTGACCTTACTTTCACAATAAGATTTTTTTACGTCTGTGTATAGCTCTTCTTCGTCATTGTAGTAGTAAAAGTAGATAAGAAATCGAAACAATTTTTTTTTTATTATTATTTTTTTTTTTTGGTAAACACAGGTACTGTCCTTTAAGAGCGGGTGAATATGTTCTCTGTCGTAAAAAGGTGAAAATAATCAGGTGACATTTTCCACGTATTCAGTACTTCCGTCATCATTTAAGAAATAATAATGTTCTCTGCCGTAAAAGAGTGAAAAAATACACTATGTTGTCATCATATTAAAAATAATTACCCCGTAACATTCTGTGAAAAGGCATCTTAGGTCTCTCTCCTCCAATTTCAACAAATTTGGTACAAAGCCCCACATCCAAGAAAGATTGGCTGAGTGGTTAGAGCAACAAGCTTTGAACCATGAAGTCTCTCACTTCTGGTCAGCACAGGTTCAAGCTCTGCTGGAATGTAAGCTGATTTTTGTGTGAGAGATAGTTTACTTACGGAAGGTCGACGGTCTCTTCCTGGGTACATTGTAACCAGGTTCTCTCCTCCACCAATAAAAAATGCCGCTGCCCCCCCCCCCCCCCCCCCCCGCCAGATCACTGAAAAATTGTTGAGTGTGGCGTTGAATACTATTCCAAATAAAATAGAAAAGGGATCAAAGTCAGCTTGCGTGGCTTGATTACAACAAACATTTTTTGACAGAGTTGTGTGACTTTAAAATCTTAATGAATGGTTTATTAGCTCACCTGAGCTGAAGGCTCAAGTGAATTTTGTGATCATGCCCTGTCCAGCATCAGGCCATCCATAAACTTTTCATATTTTCGACTTATTTTGTGAAACCACGATAGGGATTTTGAGGAAACTTTACAGGAAGCAAGTGCTCAAGGTCTTTTTTTCAAGTTTTTAGCCAGATCGACCATGGGATGTATATGGTGCGGGGAAAAATAAGGTACCCCTCTTTAAAAATCTTCTTCTCCAGAACTGCTATGTGAAGTGGAAAATAGATTGTTTTTGAGTGATCTACATGAATGTATGATTCAAGTTTGTATTTTTCATAGAAATCTGAATTTTAATTTTTTCACATATTTTTTAGGTCTTTTCAGCTTTTGTGTCATTTTCCTTCATTTTTGCATGATTTCCTCGATTATCTCCCCTTGCAATCTTTTAATGTGTTTTACTTGTATATAGGTGAAGAAATGTTTTTGTACAAGAATTTTGCTGATTGAGACCCTCTTGGGCCTCTTTGTTTTTCAAAAGCATGGCATTTTTCAAATACATAATGTTCTTGTCTTATTTCTTCAGGCTGGACTGTCTGCCAGATTTCATTGGTTGAGAATCCTCAAAGTAAAAGTCAGATGATACTAAGCCGGCTGACCAATGATGTCGAACCAGTCGTTGTCAACTTACCGAGCTTTGCAAGTGTTCAGGTAAGGTGACAGATAACAATGGGTGTGAATGTAGTGTCACCACGGGTAACCATTGGTGCTATTAGTTGCCAATGGTTTCCAGCAGCTGCAAATAGTTACCAACTGACCTTCTTCTACCGGCGTACAGTGGCAGCCGGTGGTAACCATTGTAGGGTGTGAATAAAGAATTCAAAACACACTTGCCCTGGGGGCAACTCATTTGAGAAATTTTGATATTCAGTATTTTGTAAACAAAGTTCATTTACTTTACCCCTCCAGGAGTTGCGCTGATTGAATAATTTGTGCCCCCCCCCAAAAAAAAATCCCCAATTGTCAACATCTGTTATTGCCAGTTTCAAATTTTTTGAGCCATTTTCAAATTTTTTGAGACAGATTCAAAGTCAATAAAAAAAATTTGAGGCTATATAAATGTGTTATCTGCCATTACTGTATAATAATTGCGGGATATGTAACTTAGATGGCTTAATACTTCAATAAAATAGAGGTGCCAGATGGTACTTTTTGTCGCTAGTTGAAAAAAAAATTGCAATTTACGACATTTGCAAAGCCCAGCACAACCTCAACACCATATTCAATATGTATGGTCATATGATACTAACAGCCATCAAAATTCACCAAGCCACTTAGATGGAAAATTACGATTACGATTATTATTATTTTAATGCTGACAAAACAACTTGCCCTGCAGACAAGTACATTTAGAAATCAACTTGTCCGAGCCAATTCTAATCCGGAACGGGCAACCGGACTGGTGGTAATTTCAAATCCTGCATTGGTAACTACTGGTTGAGTCCCAAATTACCATTGAAAGAATGGCGAACATAACCAGTATACAGTAAAACTCACTTAAATCATATATCAAGGAACCTAATTGATAAATTGGTTATATGGACAATTTGTAATATAGTTACAGCAAAGTGGACTGAAGGGTTACAATGTTATTTGATTAGACAAAATTCACTCTAAATTCAGGCTAAACTTTCCCTGAAGTCAAAAGAAAACTCAAATGTTTTTGTTACTTTTTATTTACACAACTTATTTAATCACAGTAGGCCTATGCTTGACAAAAAAGGTCAAGAATTGACTTTTATTTTAATGATATTGATCACTTTGTTATAATACTACAAGATTTGTTGGGTGTAATGCGAATGAACATAGAAAGTGATTTATTACAGGCATAAATTTCTTCTATAAAATTCGTTATAAGATTGTTTTTATGCCCCTCTACATAGAAGGAGGGCATATTGCTTTGCTTCTGTCGGTCGGTCCGTACACCAACAGTTTTCCTTCATTATCTCTGCAGCTGGTATACATATTGAAATGAAATTTGGTATACAGATACATCATGAGAATATCTAGGTCACGTTCTTATTTAGTTACTGCATACAGTTATTTTTCGCCCCGTGTTATTTTCGCCTTATGCACTTACAAATGGTTTTGCCCGTTTTAAAATCGCCCAGACTTTTCTTATCAAAAATAGATGAATTTACCATTTTGAATTCGCCCAGTTTTGAATTCACCCACTGACGATGAGGGTAAAAGGGGTGGAAATATCCCTGTATACAGTACCATCAAACAACTTAGGAAATTTCCAATAATTCACAGTTTGTGTTTATGGGGGAGGGGGCACAAATGTTTTACAAAGAGCTCTCATTCTATTAAGAATATATAAAGAGAAGCAGTTTCAGATTTTTTATTGTTTCATTATTCGCATGAATTCATACAAACAGTTTACTAAGTTTGTTATATTCAAGTTTTACGTGGGTGAACAAATCGTAATATCTCCTATAAAAGCTCAAAAAAAAAAAAAAAAAACCTTTAAAGTTTCAGGAGTATTTAATTCAAGTCAGCAGCCTTTCCCATGGATTAAATTACAAAACTATTTAGTCCAAGAATCTTGTTTGCAAACAAATGTCTGCTCTATGGAACAAATCAGAGTGTTTCGTAACAAGAACGATTACTCTGAAGATGGCTCTGAATGGTATTAAATATGATGGAGAAAATGAAGCATGTGAGCGTGACTTGATGTTTTTGTTCCTAGTTACATGGAATCTTTCGTCCATTTACGATTAAGAATCTAACAGAGGTATGATAATGACTATTGTTGAGATTTTTAGACAAGGGTACTTTTGCAAAGCCTAGAGGGCTGACAGTGGCTTAGTTGTGTAGAGTGTTGGATGAGTAGGTGGATGGTCCCGGGTTTTATTCCCGCTACTGGGACTATCAAAACGGAAGTGACTGTTCCTTGACGTGTTCTTGCTATGAAAATGAAAGTCATAGGTATTTCCAGTGGGGCGTAAAAAAACAATGGCGGCCTCCGTGGCTGAGTGGTCAGGGCATCATGCTTTAAACCATGAAGTCTCTCACTTCCTGTCAGATAAAGTCCAAAGTCAGATAAAGTCAGATAAAGTTCCATGTGATATGAAGTTCCAATGTCGGATAAAGTTCCATGTCAGTTGAAGCCACATGTCAGATGAAGTCACCTGTTATATGAAATCTTGTGTCAGATAAAATCCCATGTTGGATAAAATCCAATGTCGGATAAAGTCCAGTGTCATATGAAGTCCCGTCAGATGATGTCCCATGTCAGATAAAGTCCCATATCAGAGAAAGTCCCGTGTTATATGATACCCATGTCATATGAAGTGCCATGTCAGATGGAGTCCCATGTCAGATAGAGCCCCATATCAGATAAAGTCCCATACCATATGAAGTCCCATATCAAATATTTAGTCCCATGTCAGATAAGTCCCATGTCAGATAAAGTCCCCATGTCAGATAAAGTCCCATGCCATATGAAGTCCCATATCAAATATTTAGTCCCATGTCAGATGAAGTCCCATGTCAGATAAAGTCCCTATGTCAGATGAAGTCCCATATCATATGAAGTCCCATGTCAGAGTAGGCTACAGTTAACCAATCACTCCTAAAGACACATTTGGACTGGTCTAAGTCATTGATTTGCAGAAGAGTCCATTATTTACAGGGGTTGATGAGTTAATAACTCTTACTGCAGTCCATAGCACAAGTGAAAATTAGTGACATTTCACCTGTAATGACTTACATCTGCTTATTAATAAACATTTCACCTGGAATGTCTTACACCTTCTTATGAATAAACATTTCACCTGTAATGGCCTACACCTTCTTATAAATAAACATTTCACCTGTAATGATTTACACCTTCTTATAAATAAACATTTCATAGCAGGACATACATGTATATCAAGAAACAAACAAAATCAAAACTTATTTTTAGCAGATGTTTGGGATACAAGATTTTCATGTTCTTCTCTTAATTACAGGGAAGAGAAGTTTTGTCCGAGTTTTCGGCCATAGTGACTGCCAGTCATGACAGCATGAAAGTTACAGAAAAAAATGAATGGTGGACAAAGCGTATACAACTGAATGACAGGCTAAACGTAAGTTAAAACATGTCTGTCAGGAATGTTATATTTCGAATTTTGGGACATAAGAAAATATATTTTATGACTCCATAATCGGAGGTTCGGGGGCATATAGTTTTTTGTCTGTGTGTTTGTTCATCAAAACTTTAAGCTTGGGCATAACCTTTGATTGATAAGTGTTAGGGATTTCATATTTCACATATGTATTCCTTGTGACAAGTAAGGCAGTAGCGTTTAGGTTTAGTTTATTGTCAATAAACGTTTACAAATTTCTTAATCGTGTACACGACATGCGCAATGTGATTGCCTACAAAACATTTAATTTGTAGGTAAAATCACGAAAAGTTCCCCCATAAATGTATTTTTGTTGTACTTTATCCAATATAAGACTCTCTAAGTAGTAAAAAGTAAAACGTACATCTATAATTCCCGCTTTCAGCATTTGTCCTTATTTTCTATATCTCTAAATTTAGTGCCTGTGAGGCACAGAAAGGATGTGCTTCAATAATGTTATTACTTTGAATAAAAACAGTAAAATAAAGCTAAAACACATTGCTCGGTGTCATGTTTCTATTTAGATACACATTTTAATATGATTGAACTTTATATAGATTGTATAATAGATGTGTAACAGGTAATTATAATAGTCCTAAAAATAACCTTCATTGAGCCCCGTAATCCCTGTGTCTGCAGATCAGAGACTATTACAGAGGTACAGAAAGGAGATACAACATTCATAGTTTAATTTCATGAATAAATACAGTAACATAAAGAGAATAAATTGAGGATCAAGTTCATATTATTTATTTTGAATATACTATTTCATGATGATGAATAAACATATACATTGAACAAGCGTATGATAGGTTTCAATGTGTGCATTATGAAGACCCTCAGTATTGGGCCTCCCACTTGTAAGTTTCTAGCTTTCAATTGGATGCCATGTAACTTTGGACCGAGTTTTTGGTTGATACATCACAATGGCAGCGTGGTAAAGACTAAAGTATTACCGATGATATATTTGATTTAAAATGTAAAAATTTCACAGAATTTTGCATGATATACCAACAAATGTATAAAATGCAAATCAAAATGAAACAAGATTATTTTTAACTTTGAACTTTGAAACTTCGCGAACGCATATATCGGAATTCATGAATTTTGGAAACTTATTAACCACATGGCTCCATGCGATGTTTGTATTCTGAAAAATAGATCTATGGTAATAAACTAACTTAAAGATGGGCAGAATTTCAGCCTAGATTTACCATGGTTACGACCTATGACAGAGGTAGTTTAGTACCACAGTACTCAGTAGTCCTGTATACGGTTACATGTTTACGTTTCGATTACTAAGTATCGTGTAAACGTTTACAGATTTTAGTAAACGTTGCAGCCTTAATGACAAGACCGTTGCTCTTTTTACATCATAATTTTTAATTTCTTGACCTCTACTTTGACGTTCAACCATTTTCTTCAGACCTTGTTGACAAACAAATCTTGTATATTAATGTTCTCTAATTAATGTTTTTAGTAATGAGTTAATTCCTAGACATGCATTTTTTTTTAAATTTTTTTTAGATTTCAAAATGCAAGTGATACAAAATATTTAGATTTCTGATAGGGAAAAAAATCCATGCCTGTGATTGGCTCTAGTTTAAAACTGAGAGTCATTCCAGAGACTTCCTTTAAACAGGAAGTGGTTGTTCTTTCATGAATTGCTTAACGCAGGAAATGAAAATCGCCTGTCATCTTCGGCAAATGCCACAAGCATTATTTTCAAGAAATCTTAACAACTTGAATCAAGATTAAAAAATAGAACACTGGTGGCATTGGCATACAGGAATGACATTCATTTGTTGTGTACTTATTTCCACACAGGGTGTGCTTGAAAATCTAGAAAAACACTGGCTCAGTCACTGGAAATGTTTAATGTATGGGAGTCCATTAATGACAAAACAGGAAAAGAAGAAATTACAGAACTTGACAGACAGTATCTCTGCCGATTTGTACAAAATGGCGGCAGTGAACGTGAACACTGTTAAGCTGCAGGTTTGTAAATTTAAAAAAAATTTTTTTTATTTTAGTGCAGTGATACTTGTACAGTCAAACTTGTATATAAAGACCGCTCAGGGGGAATTACAAAAACGGTCTTTATAGACAGGTGGTCTTTATATAAAGGGTCACATAAGATATGAAATCCAAGGTATTGGAGATGGCTTTTTATTATTTCCAACTACATATTTCTTCCATGATTAGATATTTCATTTAGTGATTAAATGGATATTGTATTTAAATACTAAAGGGATTTTCCTAACTCCAGGGTCTGGAAAATTGGAAAATATTCATTTTTTTTTTTAAAAATTTGCATCTTTTTGGGAAAATACAAGCCATTTTTGCATTGGGAAGGGTCCTGTAACCATACCAAAAAAAGTCATAGAAAATCCCTGTAGCTAATACATGCATAACATGTAAATAATGGAAAAAAAATTATAACAATGAAATAATTCAATGTTTTAATAATTTAAATTAATATATGTTGTAACTGAATTATACATATACATCGAGGATACGGCACATTATTACCGTAATCGGCCGTGTATAATCCGCATTTACGTATTATCCGCACCCCCCATTTCAGCATCAGATCTCGGAGAAAAAAGGACTTCGTGCGTATAATCCGCGTTGACTTTTTTCCACGGCCGTATGGCAGAAAATCGTCAGTGAGATTGATTATTATTGTGTATAAGTGCAGTATGACGATCGGAAATATTTTCAAAATTCGCAGATCGGTATTTGGAAGAAATAGATAAATATTTATTATAGATATATATATTCGAGATATTAGATAAGGGATATGATAAGCAAATTAATGATTTGAAATAAATAACAAAAGAAATATCAAAACATCAGTCAAAGTCTTTGTAAAATTACATTCCGTTAATTACAGCGCAATCATTTGCTTTTGCTGACGTGGTAGCCTATATATTTAATTAAAAGTATGTATTAGAACAACATTTGAAATAGATATTATATTTGCGGAAATCGGCGACATAAAAGTTTGTAACAATTTTAATTAGCGGAGAGCACTTGTACACAAGCGATCTATATATCCAGAATACGCGTGTATAGCGTAATTATTGAAACAAAGGGATATATATACAGATCCAAGTATACTGTTGTCTGTTACATGCATCATTGATTATGAATGGAGACATATACTACAAACATTAATTACCTTGGTGTGGCATTGTGTTATTTTACACCTTTTATCATATTTTCAATTTAAAATTAACTCATCGTACTTACCTGTATAATTGGCATGTTCCATAACTTAGTACTACACTGTAGATGTACTGTAGTAAGAGAGTTACTGTATATACCTTTTGTACGAAATGTGTAAAATAACATTCCTCCACAGAACAAAACACCCAGAAAACATTGTTTTATTTATTAATGTATAGTCATCGTCTCAAAACAAACAATGCAAAACTACATAATATGATATAAATGGGAAAATACGAAACTACAAGATACTACATATTTGCTCTTCCATTTAGCCCCCTCATTTACAGTTACAACATGGCTGTTCGCTTCGTCATTCACCAGCATGAATTAGAATTCTTGTTGAGATTGTTCTATTTTTCAATAATAACAAAACTTCATGATGAAGATAAGCAACAGGTACTGTACTATTCTGTTTCCTCGCCAAACATCGCAACTAGGCTAGCCTTGCACAGGCACTTGCGTTATGCAATCCACCGATCACAACACCCTCAATCAAGGGATTGCATTACACAAGTGCCTGTGTAGTCTAGCCTATTTGTAAACTGAAACACACAAAAATAAAAGACAACAAGATTCATTTATTGATTTATTCACTGTAGACATAAATGATGATATACATTGACTCGTACATCGTTATTACGAAAAAACTTTGTCAGGCTTACCACCCACATCGAATCTCATGCAGTAGTTCCTGCGGAAAAAATGTCCTAAGATTCTGTAGTACTGTATTATCCGCACCCCCCTGCCTGAGACAAATTTTAGAGTGAAAAGAGTGCGGATTATACACGGCCAAATACGGTAAAACTGAAACAAATATCTAAACTGTGCTCAAAGTCGGTGGTCTGTGTTAAGTCACACGAGTCAGAAGTGTAAGAATATCCAGAAAGATGTAGATAGTTGAATTTTATTTAATTATCATTTTATTAGACGTAATCCAATGCTACGAGCGCCGGCGATTTTACTCTTTGGATTGAGATGTTGACTTGCTAATCAAGTGATGTTCGATTAGTTACAGCATTCCACAATACGAGAAAACAAATCATCAATCATTTAGCGGTGATATTTAAATGCTCCTGTTTGTAAAAACACCTTGTCATAAACTGTGTCCTTTCTGAATTTTTTTCTTAGTCTTTCGCCGATTAAGTAATCATCACCGGAAACTTTGGTGATAAATTGATGATCGAAAACAAAACATCAATCAGTCAGCGATGATTGATAGTTCCTGGTTGTAAAAACACCCTGTCATAAAGCACGTACGAGTGCCTAATTACTATACGAGTCGTTAATTGACACCTCCAGGTGTGTTGTGACTGTTGAAGCCTCGTGTATTTCGCCATGTTGTTGATGAAGTCTCGAATTGTCCCGCGAGAATTATGTACGAGTTATCTCCCTTCCAAGAGTAGTAAGTGTATAAGCAGTCGCTATACGCAAGTAGGACAACCACCGGCGGACAAAATACAGTGGTCGCCGGTCGTGTAAGGCAGGTGATCGCTATATAGGGGGCAAATATATAGTAATTTTCAAGGGGCAGTCCAAATACGGTCGTTATGGACAGGAAGTCGTTATATGAGGGGGGTCGCTAAGGCAAGTTTGACTGTATATAAAATTCCCTAAGGGACACAAAAGAAAAACAGTTTTTGTAACCAGGTGGTCTTTATACACAGGTGGTAGGTTAAGTAGGTTTTACTGTATAATCAAATTTTGTATGATGCTTTATTCCAGATATCTCGAAGTTTTTATTTCAAAATTTCGCTTATCTCGACATATTTTTCTGGTCCGAAGTAACGAAATATTATAGAATTGGCCCATGTTATCTCGAAATTACCTTCTGCGATTGAAGGTTTACATTTTGTACACAAAAATCATCATACGAAATTAATTGTTTACCCGCAAAACACAGGACAATCAACTCCCGTTAATGAGCCAGGGCGAACGTGTAGTTAAAAATTGCTTAAAACCGACTGGAATTTAGCAATACCCTTAGTAGGTCTATTCATTGTTCAGTAAGAATGGAAAATATGTAAATTGACAATTTTGGATTATCTTGAATTTCGGATATCTTGGAAGTGAATGGGGGCAGTCCTGTGAATTTCAAGGTGTAACAAGATTCCACTGTAACTTGTCTGTATATTTAGAGTTGAACCCGGATATACTGAAATTGAAGGGGACTGGATTTTTCATTCAAATAAACAGGGATTTTACAGGGCTCAGGAAAACCACTCGTCTGCTCATCCCTGACGAGTGAAAATCAGATTTGGCAAGTGGTTTCAGAATAGCAAAATGATCAAAAGTTCAAATCTGTAGACAATTTTTGCTGTACACTGTATCTGTAATATTACATCACAGTTACAAGCTAACCTGAAATGAACATCTATCTAGTTATGGTACATCTAGGTAAAAATCTGTAGACAATTTTTGCTGTACACTGTATCTATAATGTTACATCACAGTTGCAAGCTAACCCAAAATGAACATCTATATGGTTACGGTACATCTAGGTAAAAATCTGAAAAATAACATCCAGGACTCGTCTATTTTATTTACATCAGTAACAAAATGGCAATAGACAGTTGAAGCGACATTTGCTTTTCAAAGACTCAATTAGCAAAGCTGGTCCAGAGGGGGACAGAAAGAAATAAATATCTTGACAGAAATGAAAATAAAATGAACGCCAGTGCATCTGATAAAGCATAGACAGAGCATTATCAGTCAGAAACAGAAACTGCAAGTTTGAGCAAGAAACTGTATTTTAAGAATGTGGATACAAACTAAAAAATTTGGACGAAAAGTTTTTCATTTTGGACGAATACTTTTTGTTTAGCACTTGCCTGTTGGACAAGAGGTTTCAACATTTTTTCCTGACCCCTGTTTCAAAGTAACCATGTTATAATGGTAATGAAGAAATTTAGCTAGTGAATCAAAATTGATTAAAGTGGGATTTCAGTGTAACAGGGTTCAATATAAGTGGGTTCCACTGAAATTCTATTCTGCATATACTTGTCTCTTATTGTACTGCTACATTACTAGTAGCATGCTATATAAGATTGTGTTTCGTTAATTGTTTAATCACTTATTCATTTGTCCAAAGTTTGAAAGTGGGGGGAGGGGATATTGTTTTTGCTTCAGTTGCAGCATTCCTTCAAATAATATATACAGTGAAACCTGTATATAGGGGTCACCCAAGGGACCAGAAAATATTGACCTTTATGTGCAGGTGACCCTTATACACAGGTTCAGTTTAGTTGAAGTATGCAGTCAAGGGACTTAAAAAACTGGCCTTTATAAACAGGTAATCCTTATATAGAGGTGGCTGCTATAGCAGGTTTTACTGTATATTTATATATATATATATATTTCCTTAAATACACTGAAACTTGTATATAACGACCTCTTTAAGGACAAAATAAAACCTGTCTTTCTAGGGAGGTGGTCTTTATATGGAGGCTAATGTGGACACAAATGGTACAACTGTGGACAGCAAAACATGGTCTTTGTGACCAGGTGATCTCTATACACAGTTCGTCGCTCAAGCAGGTTTTACTGTATAATCAAATTTTGTATGATGCTTTTAAATGATAAAACAGAAGATGATTTGATTATGGGTAATAACTGTAAAATGACCCTGTTATACAATCACTTTCAGTGTATGACCTTTGTGTACTGATTACTGTTTACCCCATTTGTCCATGTTATAGTTGTGTATTTAACATTCCAGTGCATCTTACAAGCCAGCCATGTCATGTCTGATCAACAGCTGTCAAATGCTGTCTCTGATGTCATTGGCCCAAACATGGGGTCAAATCTGAAGGACCTTACATCACAGATACGCAGAGAAACGTCAAAATTAACATTCCTGATGGCTGATGCAAAACGGAATCACGTTGTGCTGATACTGGATAAGGTAGGGAAATGCTGTTGAGAGGAATTTATGTTATCAACCCTTGGATCTCCTTGGTAAAGTGAATGTGATTGTCTTCTCATAATATCGCTCCACAGGATCGGAACAACATCTTTCAGTGCAGGGGAATAATGTTGCAGTGTTTTTATTATACATGTATGGTGTTTTTACTAGCTTGGTTTAGTTTGTTTTCCCATAACCTCAGTCCATTGAGCACCACACTTGTAAACTAGGAGTCAATGATACGATTCCATGTATAGGCAGTGTTGGTCCATTACAATAGTTTTTGTTTTTCTGGTCACAGACTCAAGCTCAAATAACTTTCAGGATTTTAAAACAAAAATGGTTTGAACGACATCAATTGGCATTTACAAATTAAGGTAAAAATTCAATGTATTGTTTCAATTCCTCCGTTTACTGTGGGCTGATGTGGCCATAGATATGGCAAGTTTTTGTTATGATTGAGATAGGGCTGTCATTAGATATCGATATATCGATAAGTAAAAAGTATCGATATATCGATAAATCAAATAATATGGTACTTCTATGAATAATGCATTCAAAATATACAGACTCACTATAATATTTAGGTGCTTTACTGTGTAGTTTACTATCTGATGATTAAAGAAAACCATTGCCAGGAAAACATTGTTTATTTGAACAAATTGAACAGTTAAAATAAAATATAATATAGTTCGATAATATGAAGTAAAACAAATGGAAAATTTTGGAAATTGTAAAAGAAAGTACATACTGTGAAATGCATTATGAAATGTATCGATGCTAAAAAAATGTATTGATTATAGTATCGAATTTGTAAATGGATACATCGAGTCTATCAATGACAGCCCTAGATTGAGAAGGAATTTACAAAGCTATGAACATGTTATTGGTGTGAGACAAGATGGCTAGAGAAGGAAGAGAAATGCGATCTTATTTTTGAAACTAAATTTAGAAATAATACCTCATAGGTGATACATGTATTTGATCTCAAACTTGACATATCAGGGTTCGCACAGACTATGAAAAGTGCTTGAATTTTCACATATTCCTTGAAAAGTGCTTGAAATTCTATTAAAATGTGCTTGATTTTTTTTAACAGTGCTTGAATTTATTTAAAACATTGAACTCTTGTAAAATAGTACAATGTGATGTTACAAATGGAATCGGTTTTTATCACTTGAACATACCATAAATGTCATGATAATAGAGAAGCTTTGTTTATATCCCGTGTTAGTACTATCAATCAAGTGTGTTCAAGGTCATCTCATTAGAAAATTACCGGTGCGTGGTCTGTTGGAAGCGACTAGGCTACACAATGATAAAAACTGCTTGAAAAGTGCTTGAAAAATTGCTTGAAAAGTGCTTGAATTTCATTTTTTACAAGCTGTATGAACCCTGCATATGTATTTGACCCTTTTTGACAGAAAATGAAAACGTTCTGCATGCATTTTGATTCTATATCACCTTTTTTCTTACACGACAGAATTTACAACACTTGCCATGGGAGAGCATGCCAATGTTACGGAGTGCAAGTGTATCCAGAGTTAGCTCCCTTTACCATCTGTGCACACAGCTTACTCATCTCCACTCACAAAAGAGTTGTGTATTTCAAGCTGGGATTGATTCAGGAAGTGTTTACTACATTTTGAACCCTGACAATAATTTAGCCTCCACACAAGAGACTTTTCAAGATCAATTTACCAGGTAAGACAAGGGCAGTTTTATATCATTGCAAGGCTCTGAGTTGCAGATTAACCAATAACCATGGGAATAGAATATTTGATGAGTTAACAGAAAGTTTGTAAATAGTGGACAGGTTGGTGCAAATTTCAGTTTAACTAAATATGATTTTTAAGAGGTGATGTGAGTTTAGTATAAAAATTCAAAAGGGCTGAGAGCTGAACAATTGCAATTTTCAGTATCAGTTCTCTTGAGTATAGTGAAAACTACGAACTATCTCTCATCTGAACATGAAAAAGAACATGAATCCACTTAAATTTGATATGAGATATACTCGTCAGGGATAGAAATTAGCAGGGCCCAGTAGCCCATGGCGAGTGAAAACTGAGCTGGGCTAGTAGATTTTACAGTGTGCTAGCCCCAGGTGGCTACTGAAAATTTGGGGGTATATCTTGCACTTGCACAAACTTCAGCTGATATTCTTGTGAACTGAGTATACCTTGCTACATGTAGCTAGTGTATGAACTACTTTGAAATACGTTTTTATAGTAAGTTTTTTTAAATAACAAGTTATAATGAGAGCAAGTTTCTGATAATAGTACATCCACGGTTAAAGTATTCCTACGCTATTTGTGTAGCACACATGTTTGTTATTGTCAATATTGAAGAGTTCTTGCGATTCTGTCCGGACAATTTACCGCTGAGTATGGAAATAGAAGCAAGCTTCTACAAAAAATATATATTTCATTGTTTTTAGCTTGCCTGTGTGAAGAACAGAAAAGCTATTACTGTCACCGCATCATTGTTGGTGTTGCCCTTTTCCGTGTTACGGTTTTTGTTTCAGTCCAGCCATGAAGCTTCACCTGCACATTGTCTAGGGTCATTAATCAAAAATGCAGGGGGATGCTGGTTGCTGTGGCATAATTTTTACCCAAATTTCCAGCTTCCTGCACTTAGTCATTTACTGTAGTAATAGTACTGTGTTAAGCTTTTTGTTTCAGTCCGTTGTGGTCACCTGCACATTGTCTAGGGTCATTACTCAACAATGCAGGGGGAAGCTGGTTGTTGTGGCCTAATTTTAGCTCACCTGAACCAAAGGTTCGAGTGAGCTTTTCTGATCGCCTTTTGTCCGTTGTCCGTCTGTATTTTTCATTCATTTTTGTATGATTTCTTTGATTTTCTCCCCTATTATTCATTATGATGCATTTATTTTATGTGCTTTACCTGTGGTTTGGTAGATAAATGCTTTCCTGAAAGAATTTTGCTGAAATTTATATTTTCATGAATTTTTTAAGACTGCAAACATGAAGTGGTTGGAGGGGGGGGGGGGGGGGGGTAAATTTTTCCACATTTCAACTTCTTCTCCAAAACTGCAGAAGGTATTTTGATGAAATATTACAAGAAGTAAGAACTCAAGAACCTCTACCAAGTTTGTTTATTTCAGCCCAATCAGCCAAGGGGTAGATCCAGGGTGGGGCAAAAGAGGGCTGGGGGTACCCCCTTTTAAAAATCTTCTCCAGAACTGCTGCATGGATTGAAAAACTAATTGCATCTGAGTGATTTTTATGGATGCTTGATTCAATTTTCTGTTTTTGAAATGAATTAGAAAAATAATTTTTAACATGTTTTTGACATCTTTCCTACCTTTGTCATTGCGTGGATTGCATTGGGGTTTTTATGTGCATTTAAGAGGAAAAGTCAACATCTGGATGGGTGTCATGAGATGTGAAGCGCCGAATACACCTCCTGAATGTTACAGGATAATTATAGAGATAAATTTGTTCAAAACAAGTCCACCCATGTGTTAAAAAATTTAAGCCATGTGATTTCAAAGAATCTAAAAAAGATCATGCATTTGAGAAGTTTGCTATATATTTTTGATTGTTTTAAAGTCCCACTAGCGAAAATAACTCTGTGGAACTCTGTTTTAGTAATAATGTATGCTTATATAAAAATAATATTATAAATATTTAGTCCAAAGATCTGCATAATATTTTCTAGTAGAATAAAATTTGTTTTAAATGTATCCAGTCTTTCTGAATATATTAGTTTTAATTATCTCTTTGGAAAAACCAGGGGGTGAGGCACTAATATAGACATTTACCTATAATGTTTAGGTTGGTTAACTCCTACACAAGGCAAATCGGCAGCACTTCGGAAATTATATGCAATTATGTATGGCAAACGGCTTGGGAATTTATTCCTTATTTTCTGTTATGAAAAATTATCGGTATTTTTATGTAAAAAGTATGGAATAATTTATGTGCACTCGATCGGTCTACTCGTTTTTACTAAATGTTCTCTCTGGGAAATTGTAGCTCAATATACGCAAGAAAACACAAAACGCATTACAATATCTGAAAATTTTGGGGTAAGCCTCCCTATCTGCAACATTTCGCCATCGGGTCACATAAAATTATACATATTTCATAGTTAGTGTATCCACTCTTGTTGCTGATTCATACGATAAATCCGCAATAGAAGAATATCGGGACAGAAACACAAAACGCATTATAATATCTGAAAATTTCGGGGTAGGCCTTGAACCCCCAAGCCTCCCTATCAGCAACATTTCGCCATCGGGTCACATAAAATTATACATATTTCAAAGTTCGTGTATCCGCCCTTGTTTTGTTGCTGATTCATACAATAAATCCGCAATAGAAGAATATCGGGACAGAACTTGATTGAGTACACGATAGATGTCCAGTTGGTCATTAAAACGCCAGAGTTATATGATTTTCAATTGGATTTGTAGATTGCATTAACAAAACGTATCAATAAAGATGCCAAATGAATGGTTGCCTCAGAATGTACACTTGAAGGTTTTTATGTGAGCACGTAAATAATATTTTCCGTCCTACATAAATCAAATATTTACCTATACATAAAATAGTTTTCACACTGTATGAGAAAATGATAGTTCTAAACAGATTGTGTTCCCTGTTGAATTTGAATTTTAAGGTTCAGATCATATACAAGGATGATTTAATTTTGAGGTTAAAGGTCAAAACTAAAAATATAGTTTATGTCCTTTATATATCACTACAGCTTTTACAATGAGATTTTTAATGATTTTTGTGCATGTGTCATGATTAAAAAAATGTTTTAAAACACATTTTTATTTCAGCCTAGAATCTATTAAGTTTCTGTTTGACACACATGCCTATGGTCCACGTATTGCAGTCCTTTTTTGAAGGACAGCAACTTGTTTTCATTCATTTTTAAGTCTCCGCCACTCCTAAGGAGTGTTAAAATAGTTTATAAATTTGAGATTCCCATATTTGTAAGATACCAACACAGTTCAGGTGAGCGATGTGGCTCATGGACCTCTTGTAATTAGAGTGCACCTTTCTTAGCCAAATTATGCAATCACTTTCATTGGTCACGTCACTTCAGACATTCAAGTTTTCTATAAAAATATTTCTACTTATTTGTCTGCATAGTTCACACAGACCTTGGAAAGTGCTTGAATAAAGAGTTAGTCCTTGAAAAAGTGCTTAAAGCAATTTTACCCTTGAAAAGTGCTTGAAGTCAATGATAAATGCTTGATCTCTTCATGGTCCATGGCCTGGTGTTTTGAACTTTGAACTGTCAGACATAATTATGCTGTGCTACTTTCACTCGCCTGCCTACGGAATGGACCATTGCAATTGTTCGATCCTGGTATGAATGTGATCATTGTGAATTTAATTCTTGTTTTAAATTTCAGGAAGAAAAACTGGGACGGTATTATCAACAATCAACCAACCATTGAACAGTACAAGACTGCCCTTGTTCAGAGAGATCTACTTTTGTAAGTTCCCCCTCCTTTTTATGCCCCAGGCCTGAAAGGTCTGCCGTGGGCATCTAGTGTTTGGATCATCCAATTGTCTGTCTGTAATTCTGTCCCGCTTGCATATAAAATGCAATATTTCAGGTTTGGATTGTGATACAGTAACCAAAGTTAGACTGTAAGTTCATCTAAGGGTTGCTAGCACTTCACTGACATCACATGCTCCTGGGGGTGGGGTGGGGTGGGGTCAAAATGTAGGACAATGCAATATTTTGCCAGCATAGAAATTTGTTGGGACTTGGGGCATTTGTCTTTCACAAACGCATTTTTTCTTAACATTACTTTGTTTCTTGTTATGTATCCCTTCAATATCATGTTTAGTACCACAAGTAAATGTTTACTCTGTTAAACAGTGTTTTGTAATTAACTCATGTATTGAAAGGGAAAAACTAAATGAATTGCCCCATCCCGTGAAATAAACCTGCCCCACCTCCTGAACCAACTTACCGCAAGATGTACCAAATCATGGTGTATGCACACCATTTCTATGGATTTATTTTGTTTTGGGATTTCCTTGTGACAGAGGGAAGGCTTGGATACCAGGGAGAACATGGCCCCACCTTGAATGATTGAAATAGCAACATTAGTGCCATATAGACCCAATATGCCCCCATGTCCAGATTAGTGCCCCTCCCTATCAGATTAGATTTACTCTCCTCTTTTAAACATTATCAAGTATCTTTTTTAGCTGGTTGATGAGCAGATGTAGCCCAGAACCCCCCCCCCCCAGCAAAAGAATGTCAATAGATGGGCACTGTAACATATAAATACAACAACTTTATCACTGTGCTATAAAAAGATGTATCTCTTTTACGTTAATTTGACTATCAAAATTTGTCCCAATAAGTGCCCAACCATTTTTCTTATCTTCTGTAGCGCTCTGGGCACTTATGGGATCTAATATGGTACGTAAGATTTCAATCGTAAATCTAAACTACTTAGCGGTTCTTGAATCTGGTTTTTAACTCACCTGAGGTGAAGGTTCAAGTGAGCATTTGTGATCACTCCAGGTTGTCCCGTTAACTCTTCACATAATTGACTTCTCATCTGAAACCACTGATGTAATTTTGATGAAACATTACAGGTAGCAAGTACTTAAGGTTTTCTACCAAATTTTCTTTTTTGAGTTAGATTCCCTCATGGATGGATCCATGGTGGGGCAAAATGGGTACTAGAAGGTACCTCTCATTGAAAATCTTCTCCATTTTTTGTTAAAACTGGAATATCAATTTTGATAGGTTTTTGATGAAGTTGACCTTTATGAATTTGTTCTAGTAACATGCTGATGTAAAATTGCTTGCCTAATACAATATTGAAATGTAATATCTCTTCCATCTTTAATGGGGACTCCCTTGCTGAGTAGTTTGAGCACTGCACTTTGAACCATTAAGGTTTTGTAAATAATGTGTTGAAGTTCAAACCTGACTTTTAGATAACATGACCTTTTGATTTTTGTTATAGGTACTGTGGCCATGGCAGCGGTAGCAAGTATTTCCAAGGTGATGACCTTGCTAAATTACAGTGCAGAGCCGCTGCCATACTGATGGGCTGCAGCAGTGGTAAACTGAAAGCCAAAGGGAAGCTTGAAGCATCGGGAATGATGTTAAACTACTTCCTTTCTGGCTGGTATGTATCTTCAATTATGGTTTTTTTTTCCAGGTTATCCGAGTTACTCAGGCCAACATCAAATATTTTCTACTCATGGAACAATTACTGTAAATCTGGTATTATTTTTGAGAATTTTATTTACGCATAATTTTGCTGAGAGCTCTTGCTCGCGAAAATAGAATTATTGCATAATGTATATGATAAATAAATATGATAATAGTCTGATGATGTGGGCATTCGAAATCGTGAAAATATCATCTTCCGAGTAAATTTAGAACATGTGTGTCGTGAAAATATAGTCCCGCGAAAATTTTGGGATTTACAGTTTGAGATTTGTCAGCCTCACTAATTTAGCTTTTCATTTAACTTTTGTATTTTGTTTACCATTGACTTAATATACACAAAGATTGGTACAGATATTTATTAATTGCTGGTCATGGTTGGAAACTGGCCCCAAAAAAAGCGCCCAAATTTTTCTTATTTTATCACCTTGGGCACTCCTTTTGGGAAATAAACTATGTAATTTTGAAGTACACCTGACAAGTTGCAAAATTCATCCCTGTCAGACTGGTATATTTGAATTTGAATAGTGTTTAATTCCACATTCAACAATTTTTCAGTTATATCATGGCATCCAATTTTTAAAGGTTGAGGAGAGAACCCAGCCTTCTACAAGAAAACTGGCAAACTGTCCCACCACAATAATCAGCTTAAATTCCAGCATGGCTCACAACCTGTGCTGACCAGAAGTGCTCTAACCACTTGGCCGCCACAAAGGCCCCACCAGATTGTAACAAGTGGGTTATCTTTCTAAACTAACAGAGACAGCTTAATCTGTATCCAGAAATTATCCGAAGCCCCGCTGGAACCACAGCTTTTTTTTTGTGAGTAACTTTGCCGGTATATTTGTGGATGACTGGAAGACTCTCCCCGCATACATTGTAATCGGATTCTCTCCTCCACCAATAAAAATTGGCTGCCACTGTATAACTGAGAAATTGTTAGGTGTAGCATTTTTTTAATTCATTTTGTTAATGTTTTTCTCATTTAATTGTTGTAGCCCTTGTGTCGTGGCCAACTTGTGGGACGTCACGGACAAAGACATTGATAGATTCCTGGAAAATCTGTTGTCGACATGGATGTCTTCTGATTCAGCAAAATCTTCCGGAGACCCAAGGTTCTTGTCGGAATTTATACCAGCAGCCAGAAATGCTTGTCGACTACCATACCTAATTGGAGCTGCACCGGTGATTTATGGCTTTCCGGTGTTTCTGAAGTCGTCTTGATGGCAGAGAATTGACTGCCAAAAAAACTTGAAAAAAATCATACGATTTTGCTATTTTTCTAACGATTACCTGTTGTTCTGTGCTTTAAAAATATGTTGAAGACGAACTGTATGGTGAGCTAATGTCATACCCCCAGTGGCAGTGTACGTGGACAAGAACTCATACATCGGATTTTTTTTAATATAAGCAATAGAACTTTAGTATTGTACATGTGTGTATCCTAGTATACAGACCTTTAAAATGGTACAATGGCCTGTGCAGAACATTTTGTTGTATACAGTTTGAATTTTTTTTTTCAAATTCATCTTTTGCGTCACCTTGGCCACTCAGAAAACCCATTTACTGTTTCAACTAGAATCTTTTTAACAGGGGTAGTAATGATTCTTTGAAGAAATAGTAAGCATCTCATACAAGATGAAGAAAGGAAGTTCTTTCTCAGAAAAAACCTGGTTCTTCAGAATACATACATACACTTGTAAGTCTGGTTACAATTTAATTAAAAACAATCTCTCATTGCTCCCGATTTCTTATATATGTCGCGTAGAGGATTTAACACAATCCTCTACTGGATCACATGTGGATGATCTCTTTGTAGGTGTGTATTGATCGACCAATGAAAATGTGACTTACAAAATCTTTAAAGGTTACTGAACGGCAAAGAGGTGTAATTTACTTCAGAAAAAGGAAATTAGCAATCCACAAAATTCCATCGAAATATCTTTGGTGATTCAAATCTAACCTAGGTTATGAATTCTGTACTTTTGGATTTTGTGTGCTCAGTGTCGTTTATAATATTAAAAATTTTTACATCTCTTTGCCATTTGATCACTTACAAGATTGTCCAAGTCACATTTTCATTGGTCGAAAATGACACACCTACAAGGTATTCCTCAAGTGACCCCATAGTGGATATAAGAAAGTGGGAGCGATTAGAGGTAAGTTTTTTGATCAGATTGTTCTTGTTAAGAGTCCAAAACATTTCATGTTTCATGTATTATTTATATTTATAATATACTATGGATGGTTAAATTAAGTTCAATAATTTGTACATCAAATTTACAACTGTTTGAAAAGAATTTAAAAAGATTAACAGATTAGAGTAGCAGGGATGACAATCTTAATTTGATAAGACTGGGATACATCATATAAATATCCATAAGAAAGGTATATAGGTAATCTGAGTCGGTTTTGACAGGTGTGCAAAGTAGGCAGGTAAACTGAGACTGAAAATATCGGAAAATATGTAATTGGGTGTCAGAATATATGTACCTGTGTGTAGTAATAATCTGTGTGAAGATAAATATAGAAATGAAAAATAAATCTTATCAAAAATTAAAAAAAAAAAAATACATTCAGTATACATATCTTATAGTGCAAATGTGAGAAGTTGATGTGCTCAAGTGAAGTGATGTGTTTTGTAAAGTGAATTATTGTGAAAGTCTGAAGGCGTTTATGTTAAATATGAGTAAATATTACAAAGACGAAAATGCAAAAATGGACTAATAGGATGTATTTAACTGGAGTTTTGTGTTTAAAAGTATTAGTGAGCTAAAATATATGTAGAAAAGTGCCGGAGTGGCGATAGGTTTGCATAATCATAGTCATGTATGCAAAAATATGAATTTATGGCTGATATATGAATTAGGAAGATGTTAATTGATCTACCCCTGGAAATAATGGAGTCAACTTCAAGTCAGTAACATAGACCAGTCCATATGTATTTTTAGGGGTGAATTAGTTCAGATTTCAAAGAAAATATGTAAGATTATAGAAGATGCATAATGTAACCAATAGAAATTTTTATATATATAGTTTGATGTAACATTTGTATAGAAATCTCTGTCCAGTGCGAGTGGTGAAATGAAATGATAACGATCCTTGATCACATGATTCTTTTCCAAAACAAATTTTACAGGTCCTAAGTTGCTCATCTCTCCGGGTCACGGAATTAAATAGGTATTATCTGTGTTTACCAAATAAAATAATTTCATTTTTTTTTCTACTTTTACTTGATGTACAATAACAAATAAGAGCTATACACAGGTATAACAAATCTTATATTCTTATATATTTTGTGAAAATAAGGTCAGGTCCAGTATGGTATTTATATACACATAGTAAGGTTGAGCTAATTAATTCGAACTGAAATAGTGTCAAACCTGGATTTCTCAAGCAATTTTCACGAAGTATATAGGAATTTAAGAATTTTTATGCCTATGTATATCTCTTTTTCTTCATTTTAAAATAATCTAAGTAGTTAAAAAAGGGAAGAAATTTTTTTTTGAAAAATGCCCTTTTAATATATAAAATTTACAAGTCTCAGGTTGCTTATCTCTCTGGGTCATGGAATGAATATAGTAATGCTAGATATGTCAGAGAAATATTTACAACTTTTATCTGTTTTTGTTTTGTTTTGTTTTGTTTTTTTTTTCAAACTGGTAGAACGTTTTTAAACTAATGTTTTACACGATATTTGTAACTATCGATATAGATTCCATGTTGTTGATGCCTTTTTCTTAGATTGGCCAATTTCTTATTTAACCGCTTTCCTGTAACTTTGGATGTCAAAACAATTCAGACTCTTGTCGTATCGTCAATATTGTGAAAAGAAACTGGTTGTTTCCAGACCCTTGAAATCATTTTATTGGCCTAAATCAATGGCCTGCGGTTGTCCGAACACAGGTCTACCGATTAATTCTGTATCCATGATTTGAATCAGGAAGAACATTGTGTAAAGAAACTTACTATGGACCCTTTTTGGTAAAATCAAAAAGGTTTAGAGGGTAGAGTCCGATTCAAATAAAATGGTGAAGCGGAGTAACCGTTTGATTATAATACGGATGATTCTACCCACTTTTCAGTTATGACAAGCTGCACATGAAAAACGTGGCTCACTGGCTACTTTTGTATGTGTGGTGGGTGACAAATAGTAACGATTACTCTAGTCCGTGTAATTTTAATGTCACACTTCATTACCTAAGATTTAAACTCATCCAGGTCAAGAAAGGGTTCACAAGACTCCCAGCCCTCCAGGTTATTAATGGATTTTACATATGGAAGTTAATTATACTTTATTAGCATTTTCAGATTATTTCTAATCAAAGGCTTCTCTTTGCTCTTTACGTTCTTTTATCCTTTCATAACATAAGATCCGAGAGATTTTATTGTCAACTGTGTTTGTCATGATTTATTACTTAATCTATTTTTGTAAAATCTAATTCAAAAGTGGAGCTGATTTTTACTAGTGTAGATTCCGTCCCCTAAAATTTAGTTCAAGCCTGTGTCAGTATTTTTTTAACTTTAGCGTACCTGAGAAAATTGTAGACCGCACCTGTACTGTAAATATGTGACCTAAACTGATACGGTAGAACCTGTCTTCTGAGAACCACCTGTCTTCTGAGAACCACTTGGTTGAATAATCCTTTAGAGGGGCATTGGCTGTGTTTACCAAAAAAAAATTATTTCAATTTTTTCTACTTTTACTACTTGTACTTGATGTACAATAACAAATAAGAGCTATATACGCAGGCATAAAAAATCTTACATTTATTTTGTGAAAATAAGGTCAGGTCCAATGTGGTATATGCAGATAGTAAGGTTGAGTTACCGTAACCAATTGCAATTGAAAAAGTGGCAAACCTGGGTTTCTCAAGCAATTTTCACAAAATATATAGGGATTTAAGAATTTTTATGCCTGTGTATTATTTTTTTTGTTTTTGTTTTTTTGTTTGTTTGTTTGTTATTGTATATCAATCCATGTAATAAAAAAGGAAAAAAAAACAAAACACAGCTTATGACCCATTATATAAAAGCTCTTTTTTGAGACCACATTTCCACTACAGATGGGGTGGTCTCTTAAGACAGGTTCCACTGTATAAATGTAATTTTAGGAGTGTACTTAAAATGTGTACATGAAATTTCTGTAGGACACACATTTATTTTTACTGGGATATTCTTTTGGTTGTAAAATCATCGTACGAATAACAATTGAATCCGTTCAGTGGCCTTCATAAATTATTAAAAATTTTTAGCACAGATTATGTTTGAATGGCCTAAGGCAGGTGCCCTTTTTACAGAGATTGCCTTTAATACAAGTCTGACTGTATTTTGTTTTTGTTTTAGATGTTCTCAGAAATGAGATGAACCATCTTTTAACATCCAAGGTCCACATTGTGATCTTGTGGTTTTTTTGTTTTTTTGTTTTTTTTGTTTTTTTTTTCACTTCCAAGACTGCTTTACACATTACCAAGCATAGAAAATTATAATCCAAGTGTGGACTTGGAATAGACATTGGAACCTCACTATCATGGGTCTTACGACCACCTTACTGACTGGCTCAAAGTGGTCAGATTGGTGAGGTGGTCTCGTAAGTGAGGTTCTGTACTTGTAAGTATTTATCAAAAGACTGGAAATTTATGGTCTGAAATATGAGGTGGTCTCTTTAGTG
The DNA here is from genome assembly GCA_030159075.1 of Atrina japonica. Classification (NCBI taxonomy): domain Eukaryota; kingdom Metazoa; phylum Mollusca; class Bivalvia; order Pterioida; family Pinnidae; genus Atrina; species Atrina japonica. The sequence goes on from BROG01000358.1 coordinate 271,810, forward strand.
AGGTGGTCTTTACTGCACACACACACACACATAAACAACCTCTTTGTTCATTGTTGTAAAAAAGGAAAATGTCTACCGGTCCAAAATGGCAGATAAACCTACACCCAGTGTCATAAAAACTGAGAGTAACTCGAGTCTCAGACTTTTTCTTTTTTTTTCAATTTTGAATTTTCAACAAATCAAATTGACATTATCAGAAAGCTACCTAAAATGTCCAGTTGGATTTGTCAGGATAAGTTTTGATATTACTCATGACATTTATTTTTAGCCCAACATCAACAGATGGATGGGCTGTTCAAATCGCCCTGCGTCCGTTGTCCGTCCATCCTGATCAATTCTTGTTACCGCTATTTCTCAGAAAGTATTGAAGGGATCTCCTTGAACTTTAATATCAAGGTTCCCCTTGAGGTCTTGTGGTGCATATTGCATTTTCAGAGAGATCAGAATCCAATATGGCTGACAGGTGGCCATCTTGGATTTTGACCATGGGAAGTTTGTTACCGCTTCTTCTCAGAAAGGACTGAAGGGATCTCCTTAAGATTTGACATGGATGTTCCCCTTGAGGTCTAGTTGTGCATATTACATTTTCAGAGAGATCGAAATCTAACATGGCCGACAGGTGGCCATCTTGGATTTTGACAATGGAAGTATGTTACCCCTTGAAGTTTCCCTTTGAGGTCTAGTTGGGCATATTACATTTTCAGAGAGATCAGAATTGAACATGGCTGACAGACTGCCATTCTGGATTTTGACCAGAGGAAGTTTGTTACCATTTATATTTCTCAAATAGTACTAGAGGGTTGAAGTTTGAGGTCTTTCCCTGTCACAGGTTTGAGTCTGCCTGAACCTAAGCTGATTTTTCTGAGAAAGTTTGCCAGTTTACTTGCGGAAGGTCGGTGATCGGTAAGTTGGTTACATTGTAATAGTATTCTATTCTCCATCATTAAAAATGGCTGCCACTGTATAACTGAAAAATTGTTGAGTCTGGCGTAAAACAAAAACTCAAAATCAAATAAAAAAAAACTTGCAAATCATTGATGATTTCTTTTGAATAAATAGAAATTTGGATGTTGGCATTTAGAACAAAAACAAAATTTTATGATAGATGTTTTAAAATTTATTGACAAAATTTTATGGTTTGTTCGTCAACTGCATTGTGCACTCGAGCAGAGTGCCCAGATGGGGGTTAAGATACAAAGCAACATTTTTGGCACTAATTGTGTGTGAACAAATTAATATCAGTTGATGGTCAGTTTCATAAGCTTTTATTGGACAAAGTAATCTGGGGCTCATCTTACAAAAAGTCTTAAGTCCTAAATCCTAAGTCTTGGTCCTAATTGTCATGGTATTGACCAGTCAGCGATGCCATGGTAGTTAGGACTGAAAGTTAGGATTTAGGACCTTTCATAAAATTGGCCCCTAAAGTGGCATAATTCAGTTTGTACACAAGTTTTGTCTGCCATTACTGATAACTCATAAACAGTTCGACCCCTGTAGTCACATTTGGACCCTATTGATAGAACTGTAAAGTCCAGTCAGAATTCCCGAATGTATGACTTGGAATCCAGATTTAAAATCATTTCAAATGCAACATCATCTTGTTGAACCTTGAAATATGATGGTAAACTTTATCATTAATTGTTTGGTCCAGTCTAAATGTGACCACTGGGGATGATGTGCTAATAAGAACACAAAAGCAGAGGTTCCCCAACAATCTTTTTTTTATTTTATTTGAGTGTACACTTCTGTAGATAAAATACTTTCAGTCATATGATTATTGATTGCTGTTGGATTTTTTTTTATTTTCTATATAAGTAAAATACCGTATATGTATGTCATAGTACTTTTATATATGTGCTGCTCTCCATTTCATCAAGTCGGATTGTGTTTTAAGATGTATCTTCTTGGGTCATTTTAGCTTTTCTGTAATTATTCAATGTATGTATAATTCTAAATAAATTTATGAAAATTTTGTATGTGTTATGTCTATATCAGCATACTGGACAGATTTAGTATGTGTTATGTCTATATCAGCATACTGGTCAGATTTAGTATGTGTTACGTCTATATCAGCATACTGGACAGATTTGGTATGTGTTATGTCTATATCGGCATACTGGACAGATTTTGTATGTGTTATGTCTATATCAGCAGACTGGACAGATTTAGTATGTGTTATGTCTATATCAGCATACTGGACAGATTTGGTATGTGTTATGTCTATATCAGCATACTGGACAGATTTAGTATGTGTTACGTCTATATCAGCATACTGGACAGACAGATTTTGTATGTGTTATGTCTATATAGGCATACTGGACAGATTTTGTATGTGTAATGTTTATTTCAGCATACTGGACAGATTTAGTATGTGTTACGTATATATCAGCAGACTGGACAGATTTGGTATGTATGTGTCTTACGTCAGATATATCATATCAGACTGGACAGGTATGTTTAGTATCAGCATACTGGTGTTATATGTCTATATCAGCATTCCGGACAAGTTTAGTATGTGTTAAGCATACTGGTCAGATTTAGTATGTGTTACGTCTATATCAGCAGACTGGACAGATTTAGTATGTGTTATGTCTATATCAGCATACTGGTCAGATTTAGTATGTGTTATGTCTATATCAGCATTCCGGACAAGTTTAGTATGTGTTACGTCTATATCAGCATACTGGACAGATTTAGTATGTGTTATGTCTATATCAGCATACTGGACAGATGGACAGATTTAGTATGTGTTATGTCTATAAGCTACTGGTCAGTCTATATCACTGGACAGATTTAGTATGTGTTATGTCTATATCACTGGCATACTGGTCAGTCTATTAGTATGATTTAGTATGTCTATATCAGCATTCCGGACAAGTTTAGTATACTGGACAGATTTAGTATGTGTTACGTCTATATCAGCATACTGGACAGATTTAGTATGTGTTATGTCTCTATATCAGCATACTCGGACAGCATACTGGACAGATTTTATATGTGTTATGTCTATATCAGCATACTGGACAGATTTAGTATGTGTTACGTCTATATCAGCATACTGGACAGACAGATTTTGTATGTGTTATGTCTATATCAGCTACTGGTCAGATTTAGTATGTGTTGTTACAGCATACTCTATGTGTTATATCAGCATACTGGACAGATTTAGTATGTGTTACGTCTATATCAGCATACTGGACAGATTTAGTATGTGTTATGTCTATATCAGCATACTGGACAGATTTAGTATGTGTTATGTCTATATCTGTTCAGCATTCTGGTCAGGACAGATGTTTATATGTTTGTTGTTGTCTATATCAGCATATACTGACAAAAGATGTCTTTAGTATGTGTTACGTCTATATCAGCATACTGTGTTATGACAGCTACTGGTCAGATTTAGATTTTGTCTATATGTATACTGGACAGATTTAGTATGTGTCTATATATATAGGCGTCTATACTACTGGACAGATTTTAGTATGTGTGTCTATATAATGTTTTATATCAGCATACTGGACAGATTTAGTATGTGATTTAGTATGTGTTACGTATATATCAGCAGACTGGACAGATTTGGTATGTGTTACGTCTATATCAGCAGACTGGACAGATTTAGTATGTGTTACGTCTATATCAGCTACTGGTCAGATTTAGTATGTGTTATGTCTATATCAGCATTCCGGACAAGTTTAGTATGTGTTACGTCTATATCAGCATTCTGGACAGATTTATGTCTATATCAGCTACTGGACAGATTTAGTATGTGTTATGTCTATATCAGCTACTGGTCAGATTTAGTATGTGTTACGTCTATATCAGCATACTGGACAGATTTAGTATGTGTTATGTCTATATCAGCATACTGGACAGATTTAGTATGTGTTATGTCTATATCAGCTATCAGCTACTGGTCAGATTTAGTATGTGTTACGTCTATATGGACAGATTTATGTCTATATACTACTGGACAGATTTAGTATGTGTATGTGTTATGTCTATATAGGCATACTGGATACTGGTCAGACTGGACAGATTTAGTATGTTGTATATTACGATTTCTATGTGTTATCATATAGCATACTGGACAGATTTAGTATGTGTTATGTCTATATCAGCATACTGGACAGATTTAGTAAATTTGGTATTTAGTATGTGTTATGTTTATATCAGCTACTGGACAGATTTTGTATCTGGTATGTCTATATCAGCATACTGGACAGATTTAGTATGTGTTATGTCTACATACTCAGTTACGTACTGGACAGATGTCTATATTTAGTAGATCGTCTTTATGCAAAGTGGCCCAATATATTTATGTGGAACATTCCGTCATCTGGTTTATATGACGCCAGAAATTTTGTATGTGTTAATATTATTATGGATGCATGTGAAGAGTACGCCATACGTTTGGCTAAAAAAGAAGATGTCGAACTTGATACTCTTTCAGAGTGGATTAAGCCGATTGGTAATGTTCTTAAACTAAGAATTCGACGACTTAAACATTCTGTCAAGACAAAACACAATTCAGTTTTTCGTGATCCTGATGTTGTCAGAGAACTTTCTCGTCTCCACGAAAATGTTATCATCGTCCCTGCTGACAAAGCATCTAGCACATTCACATTTGTCTTGCAGGCGATACTACTTCAGCATTCTACAAGAGGAACTTGTACTTGACACACTTCCTGGAAACCCTACATACACTCTCATCGATTTCTCTACCTCTGAAGTGTTAGATAATCATAAATCCGTTCTCACAGACGTTTGGATATCAGCATCCAGAAGTGACGGCGGTTGTTACGTCTATATCAGCTTAAATTGCCATACTGGACAGATATATTTATTGGATTCGAATGATGCACAAAAATTCCTATATACACCGATTCATTGCCGGGTCATCGAAGTATTCCACCAAGCCTTTATCTATTTTACTCACCACTCTTCCTACACATAAGATATTAAACAAGGTCTTCAGAAGTACTGTACAACGGCCTACTCAAGGAGCGGAGTCAATCAGATGTGGATCCGAAAGAATTCAAAAGATTTGTTGGAACATTTAAAATCTCCAAGTTTTCATCAAATTCTGGACAGATATGTCTACAAGCATCAAGTCTTTTGATTTTTCGACCCTTTACACAACAATTCCTCATATAAAAAACTCAAAAACAGGTTAATATCTATTACACAAAACTCCTTTGTATACAAAAGTGGAAATCGCAGATAGAAATATAGTGTTAGGTCATGAGGAACCTTATTTTGTGAAGGAACACTCTGATTCCAATAACAAGTACTCTCTGCTATCCAATGGAAAACAAACAGTTAGCATCTCGGTTCAATTTTAGTTACAGGTATATCGATGACATCCTGTCCATAAATAATTCAGAATTATCTCGGCCAGATATATCCTGTTGAGCCTGAGATCAATGAGACGATACAGAGCAACACATCTGCTTCTTACCTAGATTTACTCCGGTCAACTGAAAAGGACACCTCCCTTTATGACAAACGCAACGATTTCAATTTCCATATCATGAACTTCCCATATCTAAGAAGTAATATTCCATCTTCTGCCTATTTTCATTTCACAACTTATACGTTATGCCAGGGCATGATCTTCTTATGAATGTTTTATTCTGAGAGCCAAACGACTCGCCAATAAACTACTTATACAAGGTTACGTTGTTGAACGCTTGAAATCGTCGTTTCAGAAGTTTTATGGTCGATACTGGGGTCTTGTTAAACATCATGAAGTCTCCCTTTCAGGAATATTAGATAGTATTCTGGAGTACGACCACAGACAGTGACTCCCTTTCGCCAATCGTGATGTGTTTTTCATCAGCCGAACTTAACCTATATCATTCCCCAAACTATAATTCCTTTTCACCGAATTTGTTGTTTGTCATCGCTACTGGTACTAGAAATATTTACATAAAACATTTGCGTCTATAATCAGTATATGGGTGTGACATCAGCCAGCAGAGGACGCTGACTTCTTCCGGACACCTGGTCCTATCAGTATACCGTTTGGGATTCGCAGTTGTTCTTATGTGTTTGAGACCAGATTTTGTATCTGGTTGCACATCTAATTGTTCTAATGGACTTGAGCTTCGATTATCAATTGGTATTTCTTCATTTTTACTTAAAAACACCTGTTAACTATGATAGAATCTCTAACAAGTACATGTTTCGTGTACAAACTTGCAATCTTATTTACAGTGAGTTATTCCGTTCTCACAGCTTTGTTGTGTTGGATTTCAGTGCTGTAGATTCATTCTTCACTTCTCAACGTCCTACACATAAGATATTTAAACAAGGTCTTGAGAGCAACATCATCCTTCTGGTCAGCGCAGGTTCGAGCCCCGCTGGAGACTAAGCTGATTTTTTGTGAGAAAGTTGGTCTGTTTACTTGAAAACAAACGTTAGCAGGTTCTGACCATGTGAATTATCTCGGCCTCTTCCCAGGTACATTGTAACCATTTACTCCGGTCAACTCTCTCAACGCCATTTAAAAATCTGACCGCCAGAATAATAACTATTTTCATTTCACAAAAAATTCTAGTTTTTTGAGAGCCAAACGACTTTCTCAACAGAATTTCAAAACACTTCATACAAATGTTTAGTACAACAATATTTCGGACATGTTTGCATTTGGTGTCACATGCCCCCTATTTTTCAGAGTTATTGCCCTTTGTTGTTTGGGGATTCATATCACTTACACTGAAGTCCAAATTAGAGTCCCGTTTTGTGCTAAAGTTTTCCTTGATTTGTCTCATCCAACTTGTAAGCTGATTTTTTGTGATGTTGGTCTGTTTACTTTGTTGTCTTTAATGTCTCACTCAGAAGGAATTCTATTTTTTCATTTTCTCTCATATGGAAACGTAATGCCCCCCAAATGCTGGTTTGAATTCATATCACTTACACTGAAGTGCAAATTTCAAAGTTTTTTGGCCTATGCTCGGCACTTACGGCCATTGAGCAGTGAGGTTCTTTAACGTGTCGACACCTACTGTGACACAGGACCTCGGTTTTTACTCTCAACCGATGGACAGGAAAAGCCAGTCACCTCTGCTGACGCTTGAACCCGCGACCCTCCGGTTGCGAATCGATCACTTTACCGCGGAGCCACGACGGCAATCTCCTTGTCCAACTTTGTTTTCCGTCTATAAACTGAATAATGTCCTTACTACATAATTTGTGTTGAAATGTTAGTTTGATGGTTTTGTTGTTCTGGGCCCCGCACCATAATACTTGAGAATTTACTTAAGTCTCAGAATATTCTTAAGTAAGACTACTAAGCCAATCAGATTTCAGGATTAGCCAAAGTTGAGTAAAATTTTGAGACTTAATTATTTCCTAAGATTATGGTGCCAGGCCCTGAATTAAATGCAAAACAAAATATAAGCTTTATGACCAGAGCCTGAACTAATAATATTTTACTCAACTTTTTATAACTTTATTCTTACTATACTGTTTGGGGACCAATTCTCGACACATTTGTAGACTGTACATGTCTACCAAGGTAAACTGGCACGTTTACAAACACAGCGAGTCTAAATCAAATCATAACAGGGGTGACAAGCTACTTGTCGTCACAAAAGTATTAGAGATTCAGTAATGCATGGAGTCCGTGCAATGCAATATGTTTTACCTGTACAACCTATTTTTGGAAAGTATACCGTATTGTTTTGGTTTTTGACAGAACCCGGATGTGCCACTTTACCTTGGAAGACCTGTACCTTTCCCTCACGAAGTAAAAGATTCCAAATTTGAGACTATTTCTGAATACAATGATGTCGAGGAAACTTGTGACCAGTTATTTCAGAATACTCGCACCTGCACTAGATAACGGGACCGATTTTTGCATCCTCCATCAATTCTCGCCAACTTGATAAATAACTTGTTTTTTTTTGGGTGTCATTTAATGCTGTGAGTTCGAGGTTTTTTTGGTTACATTTATAATGGGAATGCTGTTTTAAAGTTAAAGTAATTGAATTATTCAATATTGCCATTGTTGGGAATTCTTCATGATATTTACTATAGTATTATGAGTACGTCAGAAGTAGAAAGTAAATGCAACTGATATGTCAGATTCATATGTTTTTCTTCGCAAAAGTTTGTTGATAAAAGGATTACATTGTTGCATTAGACTACATCTACATTTTCCCTTCAGCTATTATAAAAATTTGGCCATTCTGGTACTCAGATTTCTGAAATCTCTCTAACTTTTTCCACTCGTACAATTCCTGTGATTGGCCCATCCAAATTCTGACGTCATATCTAAGTTTTTGGTCATGACAATTGTTTGCTTTCAGTTGGAAAAGAAAATCATCCTGTAATTTTATTCACAAGTGCAAATCCAATCCGCTACTTAGAATTACTAAAATAATCGACTGAATCACCTATCACGTGACACTTAACACCATCCCCCCCCCCCCAAAAAAAAATCCGGGGATGCTAAGCGGAAACTTTGCATTATTTTGATTTCATAGCTTGTATGTAACCAATATTTTTCAAAAGTACTTTGAATAAGTGTATTTCTTCTTCAGACAACCTTACATGCTATAATATCACGATTTTGCCATTAAACTATAATATTGGCGAGAATTGGTACGATACTCGGCGAGAATTGGTCTCCTGCCAGTATAGTTGTTTGAAAAAAAAAACTTCTCACTGTGACTAATTAAGAAACAGTATTTTTCTTTTTCATTAACATAAAAACAATGGGTAATAATTTATTATTTTCTCATAAAAATTGAAAAATACAGCCACGTGCCAAAAGTTTATAGACATTATAATTTTTTACTATATATTTCATATAAAACCATATATTTTTAAAAAAAATATTGTGAAGCCATTTCTTATCAGATTTCAATAGGATTTTCACTGTTAACCCTTTCAAGCTGGAGGTCCCGTGTCACAGTAGGTGTTGGCACGTTAAAGAACCCTACTGCTCAATGGCCGTAAGTGCCGAGCATAGGCCAAAATTTGAAGCCCTTCACCGGCATTTGGTGACGTCTCCATATGAGTGAAATATTCTCGAGTGGGACGTTAAACAACAATAAACAAATAAATAAACAAACAACCCTACAGAACATAACAGACTGGTTTTCAACAATAGAAATGAGCATACCATTCATATGTTCAGGGGTGAAAGGGTTAAACAGAGAATTGGGTAGTTTTATTATACATCTTTATTTCAATTTTCTAAATTAGAAATTATAAGATTCATCAATTTAAACAGAAAGTTTAAATTTTGTGATGAAAATTCCTTCTTTCTGCAAGTAAAATTGTGATATCTAATTTACTTTTTGTTTAAATTTTCATATTTTTAAAATTACAAATTCGAAAATTACATCCAAATAATCAATGAAACTTGGAAACATTCTGTTTAACAGAAAAAATGTTATTCAAATGCCATAAGATATGGCTTCACAAGATTTTTTTGAAAAAAAATGTGTTTTTATATGAAATATATAGTAAAAAGTAATATTGTCTATAAACTTTTAGCAAGTGGCTGTACTTTGAAAATTTTGACTGTACTCACACTATTTTCTATTTCTCTGAAGTTTTCTTCAAAAGAGAACTTATTGACATTATTTGTGTAACTGTCTATAACATACAAAAATTACAGCATAAATTTAGTGTTTTCATCATGAAAAGCTAACTTGAGTTTGTGTACAGTTGAAGCACTCCATCTGCCACTTAAATGTGGTCTCTCAAAAGAGGTTTTAGGTAAAGGATTATTTAACCAAATGGTTTTCAAAATGTGGTCTCAGAAGACCGCTGGTTTTTCATGAGTGTACTCTCTCTATATATACAGGTTCCACTGAACCCAGCAAATGGTAACTTCAGGCTCTGGTAAGCTTGTCGTCTTGTCTATACAGTAAAACCTTGCTTTAGCGACCACCTGTGTATAAAGACCACCTGGTCACAAAGATCGTTTTTTGCTGTACCACAGAAGTACCAATAAATCGACCTCTACATAAAGAACATCTCCCAGTAACGACCGGTTTTCTTGTGTCCCTACGGAGGTCCTTATAAGTTTAAGTGTATTCATAAAACTCCACAGAACTGGATACATGTGGAACAGGTGACCTGAAAGGGGCATTAGCTGTGTTTACCAGAAAAAAAAGCTATATATTATATATTGCTATTTTTTCTATATTTACTACTTGTACTTGATGTACAATAACAAATAAGAGATATACGTAGACATCTTAAATCTTGATTCCTGTATATTTCTTTAAAAAAGTCATGTCCAGTGTGGTATTCATATACAAATATTAAGGTTGAGTTGATCAACTGCAATTGAAAAAGTGCCAACCCGGGTTTCTCAAGCAATTTTCACAAAATATATAGGAATTTAAGATTTTTTATGCCCGTGTATATTTCTTTTTTGTTATTGTGTATCAATCTAAGTTGTAAAAAGGAAAAAAAACAAAACAAAGAAAATGCCCGTTTAAACCAAACTCCATCAACACAGAGAAACACAAAATGTATGATCAAAATCTTTAATTGTTTTTTCTCAGTTTGGCAACACATTTATACATCTGTACATACAAGTGAAAACCACTCATTCTTAACCCACTCTATGGCTAGAGATAATTCCAAAGTCAGTTTCTAATTACATAATGATATGATAGCAGGATCTAAGGGGGTGTTCATCCACTACAACTTGAACCAAAATGCCACACAATGACTGGCGTTGTGTAAATTAATTCGTAAACCCCTGAAAAACAATGGACTCTTCTGTAAATCAATGACTTAGACCAGTCCAAATGTGTATATAGGAGTGAACGAGTAACAGATATGATGTACAGTTTCAGCTTTAAAAGCTATATAACAGATCGATTTTGTTTTTCTATATGAAATAACATCTGGTAATGAGAGACTTAAAGCTGACCCTCAGATTTCTGGTAATGAGAGACTCAAAGCTGACCCTCAGATTTCTGGTAATGAGAGACTCAAAGCTGACCCTCAGATTTCTGGTAATGAGAGACTCAAAGCTGACCCTCAGATTTACTCCTGAGTAAGACATATTCAGATGGGTTCATTTTCAGATTTTTTGAAAATCAATTAACTTAAAAGTCACTCTACTGATGACTTTTTTTTTTTTTGGGGGGGGGGGGAGATAATGGTATCAAATATTTGATTTATTCATAAAAATTGTCTTTAACCAATCTAACTCATTCCCAAGTATGTAAAACTGCATATCATATTCAATATGAATTTTTCAGATAATTTTATTCTGAATGCAATTTACAAGGAATGTCTAGTTGATCTATGATATAATATCAAAGCCCAGAATATCTCTGCTTATAATTACGAACTAAAAATTATCTGGGGAAGGATAGAAATGATATGCACTTGTTCACTTCCATGGTCAGGAAGTTAACAATATAAATATATAAAAGTAATAGCTATTTGTTTAATTCAATAGACAGGAAGTTAGCAGGGAAAAGTATTGTTTAAATATTGTCTTCTTTCTTTTCTGTTCAAGATAAAATAAACCTCTGTTGATATTAGCTGAAAACTTGTAAAATATTTTCTCTTTAAACGTAATTGGATAATCTCTAGGTTTTTAGCCGTAACTACGCTCTTCACACACATACAAGCAGGTCATAAATGGCATTTTGTTGCTATGGAAACTGACTTTAAAATCTTGATGAAATATGATATCAATACAAACAACAAACCAACTGTCCCGTATTAACAAATAAAATGAACATTTCAAAAATGCAAATCAAATTTTATAAAAAGAAAAAAAATGCACATAAAAGACACCTTTGGCATTAACCAGTAATTGTGACTCATATATAAGATATTTCGTATTTCATTTTTTTATTATTTTTTTTATTTATTCTTTTTTTTTGGCAAGACAAAGTGTTCAAAAATCATTAAGATGTATGCACTATAAAAATCAACAAATAGAATAAACATCACATGATTGTGGCAATAATTTAAGTTCAAATGAAAAAAATAAAATAATTTTTTTCTCCCTCCTTGTTGAACCCAAAGAAAATGTGCTAAGTGTAACGGGGGAGGGGGGTCAAGATATATCATTTTCAAGGGATATATATATCTGAGGGAATCTATATATGTATATACAATGTAGGTCAACAGGGGTCAAATCACAAAAGGTCAAGAGGTGAAGGTCTCCATATAGATACTCGAATAATATTATGTATGCATGGCCCTTCTCTGGTCAAGGGAATTACTAAATACAGTCGGATAGAAATAGCAATCTCTTAATTATTTTTTCTTGCAATATATTTTTAATTTTGTTGAATGAAAGACTGTGAATTATGCTATTTTTGGTTACTTGCACTATTAATATATTTTTAATTTTGTTGAATGAAAGACTGTGAATTAGTGCTAATCTGTTGGTTACCATGGTGGCACTATTAATGATAATTTTCCTTCCTTGGAATTCTATATGAACTGGAGTGATTGTCAAAATTGCTCTTTTTGGAAGGTAGTAAAATATCAGATAAAACTGTAAGTGGTTTGTAATTTTTACTGAATGTCTATAAACCTGGAGGGTTGGGGGGTGGTGGTGGTTAGTTTACCCTTCATGTCCTACTGGCCATAACAGACTGGTCTTAAACAATAGGGAAGAACATACCACTCAGATACTCAGGGGTGAAAAGGGTTAACATAATTTAGTATTTTTAGTATTTTTAAACATCTTTATGATCATGTATACAACTAGGGTGTGTGAGAAACTGCGTAGTACAAAATTCAACCGGTATTATTTTATAAGTCATTATCAAAACCATGAAAAAACATATTCATTATTATGAAGAAAAAAAATGCTGTTAAAAGGTATGAAGAAAATTTCTGAAAATTTTAATGAACAACTTTTTGTAATTTTTAAAAACACATACAAGATGATATCAAAAGAATGAAAGGGGAGACAACCCTAGGTTTGAACTGTTAAAAAAAGAAATTGCTAATCGTACAATATTTTTACATCTATTTATGAACACAATTACCTACATACGTCAACCACTGAAAATGATTAAGACCCCTGATTTCAACATTAAAATAACAGTAAGAACTAAACACTAACACAGATGGTGAAGTGAAGTATGGATAACAAAGGAACACCTTGGTTATATAAAAATGGCCCTGAAAATGGATATATATATATGCACATTGGTGGCCCTGAAAATGGATACAATCTATTTGCTTGGCAGCATTCAAAACTGTTGTTTACTAGATGTAGCCTATTTTAATCCGAGGGCTATAACTCTGATGTAAAAATCCGTAAGTTCTCGTAAATTGATTAGTGTCATCTGTGATTTTGAAGGTACATGTAGAGTATTTAACCCATCATCCCCTGAAAAACAATGGACTCTTCTGTAAATCTATGATTCAGGTCAGTCCACATGTGTCATTAAGGCTGAATGAGTTAAAAACAAAACATGATAAATTCCGAAATATTATGTGGACATGTTTTTCCTTATCCATCAAGTAGCTGATGTCCAATATAAAATTTTTTTTGTTTTTACTTTTTTTTGTTTTGTTTTCAGATATTCTGTGGCAGGTATCCATGGTAACCATTTCAAGTAAAATACTTTTTCTTGTTTTTTCTTTCAGTTCCCAATGCAATTGACTAGAATACCTGAGGTATATTGAGTTGTAAACAAACAGAAACAATTTTAACAATATAGAAATATGCACTGGAAACTGAGAGATATTGTAGATGTACGAATGATACCTGCAGCGATTCAAAATGATTTGTGATCAAAGATAATCGAGATAATATCATCTAAAAGTCAGCGAGATAATCTCTAGCTAAAATATTCTGAAACTTACGATCATCAGTAGTCTTTTGTAGAACAACTAAACATTAACAAATACAAATCACAACATGGCTAGCGACCTGTCAATCTTATTCCTGCATTCTGAATAGACTCCGCCCCCTTTTGTTTATTTGTAATTCTTAAAAACACTTACATGATGGCATCAAAAGAATGAAAGGGGAGACAACCCTGGGTTTGAACTGTTAAAAAAAGACAAAAAGTTCTGTGGAATGAAAACCAGTGGTGCGGGATACATTTTGCATTAGGATAAATTTTAAATTATTCAGGTGCTTTTGACTATTTCTTTCCTGCTCTTGACGAACGAATTTTTAAATGTTTGTCAAAGATTATGACCAATAATGGTAATTTATTTTATGTACTTTTTTTATATTGTTTCATGTCCCCCATTTTCCATTTATTCTTCAAAAATAAGTGGACACCATCAACTACAGGAGGTGTGTCCTAGGGTTTGACCCGAGTTTCCGTCCAATTTAGTGAGAATTCTTTATTGTGTTAAGCCATATTCAAAACTTACTGGAAAAAAAAAGAAGAGAAAATCTCATTACATGTACTGTGATCCAGTGGGATTTAAACCTGGACCTCGCTACTGTGATTAGACACTTCAGGTTTGATCTAGTGGGATTTAAACCTGGACCTCGCTACTGTGATTAGACACTTCAGGTTTGATCCAGTGGGATTTAAACCTGGACCTCGCTACTGTGATTAGACACTTCAGGTTTGATCCAGTGGGATTTAAACCTGGACCTCGCTACTGTGGTTAGACACTTCAGGTTTGATCTAGTGGGATTTAAACCTGGACCTTGCTACTGTGATTAGACACTTCAGGTTTGATCTAGTGGGATTTAAACCTGGACCTTGCTACTGTGATTAGACACTTCAGGTTTGATCTAGTGGGATTTAAACCTGGACCTTGCTACTGTGATTAGACACTTCAGGTTTGATCCAGTGGGATTTAAACCTGGACCTCACTACTGTGGTTTGACCCAGTGGGATTTAAACCTGGACCTCGCTACTGTGATTAGACAATTCAAGTTTGTTCAATTGGATTTAAAGCCAAACCTCACATCTGAGGTTAAGCAACTGAGTTAGTTTAAACCTGTTTAAAGTATTCAAAATATGCTAAATGTCACCACAGAGAAATTCTACTGTAGAACCATGCTAGTGTGGTGCTTGCTAAATCTTACACAATTACTTTGCAGATAAAATCCACAAACACTGTATACCTGCCATTTTTCGCCCCTGTTAATTTTCGCCCTGTTATGCCAGAGAATATATTCACTCCGTCTGAAATTCGTCCTAAATCACCATTGTCATGGATGACATGTACGTCTGTGCCACAATTATTTAGCTGAAAAATTTCACTTTCATTTTAAATTTGCCCTCTCATCTAAGGACAAAACCGGCAAAAATTAAAGAGGTGCAAAAATTTACAGATATACAGTAGTCTCCCTTAAAAAAATGCAAAATGTTTTTTGTTTCTAATCTTTTTTACACAAATGACGGCATGCGAAAAGGGGTTATGTCGGAATAAGACAACAGATCTGCTAGGGACGATATAAAGTGTTGTACAAATCTATGACGAAATATTTAGATGGATAAAAATAGAACACTCCTTCAATGACACATCAAACTTTGGTTAGTGTAGCGTTAGCATATATATTTGATACACGGAAGCGCTAAAATCCAAAAACTAACAAGTCTGTATACATGACCAGAAAAACGCAGTACTGTTATGATGCCAAGTTGTTAATTTCCGACTCATTGTCATTTTAGCGAGAAAACTAAATCAAATAGAAAAAAAATATATATGTTCAATTGACTCTTACAGAGTGTAAAGATGCTTTAAAGAAAATACAAAAAAAAAAAAAAATAAATAAATAAATTGTGACTAAAAAATTGTGAACTAACAACTTGGCATCAAATTTACTTAAAAGCCACACCTTCTTTGGGTTCAGTGTGTTGCGATGTATAACAATATGGTCCTGTTTTTACCTAGCGTAGCCCCAAACCACAAACCTCTGTTGTGAGCCTACAAAGAGGAAGTACGAGTCAATCATGTGATCTGTGACATCATCAAATATCGACCAATTCTAAACTAATTAATATCACTATCTTTCATGCAAGATATATAACCCTTTCTCACTTAATGACATCAATTTCTAATACTCATTCTGCAAAGCAGTGATCATTTCACATTTCTCTAGTGTATGGTGGTAAAGTTTTAGGTAATACTTTCGATTTAAAGCTGTCTTTGGCTCCGAGACCTAAATTACTGGCAAAATGTGCATAAAATACACCACAGCAAAGAAATTGTATTTTCTTACATTTTTTTCCCTCTGGAAAAGCCTTATTCTTCACTAAAATTTGTTGACTGTGGTATAAAAAATAATTCAAAACTAAAAAAATTTCTAAATTCACAAAAATGTGTGAATTTGATATTTTTTGTTACTGTAAATTTCCATGAACTGCCTTTGGGAGCTTTGTCAGAATCTATATTTCACGAATTTAATTTTACCAATCCATTTTAGCATCAACATGATCTATATTTTAAGTACCATATTTCAAACAATAAGAGAGAAAACATTATTTTCAGCTACTTTTTCAGTAGCCTTTTTATGAGAATTTTTTTTTTCAAAATTGAACATAACATCTGATTGGTCAAAGACATACAATGAATGAAAAATATTATGTAAACCGAATCACCATTCTGAACACAAGAGTGATCAGAGAAGATCGATTACTCAGTTGATGAAATCATAAATATGGGAAAAATGATGAAACAATTCATAAATATATATATATATATATATATATATATATATATATATATATATATAGTCAATAATGTAAAAAATGAAATCTACACACACACAAACTGAAGATAAAAATCAAATATTGCAAAGACCTATATTGCAAAACAATTAATTATGCAAATAAGGAACAAGCCATTTGAATAAGGCATATTTGTAATAAACATAGCATAAAATTACTATTGGAGGCTTCTTCTCATGAAATTATTTATAGTGGTCTGAAAAATGATTTCAAGATTCTAAATTCAAATTTTCAGTGAATTTTTCTCCATTATTATTAATAATACATCATGCCTGAAATTGCACCTTGACTCATCCACATGTGACTAATGATAATCTATTGACCATTTCATGATAACTACTGAATTCAAGTCAGCATTGGTATACCATAAGGTTTCCCTTTAAGTATTCCATATCATTGTGCATCTTCGATCTTATCGTATGTCTGGAAATGTTGTGATTTTGCCCATCATAACATGAGGACCCCTGACAAACAAATGGACTTGGCTTCACATTACAGATGTAGCCCTGTCCATTTGTGTTTTTAGGGATGATTGATAATGTCTATGGACGAGTTTAAAAAGGATTTTTAACCTTTTTTTTTTAACCTGTAAATACCATTTCTGCTAGAAACAGAGTGCTACAGGCTTTTGTCTACGATATGGTGTTCGCTCATCGTAATCTGATGTACCTTTGCTCTGCACTAGAGAACAGGAAATAGAAACCATCACATGTTATGAAACTCAAACTGCATATGGAGGGTACTAAGGATTTCTTGACTTTGGGATTAAATATCCACACTTCCTTCATTTACCTTGACCTAAACTATCACCATTTTTTATTGTTTTAAATACGTATTTATTACAAATATGCTCTCTGAGGTATCTTAATTACATTGGCAAAAATTTCACTGAACAACAAGAAGTGGAAATATTGCAAATCACTAAATAAAAAAATACTATAAGGGGACTTCGAATATCTTCATCTGGATGTCACTTCAGCATGTCTACCATTCAGTCAAATTCTACTCTTTCAAACATTTTGCTGACCTTGATTTAATGAAGAATACTACGAGAATGATCTAAGTAGACAAGAGAGTATTCACATGGACTGCACTAAACATGACATCGAGTTGAAAACATCTTGCTAAAAAATTCTATGATACACGTACTTCTAGAGCGTCTATAAGTTCATTGCAAATAAGATGCCTGCCTTGTTTTCTAGACAAAATATATATGTATATTTATACCCTGTTGATGTGGGGGGTGATTTTTTGGATATGTTTCTCGGAATGTTAATTCACTCAAGTGGGTTATGACTAATTACACATTCTGAACAAAAATATACAATACAAAACCAACATATACCATAACTGCATTTGCTACCAACCAATGTTCTAAT
This sequence comes from Atrina japonica, assembly GCA_030159075.1. Classification (NCBI taxonomy): domain Eukaryota; kingdom Metazoa; phylum Mollusca; class Bivalvia; order Pterioida; family Pinnidae; genus Atrina; species Atrina japonica. The sequence goes on from BROG01000358.1 coordinate 289,850, forward strand.
TACCAATTAAACTATATGAGACAAAAAAAAAATAATAATAATTTAATATTATAACCATAATAAATCACTCAATACAAATTCCTACAAACATTGAAAATTAACAAGTGGTTTTGTAAGCACTGTTTAGAATTTCTGAACTATCATCACACACGAAAAAAGGATAAGTCCAGAAATCTCAAAAATGAACAACAAATTTTGGCTGTTCAAATGAACTAAAACAAGACCTACTTTGATACTTCAATAGGCTTAGACTAGACCCATAAATAATTACTAATGCTGTTAGTTCAATCCCATCCTCCCTTCCATAAATTATGTCGGCCATACTAGTTAGTTGGAAGGATAACTTCGGGGTGCCATTTTCACCAAAGGATTCACTCACTTACATTTCAAAAGCATCAATTTTAAATCTCTTACCAGTTATCTCCCCTGAATTGAAACTGGTTTACTTACTATTGCCTCATCACCGACGAGGCAGTAAGCTACACAAGGTCAAAGTCACCATACAGTAAAAATCTGCTATAGCGGCCACCTCTATATAAGGATTACCTGTTTATAAAGGCCAGTTTTTTCAAGTCCCTTGAGTGCACAATTCAACTAAGTTGAACCTGTGTATAAGGGTCACCTGCACATAAAGGTAAATATTTTCTGGTCCCTTGGGTGGCCCCTGTATACAGGTCTCACTGTATATGATGATCACCTGTCAATCTGTTTATTGACCCGAGTGTTTGAAAGAGCTGAAGACAGAAAAATCTACCATGAGGTCATTATAAGCCTACTGAAATAGCAAAGCAAGAAATATCAGACACCTCTCCAAATAAAACTCTTCAATTTTCGTTTTCTCTAATGGCTGTGAAGATTGAGATGATTATTCTCATTAATGCAATAAACCCCCACCCATTGTAACTATACAATGGATTAATATGATCACAAGGTTTTTACTCAGTCAGTTTTTAAGACTGTACAGTTATTATATGAATATTCAAATGGGAAATATTCAAAACTGTAAAAAATAAAAAGGAATCCAAGATCATTCACCATTCACGATTTACATAATGCTGAGACAGTTCACATTTTGATATCATCACCAATACCCCCCCCCCCCCCCAAAAAAAATAAAATAAAACAAGATTAAAGGGAGAAAATTATGGATATTTGCATCACAAGAATGAATAATCAATCTCCTATGCAAGATTTATTGAAGAATTTTATTATGGGAGATAATCTGCAAACGGATTACCTTTAACGAGACATAACTGAGATAGCAAATGTAAATTCAATATAGACTTTACACTTAAGTAAACGATTAACTGTTATCAAATATATGTATATATTTGTTATATATATATAAGTATTTCTCCAAAAACACATACAATCACGTCTGATTTTATCCAGTAAAACCACAACATTTTCCCGGATTTCAGCTTTTACTATCTGCCCAGAGTAAAACATGTTCAATCACATTAAAACATTGAAACAAGAAACCGCTAATGGCGGATTGGCCGAATTGCGATGCATTGTACTACAGAAGTCAAGTTCAAAAGTGAAAGTGAAAGTCAACTAATGTCTTCACGTTGTATCATCAGTTGAAGTTACCAGTTAAATACTCTACGGGGTTTCCTCACAAAAGAGCTACACACAACAGCTAAACCATTTTGCAGATGCAGATCAACATCGCCAATTCAGAGACTAGTATTTGCTTCGCAATTTGGCCAACAATAAATAAATGTACAACAAGTCTATTCTCATATGCATTGTATATAATCTTTGTCAACCATTATTTTAGAAACACCCTGTAGGTCATTCCATGGTGAAGTTCTATTCAGAAAACTTTTATTATTTTTTGTATTTGAATCTAACTGAAAAAAAAAATCTCAGGTAAGATACTTTTATTCCTAGTCAAATGACAATACAATGTTCTAGCTGAATGAAAAATTGATGTCCCAGTCACCAAGACAATTAAAACAGATATTGATCAGGTTATAATTTCAAAGTTTTACGAATACATTTTAGACACAAAAATTCTGGACAGATAGTTTAATACAAGACAATCTCGAAAAAAAAAAAAAAAAAAAAAAAAAATGAAAAATAGAAAAAGGTAATCAAAATTTACACAAGATCACAATTATTTTGGTAAAGAAATACATTTTCCTCTTATGAAGTGTAAAAACAAATCATTTTTTTATCAAAATTGTGGTTTGAAAAATATATGAAACTACCTGCCTACCGTTTTACACCTGAAATCATCACAACAGACCGTAATAACTTACAGAACAGTCTATGTGGCTTTTCTAGGGGTAAACAGGTATCTAACAGTATGAAATCAGTGTATATATTTTCTATATATTTATATATATATATATTCTAAATCAAACTGACTATCTTAAAACAGTCATTGTATTCAACATCTCCATATCTTTTTTTTTTTCTCAAGTTGGTATTATAAAAAAAATAAAGATAATAATTATAATATTGAGACAATTCTTTATATCGTATCACATGATTAACATCTCAAAAAAAAAAAAAAAAAAAATGGAGTATACAACTCGAAACATACAACCTCTTATTTCACTTTCTGGTATGTATTCACATTAGACATAAAAAAAATATTGGATAATCCAAGTTTTCATGAAATATATGCACTATTCCTCAACATTTCATGTACATCAAGGTATCTTATAAGCCCATGGCTCCACCTACTATCACATCAGTGAGGCTTAGTTACAAGCTCGAGGCTCCGCCTACTTTCACATCTGTGAGGCTTACTTTTAATAGTTTGTTTTTTATCATATACAATACATCACTTATACAATGTGGATATATATGCTGAACAATTAAATATTAGAAAATCAACAAAACCATATCCCGGATGCTAGCCTTGACTTAGACATCAAACTAGTATGGTGCAAATTTCGTATGATCTGTTCGCAAGGCTGCTACACCAACTCGCATTTTGGTCGTGATATTTTTCTGATTGGCAGCGGCAACACTGTCTATTAATCCATAATTAAATCCGGCAATTAACGGCAACGGCTTCATCTGTAGCTGATTCAGCGGAATGGCCAGGGGTGCAGGTGCTTGATGGGATTGAACAGAGGTCAAGGTCGGGGTAGAAGTTGGGGTCGATGTACTCGGGTCAAGGGTCAAAGTCTTATGCAATTCCATGCTGCAGAGAGAAAAAAGGGAAGGGAAAAGTATTAGAATAGGATTATAAATATAAAAACAATCCATTTACCAGGCAAAAAAAACAAAACAAAAAAAACACAACTCTACAACATCAATGTTGCACACATACATATATCAGGATTAAAACAAAGCAAAACTGGTGGCAAACAACAGCTGGTCAAAAGTATGTTTCTGAATCTGTGATACTATATATAGAAACTGTACTAAAATGATTGACGTTACAGTTTCAATTTCTCCTTAATGCTATCCAAACAATTCATATTTACTTTTCTCCCCACATTTTCAGGTTTTCCTTTAGAATTCGTTATGCAATGTTTTCTACTAATGATTTAGTGACTGTTCTTTTTACATATAAAGTAATACACTTCTAAATGCAAACTTTTTTGAAATGGTTGTCAATAAAAAGATTTGTTTATTGTTATTGTTCATCCAAAAATATGGAAGTTTGATAAATTCCAAATATTACTGAGAATAATACTATTAAATGAAATAATGAAACCAAAAAAAAAAAAAAAAAAACCAAAAAAAAAAAAGGACAGCCATCAGTTTTTCTTTGTTCCAACAAATGTTAGTGAAAACAAAATTGTTTAAATATAAATGTTATAAACAACTGTAACAGTGCATCAATATAGTATACTTAGATGTCAACATAAATAACAAATCATGGTCAAGACAATGTTTGTACATATGATGATATATATATGTAATATAAAACATGTGGCACTAAAGCGGCAATACATCAGCAGCAGCAGCAGCAGCAGCAGCAGCAACAGCAGCTAAAAACTGAAAACAAAACTAGTACGGGAAATGTTATCACAAGGAAACTAAACTATGTCAAACAGAATGCATTTGTACCACCTCTCGCCTAAACATTCTGAAATGTTAACCAAGTCATGACCAACAATGTTTCTGTAGAAATTCAACCTCCATATTTACTTTCCAAACAAATTTGATGTGAAAAATGATTTCGTATTTGTTTTAAATGATTTACGTGGATTCACTAAATTGGCATTGCTATGATAACCGTGTAGTACATTATTAATTGGTGATTGAAAATTACAAACTTGTTAAATATTTAATTTGCATACAGTATATACCCAATTAGAACCTGTAATAATTGGTGCTTTCAATTTTTCTGCACTAGGCAAGAACTTTTTTGAAAACTGTGCAGTGCCACTTGATAATTGAAGGCTACACAGGAGCATCTGTCAATTGATAACTGAAATCTACACTAGGGCATTGATAACTGTAAATTACAGGGTACTGTCAGCTGATTACTATATAGAGTACTGTCAGTTGATAACTATATTAGGTGCTCCAGCTGATAACTATATTGGGTCCTGCCAGCTGATAACTATATTAAATAATACTGTTTATTGATAACTATATCACAGACCAATGCCAATTAATAATTGTACACTACTGGGCACAGTCAGTTGATACCTACACATTAAAGCACTGTCACTTGATAAATGTACAAAGATGAGCACTGTCAACTGAAAACTGTACACATTAGAGCACTGTCAACTGAAAACTACACATTAGAGCACTGTCAACTGAAAACTGTACACATTAGAGCACTGTCAACTGAAAACTATACATTAGATCACTGTCAACTGAAAACTACACATTAGAGCACTGTCAACTGAAAACTGTACACATTAGAGCACTGTCAACTGAAAACTGTACACATTAGAGCACTGTCAACTGAAAACTGTACACATTAGAGCACTCAACTGAAAACTGTACACATTACAGCACTGTCAACTGAAAACTGTACACATTAGAGCACTGTCAACTGTACACATTAGAGCACTGTCAACTGAAAACAGTACACATTAGAGCACTGTCAACTGTACACATTAGAGCACTGTCAACTGAAAAGTGTACAAAGCACTGTCAGTTGATAACTATAGCATGTAGATCACTCAGTTGATAACTGTACACTACTGGGCACTGCCAAATGATAACTGTACACATTAGAGCATGTCAATTGATAACTGTACACTACTGGGCACTGCCAAATGATAACTGTACACATTAGAGCATGTCAATTGATAACTGTACAAAGAGCACTGTCAGATGATAACTGGCCATAGCAGAGCACTGTTAACTGATAATTGTACATAATAGAACACTGTTAACTGATGACTGTACATCTTTAAAATGACACATACTCTATGAGGCAGTATATATCTCTTGAGGGCATATGATACTGACAAACTTTAGACAACGAACACAGTTTTCTATCTTATTTTAGTGCCCCATATTGGGAAAGTGGTGTCCATTTTACCAAAGGTCTTAAGTTTCAGAGCTGGTCTTAAGACCACACTTAGGACTTGTGCCCGGTTCACAAAGAATTAGGACCTGTGTCAAAGGACGAAATAAAGCCCTGTATCTATGACTACCAGGAGACAATGTGTATTCCTTGGTTATAACTGACGTAATTTATCTTTTTAAGTGTAGCAGATACAGTGGAGCCTGTCTTGAAAGACCACCTGACTTCTAAGACCACGTTTTGAAAACTACTTTAATAATCCATTAAACAAAACCCCTTTTTAGAGACCACCTGTTTTGAGAGACCACATTTCAGTGGTAGATGGGGGTGGTCTCTCAAGACAGGTCTCACTGTATCAGTAATTGTTAACTATAAATATTTCATTAGGAAATGTGCAAATCTTCCCTAGACTTAACCAAGGATAGTCCAAATTTTTGTCTTAATGTCATTAATTAACTCCAAACTTACAAACTTTGGAAAAAAATGGGCCTAAGATTATAACTAACATTTATATGTATCTCAATACATACTTGAAGGATACTGGATGTTAGAAACCATACAAAGTGGGCTGTGTACATAATTCTGCTAAAGAACTTCTGAGGACACTCTAACTCTGAGCTACTGACACTCGGAACTCCTAATACTTTGAGCTACTGACACTCAAGAGCTCCTGACACTCTGAGCTACTGACACTTTTTCATTCAACTTTTGTTTTGTTTCCTATGATACCGAAGGTCACATGTTTAATTCTATCATGACATCCGACACTTTACTTCTAATAGGTGGCATCAGCCACCATGTGGGTTTTAGAGACGATGATCCACATACTGTGGGCGTGGTCAACAGAATGACACATACATAAAGTCTATTTCATCATTTATTTTCACTATAAATAGTAACAATATTTTCATTTACAAGAAGTGAAGCATGCTAGCAGAAATTGATTTTATAAGAAAGTTGTCAATTACACGTACATTTTTTTTATACAGGTATATGAACATATGCCCAAATATGTATCATACAAACACCTACCCATCATCTTAGGCTATAGCGTTCTTTGTCTAACTTTAAACTCATTAAGGCGAATTAATTACTTTAGAGTTTGATTTCAGAAAAAAACTACAAAAAAGTCTTCCAGAAACAGTCAAGAGATGGGTAAGACAGAGTGTGTAGGTTATAAAAACATGTAAGATAAAAAGAGAGAGAGAGAACTGGAATAATGAAATGTAAAAAACGAAAATAGACTTTGGTGCAAGGTAGATGTCAAAATGACGAAAAGCCGACAAAATATCTAGGATTTGGGAGGTGCTTCTACTAAATAATCAAGTTAACCTCAAATTTATTTTACTGCCATCGCAATTAATTTTTTTTTAGATATTACAAAGATGGAAATAGCCGATTTATATTTCCTGGTTTTTAATTTCAGATCATATTGACTCATTTCCTTCCATCAGTTATAAGCTGAAGCGGATGTTAGCCAATTTTTCTCTCTCATTTTCAGTTTACTCAATAGGAAATCTATTAAATGAGAGAATAATACCGCATTTGTTACCATGGCAACAACATCACAACAGTCAAAACTTGTATTAGTTACATATCAGTCGTACATTGTATTCTTTTCTTGTCTTTTTTTTCAGCAATTTTGATGCCATCAATCAATATATTAATCAATCAATCAAGCACATGTTAAAAAGCCTGGCACAAACTACTAAGAATTGAGGTTAACTTGTTATTTTAAAAAAAAAAATTGATAGGTTAGGCTAAACGTGACAAGTTAGTACAGGAAAGAGGGATGAGGCCACCGAGAAAACACTGCTTCCATGTTCTGACCACTTCCTGTGATTCGGGGTTTCACCAGATACAATTATGCTGTAAAGTTTTACTTGTTAAGTAAGAGGTAATTGAAGAGCTCTCAGAAAAAGCTACAGACAATATAGTTGAATGTATAAAATACACGTATCAAATCGTACAGACACGCTCATACACGCTGGATTTACACATGTGCAAGTGCACATGTGCAGATGTGTGTGTCAATGAAGAACAACATGTTGCAGTGTGTGAAATATTTACAAACATGTATCACAAGTTATAGCTAAGAGAGAAAACAAATATATAAATAAGTCAAACGCTACAAAAAAAAATAATAATAACATTACGGTTCTTGGTAGTGCAGTTATGGTAAAGTCTCGTATATTGGATGCACTTAAATGATGATTAATATCTTAAATGACTTAACATCCATAAAACATCCTTTGCAACTTCCACTGAATTGCACTTACAGTGACAGGCTTGCATTTTCTTGCTATAAATAGTCATTTATCTTGCACTCGCTGTGTAGTTTTAGGAGCACTTCCACCTTGTAAAACTATCGAATTCAAGTTACGATATACAAAAGAAATGAGATCCATCCTATAGGATTAACATTATAGTATTTCTAATCTAAATGGCAATCTATTTTTAGAAGAAAAAAAATCTAGTACATCATAGAATAACAATCAATGAGACTCCTGGGGGTGTGTGGTTTCCATAGTTGCAATGGAGTGCCAAATACGGAAGGAACGATGGGTAAAGATAGGAAGAGTTCTGGGGGACTGGATACAGGTCAAGGTCATTTTCGTAAATCAATAACCTACCTAACGATAATAATACGAAAAAAGAAGTGTGAAAAAATTACTAGACGTTACAAATTCTTCAAAAAATTGGCACATCATTCCCCATCCACATAAAGTATATTTTGATGAAAAAATATCATGAACGCATGTTTAAAATGTTTGGCCAATAATCTCTCTTCTCTTAAAAAACTGTTGTTTGATTTCTAAATTTCTGAACTGGTAAAATGAGCATTATGATATTCAAAAATTTGACGCATCATATAAATATACAAAATTGTGAGTTGAAAATAAATAATAAATAATATTCTATTTACAAAAGAGTCTGTTAAAGATATTTTTCATAACATATTTGTATAACAACACACAGTCATCGGGCATTTTCCGATATTGTAAACAGCTCACACGATTAAAAACTCAACGTCTACGTTACTCGTAGAAAAACTGCACATGAACTTACAAAATGACTAAATAATAGTTTAAAAAAACCTGTAAAAATTGTAACAAACTGACAAAATTCTGTCCTAATACACAGCCGGAGGTCTGTCACCATGACAACATCGATACAGATGAAAATGCTACCGTTAGGGCCATGATGGCTGACAGTAGTTAATTTAAAGAACGGACACAAAATGATTGTTAGTGAAATGAAAGCCCCATGTTCTCAGATCTCGCTTGTATAATTGTCTGATTTCGTATAAAACTGCATGTATTCCATCATTTTATTGTGGGTGCAGTTATACAATGAAAGAATTATGTATCATTGTATAATTTGCAGTTTTTCTTCTAACATTAATTTGAAGAAATGTAAACACAATATATATTCTGATGCTGTTTGCAAACCCCCTTTTCAATAACGATTAAGCCTGATAACGATCGTAATAAATATCCAACTTCCTTGAAATTCACATTTCCTTTTTTTTTGCAACAGTTACTATGCCACACAGTGCAGCCATTACAGTGCTTATGTCAAACACTGCAGTGACCATGATTTTGTTTCTATATCAATTACTCTGCTACAAAAGTGCAGCCATTTCAGTGATTATGTTAAACACTGAAAGGACCATGTTTTTGATAATGTGTGTTTAAATGTTGTCATGGTGACATAAACCTTGCATTGACCTGGCAACAAATAATGATTCAGCATTTGAAACAATATTTTACAAAATGTCAACAATTTTGCTACATTGTTGAATCCTACCAATGCTTATCACATAAACATCCTTTCAACTTGAAACAAGAACAGCCAAAAGAAAACAAAATGAAATGAATTATAATAAAAAAATGTATTTTTCATAATTTTCCATTTTTTTTATCACAATGAATAAAAAATGTTGCTAAGAAAATTTGAAGAAAACACTCCATTCTGTCAGTGAGTAGCAAAAGTGTTGAAACTTTGTTCACCAATTAAATAAGCTAAAAATAGTAACAAACATTAGACTGCCTAATAATAGTAAACTTGTTGTGGATATACACACCTGGTGTTTATCAAATATTGTGCCATCCCGATTGTTTCCGGTGTTCCGGTAATCGTCACCTTTCTATCTGGGGCACCTTCTTCTGCGTTTGAAATTTTAATTGTAGCACCAGACATTTGCCTGAAATTGCAATTTACAAATATTAGAATTGCTGCTTTGATGTTTCAATGCATCATGTGTTTTTCACTATCTCATATCTAATATGTAACAAGGTGCCACTAACTATGGGCGAGGTGCCACAAATTTTGATTCGTGGTGTGGACTTGTGCCACTGCAGTAAGGGATCTTCAGTGTGCCACGTCTGTCGTGAAAAGGAAAATATACTGACCAGTAAATTTGCTCTGAAATGAACATGGAGCATTTTGTTGGGGAACAGATATTCTACCTGTGTTAAAATCATTTGTAATGCTGAAATAAATAAGGTTTAAACCCCAGTGGAACCTAAGCTAATTTTGTGACAAAGTTTGCTAGTTTATTTGCAGAAAGCTGATGGAAAACTACTTTTCCTGGATAAAATGTCACTATAGCTTCTTCTCCAACTTTAAAAACAGGCTGCCACCGTACAACTAGAACATATTTAGTGTGGCGATAGAAACCATGAAAGAAAACAATTGTGACCTTTCTATGCAAATATCAAAGTAAACTGAAAGACAAAGGGACATAAGCATGTCTACCGGCCCGTCCTATTATTTACCGGCCAGGGGCCGGCAGGCCAGTTGCTAATCACGAGTCCTGACTGGTATCCTTACATTAGTAACAGTTAGGACACCAGTCTGTTGTGTTACCTAATCTCATTGATTTTCTGTCCTCCCCGGCCTATGATACAACCAATCAAATCGTTAGGTATAACCATCTCGGTTGTCTGTTGTTGTTGAGTAGTTGCTATCGCTGCATTGTTGGGCCGTTGATATGCTAAATGGGGCATACCGGGAACAGTAGCTGAAAATTAAAAAACAACAGCTGTAAATACCACTTCTACATGTATGAATTCTGACTTGATACTGTACGCAGGGTTAATATTGCTCCATGTTATTGTCACTCAGTGTTATTTTTGCCCTGTGTTATTGCCCCATGTTATTTTCACTCAGTGTTATTTTTGCCCTGTGTTATTTTCGCCCTACAACACATGCAAATGGTTTCGTCCCATTTTAAATTTGCCCAGATTCATAACAATACCGTTAGAAAAATTGATTCTGTCTTTTATGCAGGTCTATGTATGTAACAATCAACAATTTTTATCATTTTTTAAATTTTAAATTTTGTTTAATTACTAAGTTTTATTTTGATATTTGTGCATCATCAGTTTAAATTTTTTTTCAATAATTTAAAGTTGTTTAAAATATCTGTGCGTTTGTTTATTGCCGTTTAACGTCCCACTCAAGAATCTTTCACTCATATGCAGACGTCACCAATTGTCGGTGAAGGGCTTCAAAATTTTGGCCTATGCTCGGCACTTATGGCCATTGAGCAGCGAGGGTTCCTTAACGTGCCGACACCTACTGTGACACGGGACCTCAGTTTTTACTGTCTCATCCGAAGGACAGGAAACCAACCTGCCGCCGGCTGGACTCGGAACTCACGATCAAGAATTAAGCACGCTACCGTCTGAGCCAGGTCGGCTCTGTTTAAAATGAAAAATATAATAGATGCTCTCTGCAATTAAGTCTCTCTTAAGAAGTTTTATATGAATAATTATAAAATGAGTGAATTTCTTAATTATGTCTTTTAAGGTAGGGTGGATCTAATGGTGGTCTCTCACTATGGGTTTCACTGCAGATTACAAATATGATCCACTGAAGGGGCACAGCGGTATCACATGATCATATTTTCTTACTGTGGTACCTCCCTATTTAAACTGGCCTGATTAACTAGGTGCTATCTATATGGAGGCTCTGGAATTATCTTATATTTATCAAGATATATTAACTTATCTACCCTTGAAATAATGGACTCTACTTAAAATCACTGACACTAGGTCCCAGTGTATGTAAGTACTTTGACACAGAAAACAAAATATCAGTTAAAATTGATACTGCAGTTGGGTGTCAAGTTTTGGTGTGAAATATAAGAAATTCATCGTAGAAAACAAGAGATGACATAAAAGAGGAAGACAACATATAAACTATTATTTTCACCATACCTGGAATTAGTTGCGGTGATGTAGGAATTATGGGTAATGCCTGACCTAATGACAACTGATGTAACTTCGACATCTGAAAAAAAAAAATAGAGAAACATTTGCATGATATAGCGGACAACCGCAGCATCACAAAGGTATCACAAGCACCTGTTATACATAGAGAATTACAACGAATAACAAAATCTACGAATAAAATCAATTTTCAGACCAAAATAACATAACCATTTCTATACAAACTCCAATTATTGGTTTCATGAGTTTACGATTTCACTGGTTGATTTTCATCTGAATCATGAACTTTCATTGGATGATTTTAATCTGAATCATTCATGATTTTCCCATAAAAAAATGAGAAAAAAAAATATTTCAAGAACTGGAATTTTTTTGATATTTCTGAATTTTTCTTCAAATGAGCAATAATTTTCAACATTTTTCAGAATTATATAGCATAAATATACATAAATGTTCAGTTCTGGCTGTTCACTATAAATTTTGAGTGATTTAACTTTAAAATCATAAAAATATTAGTAGAACTTGAATACAGAATTAATATGGTGACTCCAAGCCCCGAGCAGTTGTTCTTAAATCCTCTGGCCTTTCTATAAGTACTGTATGTGTATTCAAATTAGCGCGCTCATATTTTAGCGCTCTCAGGTGATATAGACGTATTAGCGCAATCTTAAATTCGCACAAATAATTTCATTAAATATGTCGTGTATACATTTACAGAATGTCAGTATAGAGAAATTTTAGTGCTGACCTTGAATCAGTGCAAAAACTTAAGGGCTAAGGGCGCTAATATTAGAATACCGCTAAAATAAGTACACGTACAGTATATGATGATTTCAAATCTCAGGTAAGACAGAACCTCAATTTGAAATCTCACCTTTCTTCTCATTTTCAAACTTCAAATGACAAGTGTAATGGAAAATTTGCTACATAATATCTTAAAAAAAATTTACGATCTGAACCAGATCTGAATTGACATCTTTTGTATGGGAGGTACAAACTGTACCTCTAGAAAATCAACAACAGTTGACATCCTGAACACACGTTTTTTTTTCTTTTTTTAATTATGTTGGTTGTGTCATACCACTCCATTATCATAATACACGGAAATATGTCATAAAATTAAAATCATCAGACAACCACCAATAGATGAAGATACGGACAAAATTAAAAACTAAAAAAAAACAAAAACGAAAGTGTTTCTGCGACTTTGAGATAAGGTGTTTGAGTCAGTATATATATATACATTGTATTTTACCCTATAATATCAGAGAGGGGGATTTTTGTAATTTTTGCTATGGCAACAGTGAATTTGTGAATTCATGAATACCTAGACAAAACTGTATTTACCATGCTTCCACTCGGACTGGTCTATATATTATGAATGATGAAATTTGAAAGAACTATCACGTAGTGCATTGCTACGTAAATGCCTATATACCGTAAGCATTTTGATGTACTTGTGGCCATATTTCAGAAATACGTTTACATATTTCTTTAATACAAACTGTGCTGAAATAATCCATCCCCTTAATCCAAGAAAAATGTCCACATATATATCCACATTATATTTCTAATTGTAATATTAATCCTAGGAGTCAGAACAATATGTTTAAGATGGACCAGTCCAAGTCGAAAGAGAGGAAGTACAGGTTATTAAATATTATATAATTAATATAATGTGGATGAATATAGTGTAATATTGACCTGAAATTCAATATTGACTGAGGCAATAGCTGAGGTCAATATAGGTTTTCTGGTCAATATTACACCATATTCATCCACTCAAAAGTCCATAACTGTTTTATTACATAAACATTTAGATACATGTATATACTAATCCTACAATGTAGGTAACAATCAGAGTAATTCCAATAGTGTAAAAGGGAATTTCCATATTCTATTTTTAGAAATGATATCCACTGGTTTTCCATAGAATATGTAGATATATTTTGAAGGGTTAAATACCGGCTTATCCAATCAGAAACCGTTTATTTTTAAAATCTAAGATGAACCAGTCCATTGGTACTATATGACATATGACAAAATGAATCAATATTTCAAGAAATAATGATAAATTGGCTTATATTTACTAACACTATCTTATTACACGATTATTTATGCAACATTCTTTGAATATGATCTTACATAAAAATATTCTGATAGTTGAATAAAACAAACTTCATAATTATACATATAAAAGGCAGGTACTCAAATATAATAATACATATAAATATAAGGGGAGATCATCCAGGTAAAATTTCATACAAAATCACAGCAAAATAAAAAGTTTAATGAGGGAAAAAAGCAGTACATCAAATTATAAGAGGGAAAAGAAAATAGGCAGACCTTTACCATGTGGTTATGGTCCGGCAATGTCCCCCATACCTAGAAAGAATGGAAAAAGGGAGATGGGGTGAGCTCTTCGGTAAGTGAGGTAAAATTATTTTAGTAAATTATATGTCATTATGTGAGTTATGTTTGTTCCATTTTCTCTCAAGAAATATCATAATACAAAGCTTATAAAGCCCCCCCCCCCCCCAAAAAAAAAAAAAAAAAAAAAAAAAAAAAAAAAAAAAAAAACAGCCAATATTTTTAAATTTTCAGATTTCAAAGTCAATACAAGGGAAAGAAAAGTTTTCTGCAGAATGCCAGATTAAATGTTTTATTAGATTTCAAAGTCATAAAAATATCTTAAAGAAATTTGGTATTACCATAAAATTATAAAGTAAAATGTTAATTGTGATATCTTGGTTAATGGGAGACCATGATTATTATGGCACTGATTGGATTAAACACAGGGGTTTCACTACATTATGATATTTCTATTCTCAGGTACTCCTCAATGATGTTTGTTTACAATTTTTTTGTAGATATATATCACGTATGGCAGCACTATAGCTGCAATCACCCCTTCCTCCCAAAAAAATTATTTTTATTGTTATAATTTGAAATCTGACAAAAATGACAAAAATTTACTGGCGAACATCCTGTTCAATTTTTTTTCTGTAGAAAGGTCTTCCCAGGTCAAGCTTGCTTGTTTTTAAGAAACTCTGCCTAAACTTTTTTCTCTTGCCTTCAGACATCAGCAGTAAGCGATGTGGAGCACCAAACATTATGACCTGTACAAAGAACTTGAGCGATGTGGAGCACCAAACATTATGACCTGTACAAAGAACTTGAGCGATGTGGAGCACCAAACATTATGACCTGTACAAAGAACTTGAGCGATACGGTGCACCAAACATTATGACCTGTACAAAGAACTTGAGTGATGTGGAGCACCAAACATTATGACCTGTACAAAGAACTTGAGCGATGTGGAGCACCAAACATTATGACCTGTACAAAGAACTTGAGCGATGTGGAGCACCAAACATTATGACCTGTACAAAGAACTTGAGCGATGTGGAGCACCAAACATTATGACCTGTACAAAGAACTTGAGCGATGTGGAGCACCAAACATTATGACCTGTACAAAGAACTTGAGCGATGTGGAGCACCAAACATTATGACCTGTACAAAGAACTTGAGCGATGTGGAGCACCAAACATTATGACCTGTACAAAGAACTTGAGCGATGTGGAGCACCAAACATTATGACCTGTACAAAGAACTTGAGCGATGTGGAGCACCAAACATTATGACCTGTACAAAGAACTTGAGCGATGTGGAGCACCAAACATTATGACCTGTAAAAAGAACTTGAGCGATGTGGAGCACCAAACATTATGACCTGTACAAAGAACGTGAGCGATGTGGAGCACCAAACATTATGACCTGTACAAAGAACGTGAGCGATGTGGAGCACCAAACATTATGACCTGTACAAAGAACTTGAGCGATGTGGAGCACCAAACATTATGACCTGTACAAAGAACTTGAGCGATGTGGAGCACCAAACATTATGACCTGTACAAAGAACTTGAGCGATACGGTGCACCAAACATTATGACCTGTACAAAGAACTTGAGCGATGTGGAGCACCAAACATTATGACCTGTACAAAGAACTTGAGCGATGTGGAGCACCAAACATTATGACCTGTACAAAGAACTTGAGCGATGTGGAGCACCAAACATTATGACCTGTACAAAGAACTTGAGCGATGTGGAGCACCAAACATTATGACCTGTACAAAGAACTTGAGCGATGTGGAGCACCAAACATTATGACCTGTACAAAGAACTTGAGCGATGTGGAGCACCAAACATTATGACCTGTACAAAGAACTTGAGCGATGTGGAGCACCAAACATTATGACCTGTACAAAGAACTTGAGTGTGTGCAATCAGGACCTCAAGTTAAAGTCGTCTATGACATACAAATGACTTCAATTTTAACAACGAGCTTTTGGCAAGGGAAAAAGTCACAAACCGGGTTAACAAAACATCTTCAATTGTGACCTGATCAGTGTTTAACGGTACCACCTAATATGTATCTTTTTTTTTTTTTTTTTGCTATTTTACATCCTGTCAAACAATTTCACTGCTCGCTGTAGTCTTGCGGTAGAACATTTGACTCGAAAGTGGAAGGTCCCAAGTTAAGCACTTGGCTAGTGAGTTGGTGTCGACTCGGTACGACATAAAAATGTTCTACCACTAGACAATGGCAAGCAGACTTACTACACAAGTAAAGGCTCTAACTATTGCACCACATCAAGTGGTCCCACAACACCACATAAATCGACCCCAGGTTAAAAGACAGATTTATGCTCATGTCCTTAGTGTGAAATTGAAATCTCATTTTTTTTTTTTTTGGTGGGGAGGGGGGGTTAATAATAAAAAAAAAACCTGTAAAAATGGCAAATTTCACATTTCAACCAAAAAAAAAAAACTCCCGTCTTAATTACACCATAGATTGTATTTGTGTTCGGAAAAAGCTGCTATTACTACTACTAAAACTACAATGTCAGGTAAGAAATATTCTGAAACAATGAGAGATGTCAGATTATGACAACTTTATCTCATTTTCTTATTTCCAAAAACCATTGGTTTCCAAGATTAGGAATTTTGGAAATTCGAATAGGTTTTCACGCAACACTCAACAATTTTTCAGTTATATGGTGGTGACCAACTTTTAATGGTGGTGAGAACGCGGTTACAATGTACCAGGGACAATCGGCCTTTGCAAGTAAACTGGCAAACTTTCTCACACAAACCAGCTTAGGTTTCAGCAGGGCTAGAACCTGAGCTGACCCGAGATTAAGGACAGATCCTGGGGGGGGGGGGGGGGGGGGGGGGGGGGGTGTCCAACCATTATCACCTTAATTGTCACCAAATAAAAAATTAATAATAGATAAATAAATAATTATACAAAGTGGGATAGGATTATTGTGTCACATGTTAGTTAAATGAATTACCAAAAAAAATGTCATAACTGACTTCTATGTTGCTATAACATTATACACAAAGATACAAAAACAATATTTAAAGCATCTGTGAGTGTTAGGTGCATATTGCTGTGTTTTGTCTACACTACTAGTCCGTTATTGGTTCTATATATTATTTACCTCCACTTTTGGAAGTCCTAATCTTTCTTTCTGTGGATGTTAAAATACAAGGTTAAAGGTCATGAAATATGGTTATTATTGTTGAACAAATATATGTCACAAAATTCATCTATTAAACAATTTTTGTTTTTTTTCGCTCTATAAATAACAAGATATATTCAAATCATATTACTGCTGACAACAAAATAAATTTTGCATTTAAAAAGTAAAAATTCAAAAATAAAAAAGATAGCAGTAAAATAAAAAAAAGAATTTAAAAATATGACAAATTTATAAAAATAGAAAAAAAAAGGCAGATAATCCCGATACATTTAAAAAAAAAAATTCCCATTTTAAATTTACGATCAAAGAAATATTCATGACACATCGTAGCTAAATTTCATTGGCTTGAGAGATTAAAAAAAAACCACTGCTTTGTGATACAGAACCAAATCAAAGAAATGTAGCATTATATAGGAAAAGTTTGATTAAAAAAAAAATAATAAATAAAATACGAACAGGAATATTTCCTTTTTTTAAGGAAAAGATGTGAGATATGGAAACAGTGAAAATACTTGTCCACATGGTGGAATATCTCAAATCTGATACTTTCATTCCATTTTCACCTAGCAATGAAAACAGGTAACATTTTCATTTTTGTTTTAATTTTAGAATAGGACTAAATTATGCTGATCATAATAATTTACACATTTTTTTCCACATTAAATATTCACAATTGATTCACAAAAAATGAACGTTATTAACGTTGCAATCATACAAGTTTAAAAAACAAAAATATGCCATATTATTGATCACTTAAAAAAACCCAGACTGCTCCAAAATACATGAAATAAATATTTTGTATGTATTAACTCATTAACCCCCGAAAAACAATGGACTCTTCTGTTAATCAATGACTAAGACCAGTCCAAATGTGTCTTTAGGGGCGAATGAGTTAAATTTGAGCAATATCTTATATGATTAACGTTACTAAAATATTCCAACTGCAATCACTACCACTCGGCATGCAGAAAGGAAATCTTGAATGTCAAATCAGCATACAAAAAATACACAAATATTGTCCAATGAAATCAAATGCAGATATTTTCTTCTGACAGGTTAAATCTTCATGTCCCCCGATATAACTACAACTGGCCAAAATCGTTCAATGCAGAGAGATTACGCCAAGCTGACCTCCATTTTAAAGTCTTGTTCAAAAAGGTGGAAGTTTTCAATTCTAGCACAAACCATTTGGCACTTTAACATGTATAAACCCTGTCATACCTTCAGAGCATAATAGACTGGTCTTAACAATAGAAAAAAGCATACCACTGAACTAGTCAGGGGTAAAAGGGTTATAGTCACAAGGCTTTTTTAAAGATTGTTTTGCTGTCTCGTCTAGATTTTTTCACTCACATGGAGTCAGACATCATCAGCTATCAGTGAAGAGTCACAAATTTTAACCTCTGCTATAAACTCATACTGATGCGGGGAAATTACTTAACCAATCAACCCGGGCACCCCTGAAGTCACATTTTGACCTGCCCATTTCGAAGAATAGTTAATTCAACTGTCAGAATTCAGAATCAAATTTTTTAAATAATCTAACATGCAATTTGAACTCGTTAACTCCTTCATTATGACAGTAAACCATCCTATTTATTGATCTGGGCAAGTCCAAATGCTACCACAAAGGTGATGAGTTAAAAATGTCAAAATATCTGCATTTGCTAATCTTTAGAAAAAAAAAAAATTCAAAATCCACACAATGCGCAGATTCACAAATATGTAGATGAAACACAATGAAAATTTTAAAAATCTACGGATATTTTGACTCACCTCGGTAGGAGCTGGCATCCCTGGAAGCTGGCCTTGAACTGTGTATGCCTGACCCCCAGCGAAGATGACCGGAGGAACGACAGGTTTTGGACGGTATTGGATAGTTGCTCCTTTAGGAGGGGACTGCATAAGGAAGAGGAACGGAGATACCAAAGGTTAAAGGTCACATAGACAGGAAGTAATATAGCTACAGCACTGTTGTAATACGAAACAATGGCTTCGAAATGAATTCACAATCTCAGAATTAATTTAATATTTTAAAGATTTACTTCAATAAAATATAAAGAATTTCAAAATTAAGATTTTCTTGTTAAAGACCTCTTTATGAGAAACTTTTTTTTTTCTTCTTTAAAAATTTTAGATGGTATGAATTACCAGTGCCATTTAAATAAGCTGAAAAATGAAAATAAATTCATACACGAATTTATTATGAAGTCAGGCATGGGATTCTTATAACCACAACAATAGTTAAGATACAATGTCCAGTTAGTTATTGTTCTACGTAAGCAGGAACTAATGCATCTAGTGATTACTACTCGGTGACTGAACAGGGAGGGACATATTCTGAGTGGAGCTAGTTTCATATTTTCAGCCATTGTTTCAGACATAAATAGCTACAAAACTAGTTGTAGAGGACAGAAGCAATTACCATGGTAACAAAGGGAGACAGGCACTTGATAATCCATCATAAGATTGCTGGAAATTTGTAAGAAAAAAAAAGGGGGGAGAGAGAAAAAAAAAGAAAGAAAGTAAATCGACAGTGACTCTAGATACTAAATAAGTACAACAATTAAAAAGACATTTCAACTAAAAAAAATACTTAAAATGATACAACCGCAAGGGAGATTTAGTAGAAGCTTGTGGAGATATGAAGTCGGAACTTAAGTGAGAATGACGAGTATTGTTCAGGTTAAACAACTTCCGTTAAGCATATATGGTGAGGACTTTTGTGGGCAAAATTTTCAAAAACTTTAACGTACATGATTTTGTTTTCTTTTCGTTCATCGGTGAAAATTGGCTGAAGATAAATGGAAGAAGACAACTTATATGTTTATCAACAGGGCTGTAATGCTCTTTACTCTGTTCATTGTCAAGAGTTATTTCCCTTTTAATACATTTCCCTGAACAAACTGTTAATACATCTTCTCATGTACAACAGTTGTAATGCCTAGAAAAATTTTTGCAAAGAATTTCCAGGAAATATTTCATCCTACTTAAATACACATTTCCACCATAGTCCATTATCTACAGAACATCCAGGATTTTTTTAGCCAATCTAAATATCC
Organism: Atrina japonica; assembly: GCA_030159075.1. Lineage (NCBI taxonomy): Eukaryota > Metazoa > Mollusca > Bivalvia > Pterioida > Pinnidae > Atrina > Atrina japonica. The sequence continues at coordinate 310,165 of BROG01000358.1, forward strand.
TAGCACCCGGATATCCTATGATTTCCAATCGTTCTAATCCTGAATAAAGAATATTCTATATTGTCTACATTTCAGTCCTTGAAACACAATATCCATGATACCTTTTATCCTATGAATCCTAGTTCCAATTTTCAAGGATATGATTTATCTTGATATCTGAAGCTTAATTCCAACCCAATTATGAAGAGCGAGTCTTTTGAAGCCGCTATTGACCTGGACAAGACTGCATTTCAGGTAAGGCAGCGGATATTGTTCTGGGCTTCGTCAATGTCGCAAAATGCGATTTTTTTTTACTTCTACCGGCAACAAAAAATAGCTTCTTCTGGCAATATTTCTGGAGCCTTCATTGTTTTGAAGTATCAATTCGTCTAGGTTACATAAGTGACATTAAAATTACACTGGCAAGCTTGATCGTTTCTTACTTGTCGCCAAACCTAGAGGTATCCAGAGGGGAATAAGACACATATCCAGTGAAGCCTGACATAACCAAATAGTGAATAGTTACAACTGTTATGACAATCATAGGATCATCACCTCCCTGCCAAGTCAAGTGAATCAGACAAGATGTCCCCTTATCCCCAATAATGAAAACCCAAAACATCTTATCCAATCCATGTAAATAAAAACAGTCTATACATAAATAGATTATTGCAGTTCAAAACATTTTGATAGGTGATTAATATACACACATATAACTACTTTTCTCTCCCTCCCATCTCTTAGATCATTTTTACGCTGTGAAACAGGATAAACAGTCTCAAATGTATATCCCATTTAACCCATCTACCCCTGAAAAACAATGGACTCTTCTGATAATCAATGACTTAGACCTGCCCAAATGTGTCTTTAGAGGGGGGAATAAGTTCATATTGATGCAGAAAAGGGGTCAAACTGTGACATTTGGTCTTATACAACCCTATACAATGTACTGGTACTACCTTCCTACATCACAGTTATTGGACCATTGATTCTTATCAAAATTGAATTTCAAAGATCACATGATACCCTCCTTGGCAACCTCCCTCATTGACACGTTATGAGTCATGTGGACAAAAAGAAAGAAAGATAAAGAAATACAAGAATGTATACTAAAACATGTGAATGGGGAAATCACTTCAAGTGAGCAAATCATAATTGCTTTGATTAAATGCATTAATCTAATTGAACCTGAATTAATCACTCTAATTTCATTTCTGTTTTGGTGGTTTAAAAGAAACTATAGTAAAAATTGAAAACCCATTATAAGAATTTTTATTCCAACGTTTTAATGACCAAGACATGACAACGTAAGTAGTAAGTATCGGTACCCACCTCCAACATGATATTACAAATGTTCTGTATACAAAGTGTAATGGCATCAGCCGTACCCGACACTGTAACCGCTCGTTCTGTGGAGTTGGGTAGCATTTCAGATGCCACCTGAATTGAAGCACCCGTAGTCTGTAAAAAAAAAAAAACAACCAAAAATCAAAACCGGAATAAAATCTAAAATGTGACCTAGATTTTAATACAAATGAGCAGGGTAAAATGGAGTGGACTGGTCATCCGAATTGCTGCCCATGGATGCTGATCCCATAATGTACCGAGCAGTAATACCAGTCCAATTTTGGTGTAATTAGATACCATTTTCAGGAATAAAAAATTACTTGACAAAATGTCCACTCAATGTTCAATTGAAAAATCGCATCCACAAACCTCTCAATACACGTGACAGTCTTCTAGTTTTAAAGTCTTAAGTATAAGCCACTTTTGTTCGCAAAACATTTTCGACAAAATTGCCATTTTGACTTTCCCATGTTCTACACATGCATGCCATCTGCCAAAATGTTTTAGAGGAATTCAAGAAAACGCTTGCTAAATAACCATACAACCTATAGTAACCGATAAGCCTTTTCCCGACCCAGAATAGTATCATATAAAATATGTGTCTAAAAGCTTACAAAATGAAAATTAGAATCCAAAAATTCTGTTTCCAGAATTCATTCAAAATAAATCATAACAGGGAAAATGGGAGGAATCTGGTAAATATGTAAAACTGTAATGGTCCTATGCCTGCCCCAGATACAAAAACACTGACACTGTAATTAAATAATTCAAAATCTTATTTTTATTTGCAGTGGAACCTCGCTATTAAAACCACCTGACTCAAAAATGGCCTGATTTGTGAGGTGGTCTCTTAAGTGAGGTTCTGTACTTATTATATATTCATCAAGAGACTAAAACGTGCGGTTTGAAATGTGAGGTGGTCTCCTAAGTGAGGTGATCTCCTGAGTGAGGTGGTCTCCTGAGTGAGGTGATCTCCTGAGTGGGGTGGTCTCCTAAGTGAGGTGATCTCCTGAGTGAGGTGATCTCCTGAGTGGGGTGGTCTCCTAAGTGAGGTGGTCTCCTAAGTGAGGTGATCTCCTGAGTGAGGTGATCTCCTGAGTGGGGTGGCCTCCTAAGTGAGGTGATCTTCTAAGTGAGGTGATCTCCTGAGTGAGGTGATCTCCTAAGTGAAGTGATCTCCTAAGTGAGGTGGTCTTTTAAGTGCGACAATCTCCTAAGTGAGGTGGTCTCCTAAGTGAGGTGGTTTCCTAAGTGAGGCGGTCTCCTGAGTGAGGTGGTCTTTAGGCGAGGTTCTAATGTATTTTGTCTTTTTTGCCCTTAGACTATAGATGCTACATGCCAAAACTGATGATAATCACAAGGCTTTCTGCATGTTTAAATTTTAGTGAGTCTCTTAGATCCACAAGACAATGATCTGTGAGTCCCAAGAAAAAAATGTGAGTCCCATTGAGTAAAAGGGACTTGATATATCCTAATAATGAAAAATATGACACCCTTTTTTAGTCCCAGATTCAAAATCACTTCAGTTATACAGAGTTAAAGTGGGTCCACAGGGAATCCGTTTTATTCATTTTGTGTATCCCAAAAATATTTTATGCATCAGAGATACAGAAAACTGGCATAAGGGAAAACCCTGAATCAATCAAATAGTCTTTGAAAGACATTTAAGATATGTTAAAACTTCATTAAAATTTATTTATTCCTTTTTTCTATCATGAAGATATCATTCATTTCATCGTTTTTAAAAATTGTACCCCAAAATTCAGATGAATTCAGATTAAAGAAATTGTGCATTTATTTAAAAAAAAACAAAAACACGACACTCGATCACATACACACTTATTAGTAAAGAGGATTCTCCAAGAATGGTTTGTGTTTTTCCTTAGAAAAATGTCGGCATGGTTTCTTCCATTAATCAGACTAACTGATGGGATATCATAATGGATAAATATTGATTGGAATAGATTAGCTTGAGAAGCTTTCCGATTAAAATGAAATATTTGATCATCTGTTCAAAGGTAAAGCCGGCACCACAGCGCGACACATGGAAATCTACTTAAAACTGTGTCTCTTTTATTCTAGTCTTGTTGGCAAAGAAAATCTGCATTTTGTGTTTTTGTAGATCAGCTTCTTTCAAGCCAAGATGCTGGCAAATCAAAGAAATATTGGCCATGTCACTCTCGATGAGAGAATTCCAATTTCATCTTCTACTGTTATATGCTACAGCATTCTTCCGCAAGTAAACTGGCAAATTTTCTCGCCAGTCAGCTTAGGTCACTGCTGGACTCAAATCCTCTCTGATTAGAGGCAAGAGATTCTACTAGTTTATGACCAGTAATGAGCTAAGACCAGTAACCCACTATTGCATGATTTCCCCTATATAGAACACGATTTTGTGAATTTTATTTTTAGATCATTCATCAGCTGTTAGATATTTTTCTCAAACAGAGGGGAAAAAAAAAATATGAAAATTATACCATAGCTGGCTAGGACCAGTATGGTTTAAAGTTGTGTTGCATTTCTCATATTCATACTCACTTCTCTTATTTCCTTAATCTTGGAACCACCTTTGCCGATTAAAGAACCACACTGACTAGCTGGTACAACCAAACGTAATGTAACTGGAGGTTTAGGCACTGTCGGTGTGTTCTGTAAGTCCTGAAATCATAGTCACACAGAAGCTTGTTGGTCATGTACAGTACCAAGCAAAAGTAAAGTGTTACAGTATAGTGTAACCTGTCTTGAGAGACCTTGCCTCTCTGCCACTGAAATTTGGTCTCTCCACTTATTAAAGAAAGTTCTTTCCAGAATGTGGTCTTCCAAGACAGGTTCCACAGTACAAAAAAAAAATCAAAATCAAGTAATATATATATGCAAAAATCTCTCATAAGAACCTCTTTTCAATCAATCTACCAATAGTCTATCAATTGATGTCCCTATTAAAAGTTTCTGTTCTATGCATTTTTCAAAAGAAAATGGAGTCGGCACGGCTCAGTCAGTAGGTACCATGGTTAACTCTTGATTATCGTGAGGTCGTGAGTTTGCATCCAGCTGGCAGCAGGTTGGCTTCCTGTCCTTCAGATGAGACAGTAAAAACCGAGGTCCCATGTTACAGTAGATGTTGACATATTAAAGAACCCTCACTGCTCAATGGCCATACGTGCCAAGCATAGGCCAAACTTAGAAACCATTCACTGGCACTGGTGACATCTCCATATGAGTGAATGATTCTTGAACAGAACATTAAACAACAATACAACCAACCAAAAGAAAATGGTATATGCCATAAAAAGTACACAATATTCCAATTTTGTCTGGGATAGAACCTAATTCTGACAAGTACTGTATACTATAATTGACTCAATAATACTATCCCCCACCCCACCAGCAGGGCTCAAACCTGTGCTGACAGTATGTAAATGACTTACTTCTTCAAACTTTTTACAAATCATTGTAAATGCTCTGTGAATACATTCTGTGGTACCAGTAACTGTGACGATTCGTTCTGGACAAGAACCATCTGATATGTTTATTTTTGCACCGCTCTGTACAACAAAAATAAAGAAGAAGATTTAACAACAATTTCACAGAAAAATGCTCCAAAACCGACTATGACAGGAATGTGAATGTTTGATAATTTTACAAGATTTTTTTTTAATTATTAACTAAATGTTGTTTTCGTAATAAAAACATGCCTCCCCCTCTGACCCTACAGGTGCACTGAGACCTTGACGATATGACGCAGAATCAAGGTCATTACACATTTCATAATCAATAGCATATGGAAATTTGAATGTGTTCTAAGCAAGGGTTAGATAATTTATAGCTTGGGACAAGATTTGTGATGTATGAAAAACAGACAGAGAGACAAATCAATATGTCTCCCCCATTCCATGGGAGAGGGGGGTGGGTGGGTAAATGCTAGATACAAGATAATATTGATGAAAATTGAAGTTAAAATTGATAAAAATGAGATGAAATTTTTGTTTACCTCTTCTCTGAACTTCTTAATATTATCACCTTTCTGAAAGTGCAAGAAATTGTATCAAAAATATCATGAAATGATTCTATTACAGATATTGTATCAAAATATCGTGAATTGATTCTGTTACAGATATTGTATCAATATATCGTGAAATGATTCTGTTACAGATATTGTATCAATATATCGTGAAATAATTCCGTTACATATATTGTATCAAAATATTGTGAAATGATTCCGTTACAGATAAGTAATGACATCAAAATTAACAATGAAAAATAAAGTGTACTCACCTTTCCTATTATACTACCCACTTCCTGTAAAATAAATACAATAACAACATTTTAATTGAAATAAATGAAACTTTACCACAAAAATTAAAAAAGATCTATATCAAACACAAGCAGTATCTAATGATAGCACATGCATTCTGGGTGCAGGTGCACCAAATGAAAGCACAATAATCTCTGATGCGTGTGCACATCATAAACGTGAGCATTTTACGCCTTTCAAGTCACACGGCATGTATTAACACCGATACGATTCCAACTGCCTGGGATAACCAAAGTCAAAGAGCAGTCATAAAAATATAATATAAACTTCATTAGCATACAGTGATTAATGACTCGCTAATCAGCATCCCATAATAAAGTTTCCGCTTATTTTTTTTTTATCAAAATTCCTTTTTGGAGAGATCCAAGAAAAGGAAATCGCACATGAAAATCAAACGAAACTACAAAGGAGTTCAATAGATCTATGCTCCACAGTTAAGTGGCATCTGAATCATGATAAACCACTGGTGAAATATACAAACACATCAAACGACAGGTTGTTTATAAAAATGAGGTATAGTGCATGCTTTTAAGTCTACTTGTAAATAACCAGAGAGTATATCTAAAGGAGGGTTTTGTATATGAAACATATGAACCAAATAAATTAATGACTCGCATGATATTCTAGCTACCATGATCAACTCACTAACAAGGGCGCCTTTTCCAGCATAGTAACTCGGTTATCAACCACCGCTTCGACATACAACCGCACTAATAGGGCACCCTGGGAACATGACCTGAGCATACATTTCAGTCAAAGGTTCAATCAATGGATAAAAAGAAAATGTTTTAAACTGTGGCCCCCATTTATAAACTGTGTCCAGACGCACCCAGATAAAAAAAAGGAGAAACGCTTTCCAAAACGTTCTGTGATTTGAGTCCCTCATTAAGATGCGACCAGGTAAAAAAAAGAGCTATAATACCCAAGATTTTCTGAGATTTATAAATAAACCCTTGCTAAAATGCTGAAAAATATGTGTGCCTCTCGTTACATATATTGTATTAATTCATTCACCCCCGAAGACACGTTTGGACTTGCCTAAATCACTGATTTTTAGAAGATTCCATTGTTGTTCAGGGGTTGATGGGCTAATTTGATGCAGCCATATTCATCTCATCCATTTACTACTGTAAATACTACCCGGAAATCAAATTCTGTCTTTCTCTACCCGAAAATCAAATTCTGTCTTTCTCTACCCGAAAATCAAATTCTGTCTTTCTCTACCTGAAAATCAAATTCTGTCTTTCTCTATCCGAAAATCAAATTCTGTCTTTCTCTACCCAAAAATCAAATTCTGTCTTTCTCTACCTGAAAATCTTAAATGTTTCTCACCTCCACTTCTTTTCTGCATTTTTTTTTATTTTCTGAGAATATATGCAACTTGATTCGATCAAATTCTAATAGAAAAAAAAAAAACCTTGTTGCCAACGTCAACAGGACAATAAACCAATATCATTACTGAACATACAATGATTCTGCCTATTTCAGCAACCCGAGTGAACTTGACTTCAGATAATTGTATCTCAATGACTTAATTAGTCCAATTAATTTGATGTTTTCAGATTTCCCATTGAAAGATCGTGTAGATATACTATTGCGGACTGGTTGCTAGGCTGCGCATTTTTCATCTCTCGATGCCATTTTTGTCTGAAGAATTGATTTGCTTATCAACATTCTGATGATTAAGCACATGCACTGTGGGTAAGCTAAAACCAATGTGTAACGAGACCATTAATAGAAATAACAAAAACTTGATGACATTTAACTCCCAACAAATGCACAGGACATCAAACCAGAAACACCAGGAATGTAATATCAGTTGAAATTTGCAAAACATAAATACATGTACATCAGTGTAAGTACATGTATTTAAAATTCTTAAAAATAAAAAAGGAATTTTTTTAATTAAATGAATGTTAGTAATATTCACTCAAGAAAGTCCTACCACTTGAGCATCGCATATAATATCCCGAAAAAAAAAAATAACACAAAATTCAAATTTTGAATTTGGTAAGTCTAACAAGATGGCTGCTTTGTCCTTTGGCTGGGGCTAAATGTCTGCCTTCCATGTCAAAATCTAAATCACAGGTAATTTTACAGGTAAAAATATAAAAATCAATTTCACAGGGAATATTCTAAGATAGAATTTGTATTTCACTTCTCCCTTAAAATCTGGACATATGTGCATAGTACAGAGGAACCTGTCCTGGGAGACCAGCCGGTATGCCACTAAAATGTGGTTGCTCAAGGAAGGTGGTCCATCAAGAGTACCTTTATTTAAAGGATTATTTAACCAAGTGGTTTTCAGAAGATGGTCTCAGATGACAGATGGTCTTTAAAGAGAGTGTTCTGATAATACTGATACCACTGTAACAACGGAGTCATAATATTTTCGTGACAAGTGTTTTTCGATAGCAAGCAAAAATATCGGTGTGAGAGAAACAAGTCCAAATTTTCCGGAATCTTTAAGTAAGCAATATTTTACTTTTACCCACAGATCCTGGAATACCAAATTAACGGTTACACTAGTACAATGTATATCTAAATTGGATGTATGCATAAACATAAACATTGTAGTAATTCCTGTTCCATGCGTGATGATGCATTTAAACAAGAGAGCTTATGTACATAAATTGTTTCACTTAATCTTGATCACCATGGATGAAATGAAGGGTGGAATTCTGTAAATTATATACACGCCAGCCAGTGGACTTTCAGGTTAATTCATCAACCCCTAAAAAACAATGGACTCTTCAGTAAATCAATGACTTAGACCAGTCCAAATGTGTCCTTAAGGGTGAATAGGTTAAGTTACAATTGTACCTTTACCACTTTGTCAGAGAAGGGGCTCCAGAATTAAAAAAAAGACGCCAAGTTTAGAACTTTTAACTCGTCAAGCCCTGAAAAACAATGGACTCTTCTGAAAATCAAAGATTTAGGCCATTCCAAATGTGTCTTAAGGGGTGAATGAGTCAAATGTCAAAATTAAACCCCTACTGAATAGTGTCTAGTATGTCATTTGAGTCAATATCATTCATGTAAATCCCTAAATGTAATTTGAATTTGAAAAAAAATGGCAAATCTTTTTGGTTATTGAAGACTGGACTACTGACATACTGTAACTCTTCTATCCCTTATTATCTAAATGTGAACTTGAATTTTGAACTGTATTTTAAGTCACATGCAACAAATTTTTCAGCGATATGGTGGCGGCCATTTCTTAACGGTGGAGGCGAGGACCCGGTTACAATGTACCCAGGGACCACCACCCATCCTCAAGTAAACGGGCAAACTTCCTCACAAAAATCAGCTTGGGTTCCAGCAGGGATCAAACTTGCGCTAACCAGAAGTGAGAGACTTCACGGTTTGAAGTGCTCTAACCACTAGGCTTTGGAGGACCCTCATTGAAAGACGGGAGAAGCAAAGGTCTAACAATCTAAATAAAAAAGATGAATCTCAAATTATCCTTTTAACCCTATAGATCATAATAGACTTGTCTAAGACAATAGAAAAGAACATTTCATTTTGGTACATAGGGTGAAAAGGTTTATAAAATTATTGTGGAATCTGTCTTGAGAGACAACCCCATCTGCCATGAAAATGTGATCTCCCAAGACAGGTGGCCTCTCACCAGAGGTGGTAATGAAAAAACTGTTTAACCCAGTGATTTTCTAAATGTGGGTCTTTTATGACGGTGGTGTCAAGACAGGTTTCACTGTACAATGTATCAAATAATGTCTCTAACCTTTCAGGACAGAACATTCAACATTTCCATAACAAAAATCTATATAAATCCTGTAAGACTCTGCAAATTCATCACACTTGTTCACGCTACTTGGATGACAATGTTAAATGATGACCACAACCCTGAGTACATTTTAATGAGCCCTTTTCCAATCCACGTAAATGATTGCCGGTAGGGCACTATATCCCCTGAAGCATACTCCAATCTTTTTTTTTCTTTTCTAGTTTACAGATGTGTGGTAAAAATGTCATTACTGTCCTCAATTAGGATGAAAAATGGAGTCTGTACCGTTAAGATTGATCTACTAAGAATGTATGGAGATATACACATACCAGCAGACTGTTTCAAGATTTAGGTACCTTCCAGAAACATCGGCTAAATTACACAAGATTGATAGTTTGTTCATCAATTGATCCCACAATGAGAATTTTATAGATAAAGATTCTCACAAATACTGTAATGTTTTATTTGCAGGTATCCATGGTTATCCTTTTTTTTTTTCAATAATGAGACAGATCATGTATACCAAAGTGTAAGAATTATAATTAATTTCCTTTTTCTCTTTCTCTCATATTTCTAGCAATCTGTTCAGATTTTTAATACATCTCTTTTTTTCAGTTATGTTGGGCAATTATCATTTAATTCATCAACCCCTGAAAAAGAATGGACTCTTCTGAAAATCAATGACTTAGACCAGTCCAAATGTGTCTTTAGGGGTAAATGAGTTAAAGATAAATTGATATTATAATTTCTATTTTGGTAGAATTCGGTTTTTTTTTTTAAAACCTTCGTTGATGCAACAAAAGTTAGTATATAGACCTAATGAGAGTGACGCATTGGTTTTCAATCTAGAATTAAAATTTTGTAGACAAATATCAAAGTTATTATCATGGATCATCATTACCTAGTTTACACTTTCCAACCTTGCAGAATTTCATTAATTGTATATCCCCAATGTACTGAATGTTGTTCCTAGTGTAGATTTCCATCCCTTGAAGAATTTCATTAAATACATTACCCATAGTGCATTAGAATGTGTATCTAGAGTTGATGCATTGGGAATGCCAGGGGCAGGCCAAATTTTGAACCTGTGGAAACTATAGAAAAAAGGCCTGAGTGGTGGAAAAAGCCTGTGACAAATAACTTTGTCTGGCTAACTCATCAACCCTTCAAAAACAATGAACTCTTCTGTAAATCAATCATTTAGGCCAGTCCAAATGTGTCTTTAAGGGTCAGCGAGTTAGCCCATTGTGGACGAAGCTTATAAACCACAACATTATTAACTCTTTTGACACCAGAGACCTTGACTCATACACCCCTAAAAACACATTTAGAATAGTCTGCGTGATTGATTTTAAGTTGAGTCCATTATTTTCAGTGGTATCTGCGTTAATAGACTTGTGGTCTGAGACTACAGAAGAACAAGTCAAGCCAAACAACCATCTGTATTATAAATGCCAACACATACCCCCATAAATAAGGAGACTCCTTAATTTTTGTAAAATTTTGATAATTTCTTCAAGAAAAATGCATGTCTCCTCCAAGAAAAATTTAAATATTCCTATTAATTCTTACTAAAAATTTAGGGTCTACTCTGTGAGATTGAAAAATCTCCCCCATGAAAATTGTTCAAGGTTGGTACATGTAAGACTGCAACAATCTTATACACAAAAGGTGACCATCAGACATCTGAAAATGTGCTAATAAACAAAAGGTAACATAAAAGAAATCACAATTTCCCATGTTTTTAACCGCAGTATTTATGGCTTTGAAGATCAAACGGTATCGACAGAATTGTTATTGCTTTTGTGGAAAACCCTGAATCGATTGAAGTTTCCTTAATATTTCTAATTTGGCTTGACAATGACGAGGAATTTTATTTTTTCATTTGCGATTAAAAAAATTCTGGAGATAGACCTTAATAAAGATGTACTGCCGATTCATATTACATTTTGCAATTTATACAAATTTTTCATCGCCAATTGAAGTCGCGTATGAATTGCAATATGTGTTGTTGCGGAGAATGCAATCATGCTCGTGATATCGAGTTCATATTTTCATCTTAGATTTAAAACATTTGTTGTTTTTCGTTAACCTTTTTTTTTCTCTCTCTCTCTCTTTGTTTTCTTTCAGATAATGAACATACAAGAACATCAAAGCCAATTGATTGTTACGGCCAGGAAGAACTTAATTCAGTATCGAAAGAAAAAAAAACCTTGTGAATCACCTGATTGGTGTAATTTGCATTATTGATTGATCTGAAAACTAATCTAAAACAATATGCATCTTATAAATGTACGGGTCATTAATAGCGTCTTCCGTCATGTGATCATTCACCTTGGTAAAATGCAAATAAGCAAAACTATGCTCAAAGCTTATAGATATAACCGATGCAGAAAGTCTGATTTCAAAACAGTATGAAAATGATTTGCATAATAAGACATTCAAAAATATAGATAAAAGGTCCAAGTGTTGATTTCAAAGTGAACTCTCTCAATCTGTCTGTCATTACTTGATGACCTTTTCTGGGGGTCATAAATCTGATGTTTTCTACTTCCCTTATCCTAAAAAAAGATTCAACCCATTTATCACTGAAAAAAATGGACTCTATTGAAAATCAATGACACAGACCAGTCCAAACATGTTTTTTTTGTTTTTGTTTTTGTTTTTTTTTTGGGGGGGGGGGGGGGGGCAATGAGTTTAGTAGGAAAAAAGCGGGACAAAGAACCATAAAACTTGAGAATTTATTTAAGTCTGAGAATTTTCTCAACTTGGCCTGCACAGCCAATCAGATTTAAGAATTTAAGTTGAGTAAAATTTTTAGACTCAAGTAATTCTTCAGCTTCATTGTACCAGGCCCTGGTCCAGAGGATTTTGAGTGATGGGTACAGTGATGGGTACAGTGATGGGGTACAGTGATGGGGTACAGTGATGGGGTACAGTGATGGGTACAGTGATGGGGTACAGTGATGGGTACAGTGATGGGTACAGTGATGGGTACAGTGATGGGTACAGTGATGGGGTACAGTGATGGGCACAGTGATGGGCACAGTGATGGGCACAGTGATGGGTACAGTGATGGGGTACAGTGATGGGGTACAGTGATGGGGGTACAGTGATGGGGTACAGTGATGGGTACAGTGATGGGGTACAGTGATGGGGTACAGTGATGGGCACAGTGATGGGTACAGTGATGGGGTACAGTGATGGGGTACAGTGATGGGTACAGTGATGGGTACAGTGATGGGGTACAGTGATGGGGTACAGTGATGGGGTACAGTGATGGGTACAGTGATGGGGTACAGTGATGGGTACAGTGATGGGTGATGGGGTACAGTGATGGGGTACAGTGATGGGCACAGTGATGGGGTACAGTGATGGGTACAGTGATGGGTACAGTGATGGGTACAGTGATGGGGTACAGTGATGGGGTACAGTGATGGGCACAGTGATGGGTACAGTGATGGGGTACAGTGATGGGGTACAGTGATGGGCACAGTGATGGGTACAGTGATGGGGTACAGTGATGGGCACAGTGATGGGTACAGTGATGGGGTACAGTGATGGGTACAGTGATGGGCACAGTGATGGGTACAGTGATGGGGCACAGTGATGGGGCACAGTGATGGGTACAGTGATGGGTACAGTGATGGGTACAGTGATGGGTACAGTGATGGGTACAGTGATGGGCACAGTGATGGGCACAGTGATGGGTACAGTGATGGGTACAGTGATGGGGTACAGTGATGGGCACAGTGATGGGCACAGTGATGGGTACAGTGATGGGGTACAGTGATGGGGTACAGTGATGGGCACAGTGATGGGCACAGTGATGGGCACAGTGATGGGCACAGTGATGGGCACAGTGATGGGCACAGTGATGGGCACAGTGATGGGCACAGTGATGGGTACAGTGATGGGCACAGTGATGGGCACAGTGATGGGCACAGTGATGGGTACAGTGATGGGTACAGTGATGGGCACAGTGATGGGTACAGTGATGGGTACAGTGATGGGTACAGTGATGGGTACAGTGATGGGCACAGTGATGGGTACAGTGATGGGTACAGTGATGGGTACAGAAAGCTACTGAATATCTGGAGTGACTTTGAGGACAAAACAAAATTGTCATTTCACAGAATTAAATGACAATATTACGACCATGAATTACATATCTTCTTTCTTGTTTTCTTCCCCTCGGGACTAAAATATTTGATCTAAAAACGTTTAATCAACATAAATCTATGATGAATATCAAGAGAAGTGCATTTATCGTCATAAAAAAGGTCATCATGAAAAAAAATCTTTGCATGAGATGCACAGTTGTACACATGTATATGCAAACACATGGCAACTGAATCAATGTCTCTAAAAAGTTCAAAAACCTAAAATAATTAACATGGTTCGAACAGGGAGAAGGGAACCAAATTTAAGGACTTTTCAAGGCAAAAATATCATTATTTTTAACGATTAGCACTATCCAAAAAGCAAACACCCTACTCAATACATGTATTCTAAATTTTTATGAAAATTCAAGGACTTTTTAAGGTAAAATAGAGAAAATAGATACTTTTCAAGGCCCTTAGGCAAATTTAGGGACTTTCAAGGCACAAGCCATTTTTCAACGACTTTTCAAGGTCTGTGCAAACCATACATGGACTAATTAACACACACAAACACTTAAAGGGGCAATAGCTGTGTTACTGAAATAAATTATTTCAATCTACCTCCCTACCTTTTACTACCTGTACTTGATGTACAATAACAAATAAGAGCTATACACAGGTATAAAAATCTTATATTCCTATATATTTTGTGAAAATAATGTCAGGTCCAGTCTGATGCTCATATACAAATAGTAAGGTTGAGTTAACCGATTGCAAATGAAAAAGTGCCAAACCTGGGTTTCTCAAACAATTTTCACAAAATATAAGATTTGTTTTGCTTGTTTACATCTCTTTTTTGTTACTGTATATCAAAAAGTGGTTATAAAAGGAATAAACAATTAAAAAACACACACACACACACACACACACACACACAGAGAGCTAATGCCCCTTCAAATGTATGTATCCATATGTGATTCCATTCTATATCCATTACTTATAATACATAGTTGCCCCTTTTTATTATATTATGGCAGGTGAAGGCAGTCGTAGTATGGGTCATTTATAAGATTTTCCTGTGTGGACAGAGAAAGGTTACATGGTTGTCAAGTGGACAGAGAAAGGTTACAGGGTGTCAAAGACACCTAACGCCATGAACACATTTCATTGTCGTCATGTTGTAACTTGGAATCTTTCTCAGCTATATTATTCACCTGTTCAAGTCAAATATGACACCTGCACTTAATGTGAGAATTATAGCGAAATCCCTTCACTGTAAACATATCCTTTTATCAATAATATTACAAATTACTTATCTCAGAATATAAATATATCAAATTATCTTTAATCACCCTTTAATAGGCATACTAGTCTACTGTGACACTGATAGGGGGTTCTTATCTTATAAAGAAAGTTAATTGGTCCAAGTTGTATGCCTAATTGGTTAGACTTTCACAGCTTCTATGATAAACACTTTACCCATAATGCACTGCTAGAGGTCTCTAATTAAGTTCCATTGTTTTCCACACAATCGTTTCAAAAGAATTAAACAACAATATTTAGTCTGTTTTCAATGATTTAACCGACAATCCTTTTCTGTATTCATACATCTTCACTTCAAAGGGACATTGACTGTGTTTTAAAAAAAAAAAAATTTCTTTTTTTTATTTGTTTTTTTTTTCAACATTGATATACAATAACAAATAAGAGCTAAACATGAACACAGGTATCAAAATAAAAGTAATTTTCACAAAATATCTGGAATTTTTATGCCAGTGTATATCTCATTTTTTTGTTTCTGTACCTCAATCCAAGTACTATAAAAAGAAAGAAAATTTTAGGGAAAAACGCACAGCTAATGCCCCTTCCAAATTGTATGTTATATCAAAGGTTTAAATATTTATTTATCAAAACTTCTCTACATGTATGACGATCTAGATACAAGAAGTTATAAATAAGTTTAGAATATATGTACAATGTACAGTCAACTCATGTTATAACGGCCAAGTTGGGATCCAGTTGGACATCCTTCGTTGTTAAAGCCGTATTAAATATTAAATCTCAAATCAGTATGATTACATGAATGAAAAAAAATGACAACAACAAATAAAATTGTTTTTATTGTTATTTTCATTTTATCAATTTTATAAATTATGGCAACATTTTTTCATTTTTGATGCTTTGATGTTATAACAAGTTATTTTTACAGGTAAAATGCGTATTTGTTCCCGAAAATCACTGCTGGTGCCGGAAACCAAATATGCTGTTATATCAAACAAATTAACATGGATATAAATTCGTTCCCATGAAATTTCTGCTGTTAACCAAAAATGCTGTTATATCAAGTGCCGTTAAAACAAGAGTTGACTGAACATTTAAACATATAAATACATATTTAGATACAAAGTATGTTTTTCTTCCAAAATACACATGCTGCCGCTTTCATAAGAATCATTCTAATAACAGTTTTTGTTTTTTGTATCATTTTGTCAACAAGATTTTTCTGTGGAGGACCAATATGTCCATGCATAATGCCTTTTTACTGGCCAACAACAACACTAAATTATTCATGTATGCGTGGACAATTAAAACGAAAGTTAATCTTTGTTGCTTTATACTCTACAGCCACTTAACATCATCTGGCACCGATTTAACATTAACTCAATAACCCCTGAAGTTTCATTTGGACTTGTCCATTTCAAAGCGTTGTTAAGTCCACTGTCAGAATTCGGGGGTGTATGCAATATTAACTTGTTCACTCTGTAATTATGACACTAGACCATGACACCACGGGTAGGAAAGAGCGTAGCGATTCCCCGACCGTGGTTTAATGACAACGACAGTACAGACAACAATGTGATGAGCGTCAGAACATACCTTGCCCTGCATGATCATTCGGACTGTAAGCATGTTGGTTGGAGTGTTATCGTTCTGCACCATTTTTTTCTCTGTTGCCATGACACTCTGACGATACAAATTATTCTGGAGGTACGGAACCGCCCTCCGTTTGTTGTGATTTTTTGTCTTTAGTTATTGCCCTCAGACTGTTTCTTAGCAGTTACAATCTGAAATGAGAAAAAGATGATATAAGAATAATGGTGGGGGGAAAAAAAGACAAACTCCCAAAAAAATAAATACAAAAAACCCCCCAAAAAACAAACCTTTTCTTTGTGACATTGTCACATAGAAAAAAATATTTTTTACACCTGAAAAATAAAAGAAAACGGTAACAAACCCTTTTGGGCTCCGTCTGTTTACAAAGTAACAAGCACAAACACTTTTGATCTATTTTACAATACGAATTAATTGTTGTGTTCAAATAAAAATGAATTTTCAGTAGACATTCAAGAGACAATTCACAAAAAGAAAAGGGGAAACAACTCTGTATGATCATCTACACATCAACAGTATCTATCCCCCATACCCCTATAAAGACAAAAAATCTATTTCTTTTTAAATGAAATAGACATTTATCATGATAACAGAAGGTATTATTGCATCCTAATTTTTTTATTTGAAAGTAATTCAACATATATACAAATTTGTCTTCCTGATGGATGAAACACTAGCTCTGCATGTGCCCAGATGATATCAATGTAATATACATTTATCACTAAAAATGCGATATTTATCTTGCGTCTTACCGAGAAATTAAATGATTTATGATCTTGCAAACAAGACCAATTCTTGTCAGAGTACATATTGAACATGAAGTTTATTGTACTTTATACATAAAAACTGATGAAACAAAATGTAAAAAATCACCAAAAAAAAAAAAAACCAAACAAGAATAAGTGAAATTACAAAGAGTAATATGAATTATAAATATGAAATGCCACAAAAATACCGGATCAAAGGAACTGTAAATCCAGAAGTTTTATATATATGTATACACAGTCATATACTTCATGGAACACAACCATCCGGTGTAGATCCTTGCTTATATATAAACAAATATCAATCGTATATTTCAGTCGACCTTCAGTGAGTGCTTCATTTCACAATAAAATATAAAAGATTTTGATAATACCTTATGCTGGATCATGTATGCAACATCTGGGATGAAATGTTAATTTCATTCCGCCTTGAATTCTTACTTGTTTAAAAACGACCATGTGTTACACTTTCCCTTTTTTTTCCATACATATGAAATAGCTTCTGAATGAAAATAATCTCGGTGTGCAGAAGATTCAATCCATATATTTACTCTTACAACAGACATTGGCGAGAAAAATCTTTACATCTTTGAAAGTGTGTAGAGATTCGTTGAAGCATAAGTATATGTAAATCAGCCGATAACTTAATGTTAAACAAAATTCAGCATATACAGTTTGATGACATTCTCTCCTCTTTTCAATGCTATATGCAAACACAGAGACTTCGATTTAACGATGAAAAATTCATTATAAGAAACTATGTGAAATATACACAGTGACACTCCAAAACTGATGCAACTTTTATTGTTCCCTATATATTTAATATAAAACCACATTTTTTTTTCAAAAAACTTTCACAAAGTCATTTGCCGGTACACCATTTCATTTTATAGTATTGATGAAATTTGCAAGATACAAATGTTTTAATATTTTAATGTGTAAAAAAAGGAATTATGATATTACAAATTTAATGCTATGTTAAATTACTAAATCTTAAAAGGAGACAATTTGAACATTAAGAGCCTATAAACAGTGAATATATTAAATATTCTGAATTTTATGTTAAATTACTGAATCTGAGTTTTATGGTGTAAGTTTCCTCCAAATTGATTTAGAAATGACTCTCCATGAAAATTTTGAAATTTTTTTTATAGGAAATATTTCGGGAAAATTTTAAAAATTACATTATTTTTAGCATGTTGCTGTATGTAATGGTAAAAATATCGCCTACATACACAGTACAACAATACACAATAATTCTTTATTCAATAATTAGATAATATTGAATGATGATGAAAGGAGGGGGGTGTGAATGTTAATATTTTCTGAACACAAAATGATTAAAAAGAATGTCTGGCCTCAATTCAGGTCTTCCGCAGGGTACAATGGATACCTAATGAACTTATAATAAAATATTTCCTATCTAAATAACTAACACATTTCTATAATTTGAACGAATAACATCATCTCAGTACACACATACACACACAAATATATAAACCACAAAATGTGTCCACAGATCACATTGAATGGGTGAAATAATTTTAAAACACTGATGATTTCCATGTACCCCACTTAGGATGACATCATTCCGCCGCATCATTTGCACACTCCGTTGGAACCAACACAAATCTTTTCATATCCTCTCGTAATTTTTCATACACGAAAACTTCCAAAATAACACTATTACATGTATGTTGTAAACCCTTGAATCTAAATAAGACACATACATGTACATGTACGAGGCACTTGACGTCTCTAGTCTGAACCCAAGTAAAATATTGTTATAATTACCTCTAGTAATATCCGGTGAATATGCGGCGACAAGTGGTCACCACTGACACTCTAGGAGGTGGGGGATTCAAAGCTAATTGCACCAGAAACGAAATAATATTCAAATGTTCAATACAGATGTAGACGACAACAACTGGTGAAGCACTCTGATAAGATATGTAATGCTACACTCCCCAATGTCAAAATCATGTGAACTTGAAACTGTGTCATCCACCCTGATTAGAAGCTGTGAACTACCCTCAGTGATATAATCAGTGCTGTGACCTTTGAACTTTGGCTATTGATTTGCTGCTTGTGTAATATGATCAATTTATATAGATATCAGCTTCTGATTACCTCAGAAAACAATTTCGAACAAATTATGTCCATTAAAGTGACAATCGCACACAGCTTGCAAATGTATCTATATTGAACAAAAAGAGGGGGCACCTTGCATCTATTAAATGACAGACAGAGATGGAACAATATTTAGAAACAATCAACTGCCAATTTAATGAGAAAAGACATGAGATGGAAATACATGTACATTAAAATAAAACTGGTATATGAAATACACATACAGAGTAAAGCTAACATTTGATTGATCTGATCTATAGAGGTGATTTTCGTAGAATTTCATAACGTTTGACTTATCATTATTATCTGTATATTGGTCATCAGATGTACAGAAAAAACCGTCTTGAGAGAGATTACTCTCATAAAAGAGAACTTGTCTTTGAAGACCGCATTATGAAAACCAATAGGTTAAATAATCCTTTAGATAAAATCCTCTTTTGAGAGTCCACCGGTCCTGCAAGTCCATATTCCAGTGGCAGATGGGGGGGAGGGGGTTTCTCAAGATAGTTTCTACTGTATTTCTATTAAATGAGAAAAGTATCTTTTTCATTGGATACTTAATAATGTGTACACGTAATACAAATATTGTGTGTGTGTGTGTTATAATGTGTATATGTGTGTGTATGTGCATATGCTCCAGTGTATGTATGTGTGTATGCTCCTCTGTGTTATAATGTGTGTATGCTCCTGTGTGTATGTATGTGTGTATGCTCCTATGTGCATGTATGTGTGTATGCTCCTGTGTGTATGCTCATGTGTTATGTGTGTATGCTCCTGTGTGTCACCATGTGTACATGTATGTGTGTACTCTTGTGTGTTTGTTGTGTGTGTGGCACTGTGTATGTGTCAATGTCACTGTGTGTATGTGTCAATGTCACTGTGTGTGTGTGTGTGACACTATGTGAGTGTGAATATTTTTAAAGCAGACTCCTAACTAACTTTTGTTCATTACATGTACCTAACATATACATTTGTACCTACAAATGTTCCCCCTTCTTGAACTTCCTCGAAATGACTGTAGTCTCGTAAATGGCATGTCCATACTTTAGGTATATGTATTTACATGTAACTTGAAAATGTTGCTTTCATTTTAAATTCACCCTCTCTCACTGAAGGATGAAAATCGCAAGAATTAAGCAGGGGCAAAAATTTCTTGGTGTTAAATGTAAACAATATTCATATCAAAAACAGTAAGTGATATTATCAGTTTTTGAATCGAAAAAAAGCAAAAAAAAAAAGCAAACATTTGTTTCTTCAGACAAATTTGCATTAAATGAAAAGTATGACATAATCTGTTCAAATAATTTTTTTTAATTTCTAGTATATGCTGAAATAACAAAAAAATAATAAACAAACCAATGAATAAAAGAAAACTATCATGGTGTCTGATGCCAGAAAAAAAAAAATAATAATAATAAAAAAAACCGCATCAATAACAAAAATGCTGTAGTATTGAAAATAGAACCAAATGATTGTGAAATAATTGAGAAAAGACAGTTTTCAAAGCAGCTGTTTGGAAACGCATTTGTCTCTTTCCTTGACAAAATACATTTGTTGCGGACTATTTTGCTGCAGTGCGATGACAATTACGGGAAAGACCCAGATGTATGTTTGGATCATAATGGCAGGGAATAACTGCATTGCATACAAGGACATCACCAAAAAAAAAATGAGAATAATAAAAAAAAAGAGAAACCGTCTTTGATTCATTTTGTCAACAACATGGAGAGCACGTTATCTAGGATAAAACTAATTTTAGAGTGCAATTTGTGGCAATTTTGATCGCCTTAAGTTCTATGAATGATTGGTTATTCTAATAATGAAGATCTGAGAGAGAGAGATATATATACAGCGATTTTAATTTGGAATAGATCTGGGATAACAAGATACTGGTATATTAAATAAAAATCCAATATCTGACATCAAGGATGTACAGAATTAGTGATGATTGAAAAATCAAATTAATCACAGGTAATTCTCAGGTAAAAAGCCAGTTCATTAGATGTTGGAAAAATGGTGACATCATCAAAAGCTGTGTATGAAGGAATGCTCGATCGGTTTTTGACAATGTGGGGTAATACAATATTAACAAAATGAAATATAGTTCTCTTTGACTGTGCAAACTGTATGCTGAAGTTTTGTCATCTTCAAACCTTTTGTAAAAAAATTAATAGAAATTGTAATCTGTCCTATCAAAATTAAGGCTTGCTGTTGAAATACATGTAAGAGATTTCAAGACAACCATAAACCTTGGACCCCCCACCTTAGAATTATCACAGAAAACTTAATCTTGCGGCTAACTAATCATGCTATTACCTAATGGAGACATCAATATCATTGGTTAAAAATGGCTGTAACTAAGTGGCTATGCCACGCTTGATCTGTGTTTTTTTTTTTTTTACTGATATTAGCCCATTCACCCCTAAAAACACATTTGGACTGGTCCAAGTCACTGATTTACAGAAAGGTCCATTGTTTTTCAGGGGGTGATGAGGTAAACGTCCAGAAAGACCTTTTCAACAATATGGACACGTCACAAACTTTTGGTAAAGTTCCATAAAATGTCCAGTGTCTGGTGCTAAAAAGGATATGGCAAAAGGAAGTTATTACAGAGTTATCTCCCATGTCAGCAGGTATGAGTGTGTGTGTATGTATGAGTGTGTGTGTGTGTATGTGTGTGCATTCGCATGTATGTGTGTGTGCATAAAAGCTTTCAAAAGTCCAACTCACAAAAAAAGAAAAAAAGAAAAAAAAGAAATGCATTACATTATATGAAATAACATAATGATAATGTTAATTAACCCCTGCTGTACACACTTCTGAGGTGTGACCTTCATAAATATATATACGATTTCTACATCAAAGATCATCCTCTCTGTCTGCTTGTGATTATCGCCAACTCATCTGTCAGACATTAGGCCCACATGACATCATTTCAAGGTATATATTTCAAGATTGGCACATCAATTAAATAAGTGTTTCAGTTCCCCAATTATACAAAAAGTAAGCTTTTTCTTGATAAAAATAATTGCCCAGATGAAGATGATACACAAAATTTCTAGCAAAATGTGGAATCCATCATACCCTTTGTACTTTATCTCTAAATGACAGAAGACATTGATATAATTCTACCGAGAGTGCAAGAATCTAGTAAAATGGGGCTTCTGATTGGTTAAAATTACCCATACTTTTGTAATACATGTTCACACTGAACTCATTGACCCCTGAGAGACAATGGCCTCTTCTGTAGATCAACGAATCAGACCAGTCCAAATGTGTCTTTGGGGCGATAGGGTTCATACAGATTAATTACAGGACTTTGGTTACAGATTCAGTCATTCATCCCTAAAGACACATTTGGACTGGTCTAACTCAATGATTTACAGAAGAGTCCAATGCTTTTCAGGGGATGGTGAGATAACAATAGAATGCAGAAAAAGTCTTAATTTCAAGACACTTAATCTAACTATAGATACTTGAAAAACAACACTACAAATACTAAATAAGTGAACAATAAAAAATATGGCAGATTAAGGCTACATCATAACTTAGACTTGTCCTTTACCTTTAAAATTGACGTCTGTCATGTGACTGTTAAACAACAAAGACAAACACTGAAAACAAACATGATTTTACTGATTTAGCTCATTTAGCCTAAAGCCTAATTTGAACGTGGCCATTTGAAAGAATGATAAAATCCATTGTCAGAATTTTATATGTAATTTTTTAACTTGATCACCCCTTAAAAATGACAGTAGACCATTCTATTTATTTATTTGGGTGAGTCTAAATATGACCAGTTCATATTTCCATCAGATATTGAGACAATATAATCAGACATTAATGTCGAGGAAAACCCAGACTTTTGTATACACTTCATATGAGGCCTAGGTAGATTTTGTGAGAAAGTTTGGGATAGAAATTCAACTCTGCAATCAAGGAGCCATCTGGGCTTGTATGTCAGGGGGGGAGGGGGGGCAGATGCATGTCTGGAAGCCCAGAAACTTGCTCTTCCTATAACATGCTATTTAAAAAATCTAACAACAAAAACATATTTTAAAGTAGCTCATACACAAGCTACATGTAGCAAGGTTTACAAGAATATCAGTTGAAATTTGTGAAAGTGCAAGATATACCCCCAAATTTTCAGTAGCCACCTGGGCTAACACACTGTAAAATCTACTAGCCCAGCTCAATTTTTACTAGCCATGGGCTACTGGGCCCCTGCTAATTTCTATCCCTGTGTCTCTTCCTGGTTACATTGTAACTGGATTTTCTCCTCCACCATTAAAATGTGGCCGCCATCATACATGTATAACTGTAAAATTGTTGTGTGGGGCGTTAAAACACTATTCAGAATAAAAAGAAGGTTGTTTGTTTGTTTATTATTGTTTGTTTGTTTGTTATTGTTTAACGTCCCACTCAAGAATCTTTCACTCATATGGAGATGTCACCAGATGCTGGTGAAGGGCTTCAAGTTTTGGCCTATGCTCAGCACTTACGGCCATCGAGCAGTGAGGGTTCCTTTATGTGCCGAAGCCAACTGTGACATGAGATCTTGGTTTTTACTGTCTCATCTGAAAGACCGGAAACCAACCTGCAGCCGAATGGACTTGAACTAACGACCTCATGATCAAGAGTCGAGCCCGCTACAGACTGAGCCAGGCCAGCTCCAGAATAAAGAGAATACACTTCATAATATATTTGTCTATATCATTATATCTATAGATTTTGAAGCAATCCATGCAAACAATTTTTCACACTTTTTTTTTGCAATTGACAGATGAAATAAATGTCACAGGTAAACTTGATTACAAATCCAGACAGGTATATTGACTTTTAAATGTGGCACTGGTGCCTTTCAGGTAATCATTCTGCCATTTTGGTTCCAATACAATTTTCCGGTTATTTGTTACACCGGACATTTGATTATTTTTCAATAAACCATTGTGATCTGGGAATTTACATATCAAAGGAAAAATATTGGTCAATTCAAAATATTTCTGTAATTCAGCTACTCATTATGATGTATTTATCATTAGTTTGCTAATTTGCATTTTATGGTAGCCTACATGCGTATGAAGTCTACACCCCACTGAATGCAATTTTCCATTCACCTGTTAACCCCTAAAGTATCATATGGGCTAGCTCATGTCATTAATGTTAGGTCGATTCTATTATTGTTCAGGGGTAGATATGTTAACAATAAAAAAAAACAACAAAAAACAACAACAACAACACAAACTTATATACATAGCCCTACCCCCATAAAATAAATTTGCTATAAGGTGGGAATCCGAAAACAAAATAATTTGGTAAATTCCAGTCACCCACTGTCAATTGTATAGGATGACAACCTATCTGGATGCTCTAGTAAAGAGTATATTGAAGAAAAGAAAATATGGCAAATTTGTCGCTTAGTTGATTTTCTGTGTAAAAACATGGGATAAACAGTAAAACATTCCAAATGTCTTGTAACCATAATAAAAGTTTGTAACCAAGTACTTAAAACCTTGTTATAGTGCCACCATCTGCTCAGATTTATTAATTTGGCACTATAAAGGGTTTGGTGATAGGTTGAGGGAAACCTTAAATGAAATTATAGGGAAAATTAGAAATGTGGACTTTCAAAAATTGTGGCATAAAGCAAGGTGGCAAATGAAACAAGTGGCATTAAAGAGGATTTCCTGTATTCTGTCGTCAATCTTTATCTTAATTGTCCGGTATATAAAATGGTATCAGGTAATTTTGGTACTTCTAAGCAAGTATTTTCAGTGCTTCAAAAACATGCATTAAGACTTGATTCTTAGAAATTAAAATTGATCATGAGATATTAATTTATTTATCTTAATCAATATTAGCTACTGATATTACCTTTACCTGTTCATGTGTCGAAAACACATGCATGCCAAAAAGTTAAGTGTCAAAGTTACTTGAACAAGTGCTGAAGTTACTCGGTGCTGATATTACTTGAAATTACTAGAATTCTATAAAACAACCAGCTGGAAGATTAGGAATAGTTTTCAATTTTTTTGTTTTGATTTTTTATTTTACGCCATACTCAACAATCTACCAGTCATATGATGGCGTTCAGTATTTATTGTTGGAGGAGAAACCCCGGTTACCCGGGTAAAGACCACTGACCTTCCGCAAGAAAACTGGCAAACTTCCCCACTTAATTCGAAATGACCCTAGAGGGATTCGAACCAGAGGTGAGAGGCCTTGTGATTTAAAGCGCAATGCTCTAACCACTCGGCCACGGAGGCCCCCGGAATAGTTTTCAACAAGTGATACACATGTACTTAATGTATTCTTTTAAAGAAACAAACATGTACTTTACCGTTTATACATGTAAATAGATATTTTGTTCTTAAAAGGTTAATAATAATAATCATAAACAACGTGTGAAAGGACAAAGTATTTGTCTTTCCAATCGTAAATGACATCATTCTTGAATTCATCTGCAAACATTTATTTTGATTTCATTGCCAGGAGAAATTTCACCAATTTATTAAAAACTAAATTTGTATTATACCGATAATAGAGTCAAACATTTTAAAGTATAAAAAAAAAAGTTCAATTAATTTTACACAGAAATAATAACTCATTTTTTCCCCATAAAAACAGCAAAAAAAAAAAAACTTGGTTATTATTTTCTGCATAATTATATAGATTTTTGTTACACGAATAAACCAAATTTTTACATGGTGCACTGATCAAATACATGTAGATGAAGTCTTACCTGATGCCAAGAAATGTCAATACTACACACAAGTAATAACTCCACAACAAAATTGTCTTCAGAGGAACCAGAAAGAAAAATAGCTGCAAGTTCTTAAGCAGCTCTGAACCATGTGAATATAATGCCCAAAACTGAGAAGTACTGGTCAGCTAAGATGACCCTGTGTAATCCCTCCAGACTGACCATACATCTGACCAGCCCCCTGTTGTTTTACACATAGACTTGTTTATTGAACCAGCATGTCTCTGCATGCTGTGTTGGGTTTAATTAATTAAGGACACACTCCACAGGCAGGGAAAAATCTTGTACTGGCTTTGGGTATTATTAACAATGCTAATTTGCTTCATTTATTTGTAAACATTACTTTATCTTAATTCATTCCCTAGTGTAGCACACATCTACTTGAAAAAGATCTAATTTGTGAATTATATGTGGAAAATAATTATTGATAAAGCAGATTATGTTACAATTATGTTAATTAGTTTACAATGGAGAGAGTGGATGTGTGTTTTTTTTTATCTCACTGGTGACTGGCTGTGCTTTCACATATTAAGATAACATATTTATGTGGTCCCTTGTATATCTGATATCTATAAACATTAATTATTCTGAGAGTTAAGATTACAATTCAAAAGTTGTATAATTAAGACACAATCTTTGTATAAATCAGTCAAATAACTTGAAATATAAAACCTGGATTTTAAAAGTGTAATGGGTGTATCTATTTTATCACACACACACACACACACACACACACACACACACACACACACACACACACACACACACATATATTTGTGCATCATGTCCAAATTTTCTGTTTTCAAGAATCAGCTATTTAAACCGAAAATTGAATTCCTTATGTCATATTTCCTGATCTGATTCATTAAAAAGAGACATTAACTTTGTCAATCATGAAAGTCATCAGTACTATAAATTAAAGCAATGGAAATTTATCCAACTTCAACCAATAAATGTTTAACCTATCTACGCTAGAAATAGTTGATTCAACTGAAAATCAACGAAACAGACCAGTCCAAATGTGTCTTTAAAGGTGTATGAATGTAATAGTGAAAATTGCATTGAAATTGATTATAAAATCTACTTTATAACAGTTGCTTGAAAAAAAGGTTTTATATGAAATATATAGGGTGGTGGGGGGGGGGGGGACAAAATGATTACTCACTTCTGTCCCCCTGCTGTATATACCCACACACATCAAATGTCAAAATATCCCAGATTGTGTATGTCAAATGAAACAGGATTCTGATAGACATGCAATATACATACATGTCAACATAAAATGACATCTGTATATTATATATCACAACGAAACCTGTGACTGGGTGACAAAAGTGGGACAACATTTTATTTTTTCTCTACCTATTTCTTATAAAATGAACTTTTCTAAAACAATTATTACAATTATTCTAATTTTTTATTTTACTATGTGCAAATAGGAAATTGTGACATGTATTTTTTTTATATATTTTTCTGTTAAAATTGTTGAATCTTGAAAACTTTGAAAATCATTGAACATTAAAACTGTAAGCTATTTTGAGTTTTAAAAGTACAGGTACAAGATTTATCAAAACTGATTTAGAAAACAATATATAAACATTTTTTCTAAGAAAAAAATATCATTTCTTTTACTCTAAACTCCCATCTACTCCTGATAGTTTCTAATGAAATAACACAACCTTTTAATACTAAACATCAATATTTATAAGCCATTTACCTGATTTACGATAAAAAACAATCCCTTGACAGAAGACAGTACATCTATCATTTGCTACAGCCTGTCTTATGTTCTATATTCAATGAAACGCTTTAAATCTAACGTATTATAATGTCAACAAATTAAAATTTAAAAAAAAATCAACGCTAAAATAAAATGTGTTTGTTTACCTGTATGTCTTTGTTACCCAGTTAAATATGAATAAAACATGTGTTGCTAAAGACGTGATCCATTGCAAAGTGCTCTCCGATAGTATGCAAGTAATTAACACACATCACCACAAAACCTATTTATGACATGTACAATTCCGTATTTTGCTTTACATGGCTGACTGGAGTACGGATCTTAAAAAAAAAAGTCATCCTGACTAATTTCATCTAACCCCGTTCAATATTACTTACAACACACACAAAAACAATTTCAAACGAGGGAATCAATTCCGTTAAGTAGCGGATTGTATAGAATAGAATATAGAATCGGTTTTTGGGGACACAAAAAAGATGACATAACCCACGGTGATGATGAATACCGGAAAAATAATCAAATCCCAAACCTGACTCGCAAAGAGGATTAGGATTAAGGGATTAAGTTTTGATAATCAACCTTATTTACAAAACAGATTTTATGATTTTTATCATTCTTCAACGGTTATAGTTGGAGCATATCTTTTGTCTGTGTTAAAGCCAGTTAATCTCCGATTTTATTACTTGCTAAAATATTGAAAGTTTGAAGACTATTTTTATAAGGGACTGGAAAATGGGGAATGGAGAAATAGACACTGTTTTGATATTAAAATCAACAGTTTATAAATCTGTGCTCGAGTTTGATAGATTACAAAAACATAGTTTTGTTGATTTTATTTTGATCAAATATGATTTCATTGTATGAATTTCTGAAGGAGATCTAGAAATAATTCTAAAACTTTAAACCAAAATAAAATATATATATGCCTATATAATCTACCAATATTAACTGAAGCACAACACAACACTGTCGTATCAAATCAACAAAAACATTTCAGAAATTAGTCCAAATTAAAACTGGGTTCAACAAATTTGTTAAAAGTTTGTTAAAGGTTTTGTAGATGATAAAAATAAGACTTAAAAATAAGTTGTCATTGAATTTTTGAGGATGACTTTTGTGTGATTCAAACTACACAGACATGTCAGAAGTATTCGAGCACCATTGTTTTGCTTAATTTACTAAATTTGTTAAAAATAAAATTATTGTGAAGCCATTTCTTATAATATTTCAATATAATTTTTACGTTTAAACAAAGAATTAAATATAGTTTTATTACATATTTTGATTCTTCATTTCTGAATCAGATATTAAGGGATTTATTCATTTAAACTGAAAGTTTAATTTTTGTGATGCAAGCTCTTCATACTGGTAAGTAAAAATTTGGATGTGTCATTTTTTTCTTTCCGTTTAATTTGTCACATCACAAATCAATGAATTACTAATGAAACTAATGAAAACATAATCCTATGCTTCAAAGTATTTTTTATCTTTGTATCTCATTCAATTTTTAACTCATTAATCCCTGAAAAACAATGGACTCTTCTGTTAATCAATGACTTAGAAGAGTCCAAACGTGTCCTTAGGGGTGAATAAGTTAAATTTCTCAATTTTCATTAGATGTATATTTTTTGTAGAAATATTGTAATGTAGAATAACTGAAAAGACAGTTGAACAACTAAAATGTTAGTTGAACAACTAAAAATGACAGTTGCAACAACCAAAGACAGTTGAGAAACCAAAGGTATTTGAACAACCAATTAGTAGAATAACTGAAAAGACAGCTGAACAACCAAAAATCTAGTTGAAACAACCAAGACAGTTGTGCAACCAGAAAGACAGTTGAATAAATGACAAAAGAGTTGAACAACCAACAAGATCGTTAAACAACCACTACCAGTCTGGCAATTCAACTATTCAAATAGTACTGGTTGGGGACCAGTAGCCAGCTATGGTGTGATTTCCTCTTCACAATATTTTTTTTTTTCTGTTTGAGAAAAATGTACATCATTTCATGACAAATCTAAAAAAAATCTTACAAAGTCATGTTTTATATAGCCGAAATAATTCAATAGCCGGCTACTGGTCCTAGCTTGTTCCTGGTCCCTGACCAGTAGAATGTGGTTACAATAAAAACAAGGACATCATATAGAACGTAACTTTTCCAAAGTTGTTGACATAAAATGCTCCGCCAAAAAAAAAAAAAAAAAATCTTCATATCCATTAAATATCGACATATTTTATTTTGATATTAACATCTTCAGGGAGATTTCTGTCACAGATTTTTCTGATCCGTAATAGCGTGACATATAATCGTTTCTATTTAAAATAATAATGAAATAAAAAAACCAAAAAAATTGAAAAAAAAACCACTCAGGTAAAAAGAAAAATCTATAAAGATATGTATGTACTTGTCAATTTCATACTTTGATATTTTATGTATATTTACAGCCAAATCTATACATTTTTTTCTCTCTCAGAATTACATAAAAAGATATAACTAAAAATAGACAAATACGATACATGATAAATTGATAAGCCAAAAGTTTATGATAACACAGGTACAATGTATGTATGTTTTTGTTTATTCCCGTTTTTTTTTTCCTCCATTATTTGTCATACATGTAAAATCATTGTAAAATAATCGCTAAGGGACTTCTGATAATGTTAGAAACATACTTTGTTCCCTTTAAGATGCTGATAGCTTTGGTAATCTTGACCCTTACAAACATTCGAGCAGGAAGTTGGGTGCACTATCTTGCCTAGTCCGAGTCAAGAAGTTAACTTTGTACCGTTGAGTAAATATTGTTCGATCTGAAATTATCATTGGACTCTTGTCAAGTTGAAACAAAGATTTGAATATAATTGTTATCAGTTTTGTTTGAAAAATTTCGTAAGAGAGCAGGTAAATATTTTGGATGACTGTAGTACAAACACATTCTGATTTAGGTGGTCTACATTCAAAGTCATCTAGATTAATTTCGTATATCCATGGCAACAGCATTTGCAACATTTTACTTTACTTAATGAAATTGATATGACACAGAATCACTGCAAGATGTTTAAAATCTATAAATAGAAATTACCAGCTTCAATCACAGGGAAAATTAAAGATGATTAATAATCAATGTTTTACAAGCTTGTATTTCAGCGAGTTGTGTGTTTGTATGTGTGAGAGTATGAAAGTGAGAGAGAGAGAGAGAGAGAGAGAGAGAGAGAGAGAGAGAGAGAGAGAGAGAGAGAGAGAGAGAGAGAGAGATTATGAAAGTGTGTTTTTGTGAAAGTATGTGAGTAATATCTTCTCTATTAACTTAAAGTAATGAGAGTGATTGTGAGAGTGAGATTGTGTGTGTGAGCATTATTTGCAATCTCTGAGAGTGAGATTGTGAGCATTTGCAATCTGTGAGAGTGATTGTGAGAGTGAGATTATGTGTGTGAGCATTATTTGCAATCCCTGAGAGTGAGATTGTGAGTGTGAACATTATTTGCAATCCCTTTTTATCAGGTTGAAATGTGACCGTAAGGTGCAGGTGTACCTGTATTTGATTTTTGATTTGATTTGATTTTTTGTTTTACGCCATACTCAACAATTTTTCAGTCATATGATGGCGTCCAGTTTTTATTGGTGGAGGAGAAACCCCACTTACCCGGGTAAAGACCACCGACCTTCCGCAAGAAGTGTACCTGTAAGAATCTTTTTTCCACTGTAGCCAATAACTGGTACATTTCCCCCAGTTTGACCTTTGATATGCACTTTCCCTTTAGTTATATACAGTATGCCCTTCATTAGAAGCCATGATTTAGTGTGTCGACAGCAGAAATATATATATATATATATATATATATATATAAACTTACACACACACACACACACACACACACGGATACATGTATGTTTGTATGTGTGACCGGCAATATATCAACTACCAATAATAACAATGATAAAGGGGAGATAATCAAAACCTGACAGGGTGACTAGTTAATGTAAGATGTGATATTTTCATATAGTTCTATACATGTTTTGACAGAATTCCATGTCTTGATGTAGTGTTGATGGAAAACAACGTGAGACTTGGCTCTGATGGGAGAGGTCCACCAACATCTTGTTGTCGTTAGTGGATGTATTATCACTCCATTATTTAAAAGACACTAATGTTAACCAGACGTGTTACATACACAACCTCACACAAAACCTTTCCATAACACTGCCGACCAAGTATCTGTAGAAATTAACACTGGCATTGTCCATTAAGTAAGTGGTCAGCAGATCAATTTCAGACTCTGACAGGAATTTGGCCACAGTAATTAATGACCACATGTTCACACCTCTCCATGTTCATTAAGCTGGATGAGGCTACCTGATCTGGTTTGGTTACACTGTCCACAATATTGTTCAATGTCTGGGTGATATATGCTAATAAGCCTATAGGCGACCTCATGAATATACAAATCAGATGACTTCTGATTTCCTCATGAGACAGGTCCTGTTATTTTTCCTTTTAACCCCTAAAGACTTATTTGGACTGGTCTAAGTCATTGATATACAGAAGAGTCCATTGTTTTTCAGGGGGTTGATGAGGTAACACCAGCATTATCTTTTTTTTTTTTTTTTTTTGGCTAGATTTTGTATAAATGAATATTTTCGAATGCCTTAAAATGATAATTTCCACACAAAATGAAACCACATTCCAAAGACAGGATATAAAATGCTTGCGTGTGGGGGCCTGGTCTTGTCACAGATGTGATTCAATTTTTGTATCTTAATTAATTTCTAAACATAAAACATCTCTATTTGTATTTCTTTCATTTTTCTTTTTATGAGAAGTTTAATCATTTCACCCCTAAGAATCTACATGGTACGGTCTTTTCTACTGTCTTAGAATAGTCTATTATGGTTGATAGTGTTGGAAGTGTTAAAGGTAGATTTATCATATGTCTGTACTAGATATGACTACATCTGTATATGTAAAACTGACACACCTCGTAAAGCACCCCCATGCATTATATATCTTCGTTATGCACCCCCTGTTCCGAACTTCTCTATTTATATTGCGATCAATGAAAAGAAAAAAGAATTTCGAGTATCATTCGTTTCCGGTACATTTCATCGTCTGCTTGTTCAGTATCATCCAAAATCATGAAACAGGACATGGTGAACGTATTTTAAATTCTTTGTTGGGCAGAATATTAGAATTAGAAAGTATGTTGTGATTGTTGTATCTTGTTGTGTGTTATAATTTGTAATTTAGACACATGATAAAAAGTTTATAATACGATCATTTTGATATCGTACTCCAGGGAACCTGGGGCTGAGGAGGAGTATGACATCAAAATGGTCGTATAATAATGTCTATATAACATTCTAGCAATCTTTTAATCATCAAGCCCTGAAGTCACATTTGAACCTGCCCATCTCAAAGAATGGTCAAGTCTACTATCAGAACTTAGGGGTGTTTGATTTAAAATAAATGTTTTACAATAACTTTACATACAAAATGAACTTGTTCACTACTGAATTATGACAGTAGACCTTACTATTTATTGATCCGAGTCTAAATGTGACCATAAGGTTTGATGATGGAGGGGGGGGCATTGAGGAGAAGCTAGCACTCTAACCACTATTTTTCCTGGTAACTGCTATCAGACCTGAGCCTTCTAGACCTCATCGGAGCTACAAAATACCAGTTAATTTTGTCATACAGAGCTACAGGAAGTAGAAAGTTTTAATCACAAACGCAGGTTGGTATGTCAGGAAATTGCCATTATTATCGGTGAAAAAGGAAATCATTAGATTTGATTTCTTCTGCTGCTCAGTGATGTAATGTCCAGTTAGATATTGGTTATTGTATTGAGTATCAGACCGCGATAGTAAATATAATGACTACCTTTAGTACCTTCCTTCCTAGAGAATGGATCTGTGCAAATCTAATCATTGGAACAAAACAGAGGCCGAATAAAAGCTTTCAATCAAAATAGAGAAAATCGCAAAGGTATTATCCTTGTTTGGAGAGTTGTCTATGTCCTCCTAATTACCTAATGTGAAGATCTGACAGTTGCTGGACATTAAATGATGAACAGCAATTAACGGTCTCATTGATGGAAGACGTAAATCGGCATACATAGAAATCACACCAATTGGTCTTTGTGAGCATGTAACCAAATAGCAATAGAATTACCTGTCTTCTTTGAGACAAAATCGTGAGATAAAAGCACAACAATTGCTCGTATAATTTAATTATGGTATAAATGTATGTCATGTGCAATAAAAAAAAAAAAGAATTCTCTAGTGGTAATTAAAAAAACCAAAAGATGAGGTATGTGACAGAGGAGATGGTATAGATGTTATTGCAGAACACGTACAGCAAAAGAATATGGTGTGTGTTCAGTCATTAAAGCCAATATTTTTTGCAGATTTTGTTTCCGGGGAAAAATGTTTAGCTTCTATAAACTAACTGTCAGATTGGCTTATCTAATACTTTATCCCTGATCTAGTTTTCAAAAGTATATTATAACACAGCCCCCCCCCCCCCCCCCCCCTTCCTCCTCCACTGACTCCGATGTCTTGGAAAATGTTAAAATGGGTATTTTGACTTTTTCAACCCCCTAGATCACAATAGGCTGATCTAAAACAATAAAATAGAACATACCATTTAGATACTCGGAGGGGTGTGTGTGTGTGACAGGATCAACTTTAAGGTCATTTTGTGATACTGGGGACAGATGTTGGTCATAAGCTTAAATATCAAGGAATTCAAGATCTTGGTCATTTTATCCGATTTCTAAGATGATTAATCCCTAAAGACACATTTTGGACTGGTCTAAGTCATTGATGTACAGAAGAGTCTATTTTTTCCCCCAGGGATTGGTGAGTTAATCTAAATTTAAATTTGAATTTTTTTTTTATGCGACACTTAACTATTGTCAAACTGGTGCGTCCGTTTTTTTTAATGTTGGAGAGATGTGGGAATGGTGGTCATATTTGTGATGTTGCAATATATATTTTTTTTTATGAAATATGGGAAATCAATTTATAAAATAATTTAGTTTTACATTTGAAGTATATTTCAAGAAGATATCAAGATTGATTAATAAGTAAATTCCCCATTTAGGTTCATTTATTTAGCAACTGTCACAACAGACATGAGGAATCACAAAGGAGACTTTGTGAAACAAGATAATGTCAAATCCTCATTAAAATTAGATGGCATTAATTGACACAGCTATAGAAGTCTGCTATTTTTACCATTACCTGGGTAAGAAGGGAAATGAAGTCATACCTGTGACACTGCTGTCTTGGGATTTAACACCTGTCTTGAGTTTACAGGTAGGTATAGAAAGGGAGAGTAAAGTTAGGTCATTGTTACAAACTCTCCTGATGCAGCAACACGGACATTGTCAGCTAACAGCAGATTGTAGATGTTGATATGATGATGTATATTTTTGATTTGTAATGTTTCATGTTAGACATGTATTAACAAAATGTGAAGTAAAATAATTCTAGATTAGTCTAAATCAGAATGTCCATTTCATAAACAAAATGGGAATAGACAAAATGGGAATGAACCTAATATATATTCTTCTTTATCTCACATCTACTGTGGTTTATACAACACAAGTAGGGAATGAACTAACAATCCATAACTTTTCATGGAAACCAAATGTAATGAGATAAAGCAGATATCAATTTCATTGGAATGTAATACTAATATGTATCCCCTCTACGTGTCAGATTAGGCATCCATACTTGCCAACTCCCTCGATTTCCACAGGAGACTCTCGATTTTGGTCCCGTTTCCCGATCATTCTTTTAAAAACCCCTTCTTTCTCCTGATTTTTAAAAATGTTTCCTTCCAAAAACAATAAATGTCCTGAAATTTGAAAAATGACACGCAAGATTTCCACTGCATGAAACAATACGCAAGCTTTAAAAAAAGTTTTGTAACCTATCAGAGGTTGGTTTGTACCCCTCGTCGTTGTTTGATTGGTTTTAGCGATGTGTTGTGGGAGTGACTAAATGCTGTCATGGAGTACCAAGGGCAGCCACGATGTCTCAAATGGGGAAATAAGTTACCAAATAATAATTTCTAGAATTGATATCAATTTTAACAGAACAGAAACAAAACATATTTACAGTACATTGATTAATTCCCACTGAAAATGCCTCATTTCAAGGAAGGTTCTGCCAAAAACAAAACAAAACCCAAAACAATGATTCATCTATAAAATAGGTTAATAATACAATAAAATTCACAGTTGAGATCCATAAATTAGTTTACATACTGATTGAAAACAACTTATTGACATATTTTAATATTTATAATTATACAAAGTAATAAATTAAAAAAAAAACCAAAACAATACTTTATAATAAATAGTAAGAAATAGACAGTTGGTGAGAAAAGAACCTTGGAACACTGGCTGTGTGCTATCTGGCTAACCACTGAAAATTTTTGCCGCGCATTGTCTCCCCCATGAAAATTTTCAAATGTTGGCAAGTATGGGCATCCTAAATGTAAACAGCCTTCTAATAGGTATCCCTGTCTCCCTATCCAATAAGGCATCCTTAAAACAGCCAAGTAACATGTATCCCCCTCTAATGTATCAAGTAAGGCATTCTAAACAGCCAAATATTATGTACCCCCGCTCCTCTACAGAGCAGATCATGTACCCCCGCCCCTCTACAGAGCAGATCATGAAAATGGGGGTTATATATTATATGAACAGGTAATAAGTATCCAGATACCAAACATTTGCCACGTAAAATGTATCCCCATCCATGTATCAGAAAAGGCATCCTTAACAGCCACATAATATGTATTCCCCCTCCACGTATCAGAAAAAGCATCCTAAATAGCCATGTAATATGTATCCCCATATAAACATGTATTAATCCAACCATTAGAAGTGATTATTTTATAGTGGCAATAACTAAAATTCTTCATTTCAATAATTCTATGTCTGTCCTATACTGAGTGTCATGGGGGTGTACTTATTATATGGGGGTGTGTGATACTTATTACATGGCCAATTTTGGTGTCCAGATACTTATTATATGGGGATACATATTATATTGTTTGTTTGTTTATTGTTGTTTAACGTCCCACTCGAGAATATTTCACTCATATGGAGACGTCACCAAATGCCGGTGAAGGGCTTCAAATTTTGGCCTATGTTCGGCACTTACAGCCATTGAGCAATAGGGATCTTTAACGTGCCAACACATACTGTGACACGGGACCTCCAGCTTTTACTGTCTCATCCGAAAGACAGGACACCAACCTGTCGCCGGCGGGACTCGAACTCACGACCTCACGATCCAGAGTCGAGCGCGCTACCGACTGAGCCAGGCCGGCTCGATACATATTATATATGACACCAGTAGAGACCTCTGCTCTTCCGCAAGTTACGTGGCAAGCTTTCTCACAAAATCGGCTTAGGTTCTAGGAGGACTCGTACTCAATTGGTTTAGCGTTGATTTGGCGATTAAAAAAATATGAGTTGTTGATGACAGCTCATATTGCAAGAGTTGAGAGAAATCTGGGTTTAATCTAGGATTTTGCTCAAGCTATTCATCCTCAGGAAAAGGTCTAGCTCGTACATTACAAAAACACTCCAAGTTGTCCAATGAAGTCACACATAAACATTACATAATTATGTAATATTTACACCAAAATAATAACAACAACAACAGCAACAAAAAATAATAAAGACATTAGCACATAAACTGTCTCTAAGCTTGTCATTCTCACAAATGCTGAGAATTTGAAATATTGTGCAAACAAATGCGAACATT
The DNA here is from genome assembly GCA_030159075.1 of Atrina japonica. Taxonomy (NCBI): domain Eukaryota; kingdom Metazoa; phylum Mollusca; class Bivalvia; order Pterioida; family Pinnidae; genus Atrina; species Atrina japonica. Next base: position 347,737 of record BROG01000358.1, read on the forward strand.
TATATGTTGCAGTTGTCACCGTTCAAATGCTGGGGCCATCTTAAATTATACAAAAAAAGCTATGTGATGTTAGTCAGTTTTCAATGGTATCGGAGGAGACACCTGGTATTTAAGTCCACAGGATTTCACCACAAGTAAATTTGGAGAACTTCCTCCATGTTAAGTTAGCATGACAGTACCAACCAAACTTAATTAACTTCCCATCACAATCAGAATATAAAGACTGGTTTTCTTGTGTCCCTAAGGAGGTCGTTATATACAAGTTTTACTGTATATAAAAGCACCTTGGTTTGTTTAATCTCTCTCTACCTAGTGCAACTCACTTATATAACTTTTTGTTCACCAGCTTCAGTCATCTCAAGACTTTCGTTATATTCTCTGATGCCTGCTGACTTGGGATGTGTACATTTTTTAAATGTAGAAATATGACAATTACTCTTTCTTCATTATGGCTATGAGGAGGAACATGTCTGACAGCCATTAAGTTCTCAGTTTGAACTCCATATTCTTTCAGTGATGCATAGAAATTCCTGTACAAAGCACCAGATTTTTGTAACAACATGTTCTTACCAACGATAAACGTTCTTACAAACAATAACACTGTAAGCCCTGCTGTACAGCATTTTCAAAACCATGCTATAATGACAAAATACGAAGCAATTTTTGCCACCATAATTCTTATCAACCGGGATATATAATACCTGAGTATGTACATGTATGTATGTATGAGTTGTTTATGTGGCAGTGTGTATGAGTGTTTGTGGCAGTGTGTATGAGTTTTCATGTGGCAGTGTGTATGTTTATGTACAAGTATGTGAGAGTGAAATGTGTTCACATCTATGTTAATGTGTGCGTGTTTGTGTGAGTGTGTTTGTGTGTGTGTGGGGGGGGCAGCATGTTCTTGTTTTAGTGTATGTCCATTTTGAGTGTAGGTGTGTACATGTGTATCTGTGAGTGTGTTCATGTGTATTTGTGTGAGTGTGTTCATGTGTTAGTGTATGTCAATTTTGAGTCTAGTTGTGTCAATGTGTATCTGTGAGTGTGTTCATGTGTTTGTATGTTTGTGTGAGTGTGTTAAAATCTCTGCATGTCCATATATTTGTGAGTGTGTTCATATGTCAGTGTGTAAATGTGAGTGTTCATATGCCAGTGTGTATACATGAGTGTGTTCATATGCCAGTGTGTATTTGTGAGTGTGCTCATATGGCAGTGTGTATTTGTGAGTGTGTTCATATGGCAGTGTGTATATGTGAGTGTGTTCATATGGCAGTGTGTATATGTGAGTGTTCATATGTCAGTGTGTATATGTCAGTGTGTTCATATGTGAGTGTTTATTTGTGAGTGTGTTCATATGGCAGTGTGTATTTGTGAGTATGTTCATATGGCAGTGTGTATATGTGAGTGTGTTCATATGGCAGTGTGTATATGTGAGTGTGTTCATATGGCAGTGTGTATATGTGAGTGTGTTCATATGGCAGTGTGTATATGTGAGTGTGTTCATATGGCAGTGTGTATATGTGAGTGTGTTCATATGGCAGTGTGTATATGTGAGTGTGTTCATATGTCAGTGTGTATATGTGAGTATGTTCATGTCAGTGTGTATATGTCAGTGTGTTCATATGTCAGTGTGTATATGTCAGTGTGTTAATGTCAGTGTGTATTTGTGAATGTGTTCATGTCAGTGTGTAAATGTGAGTGTGTTCATATGTAAGTGTATATGTGAGTTTGTTCATGTTAGTGTGTAAATGTGAGTGTTTATATGGCAGTGTGTATATGTGAGTGTGTTCATATGGCAGTGTGTATTTGTGAGTGTGTTCATATGGCAGTGTGTATATGTGAGTGTGTTCATGTCAGTGTGTATATGTCAGTGTGTGTTTGTGTTCATATGCCAATGTGTATATGTTAGTGTTCAAATGACAGTGTGTATGTCAGTGTGTTCATATATCAGTGTGTATATGTCAGTGTGTTCATATGCCAGTGTGTATTTGTGAATGTGTTCATATGTCAGTGTGTATATATGAGAGTGTTCATATGTGAGTGTGTATATGTGAGTGTGTACATGTCAGTGTGTATATGTCAGTGTGTTCATATGTGAGTGTTTATTTGTGAGTGTGTTCATATGTCAGTGTGTATTTGTGAGTGTGCATATGTCAGTGTGTATATGTGAGTGTGTTCATATGTCAGTGTGCTCATATGTGAGTGTTTATTTGTGAGTGTGTTCATATGTGAATGTTTATTTGTGAGTGTGTTCATATGTCAGTGTGTATATGTCAGTGTGTATTTGTGAGTGTGTTCAAATGTGAGTGTGTATATGTGAGTGTTCATATGTGAGTGTGTATATGTGAGTGGTTCATATGTCAGTGTGTATATGTGAGTGTGTTCATATGTGAGTGTGTATATGTGAGTGTGTATATGTGAGTTTGTTCATATGTGAGTGTGTATATGTGAGTGTGTTCATATGCCAGTGTGTATATGTGAGTGTTCATATGTAGAGATGCTAGTGGCTGACTGGAAAAATTCCTGAAATAACTAACTCAGCCAATATGGGTCGGGGAGCTGGGGGCTGCCTAGGCCCCCAGAAGCTCTGCAAGTAAAGATGCTCCGAGATTGATTCTGGCATACTTTCTGGAGTTTGACTACAATAAAGGACTTAAAAAATAATGACTGTTTTGTGTTTTTTTCAATATAAATTTCATATTCATTTGAAGCAAGGTGAAAACCAACCACTAAGTAATATATATTGAAGGCTTGTTCTGCTTAGGGAAAAGGTGTACATATAAAATGATTTGATCATTGCACACAATTCATAAACACCTCCCCTTTACATCAAATTTTACGGACATAATCTGACATGTCATGAAGATACCCATGCCATCTCTTTCCTCCAGCAACTTGTTCTTAATCCCTGGCCTTGGTTAATCATTTTTTTATATTAGTGGATCAATCTAAAACACTCATGTTAGATTTTCAAATTTCGCTCTGACACCATGCATGCCATGTGCTTTAAACTGTCAACCTCGCTTTAGCAATGAGTCAAAGCAACATCGATGCTGATTAGTCAATTCGGTTACAATCAACGAATGAATAAACAGATAGCAAAAGTCGTCCGATGAACCGAAAATGTATCTCAGTGGTCTGCCTAATTACCGAAAAGAACCAGAGAAATTGGGTTATACTAAATAACAGAATAGTAATCAAACTCCGGAATTTGGTTATACTAAATAACGGAATAGTAATCAAATCCGGAATGTATGGGAATTAAAAATCCGGAATTCCAGAAAACTAGCATCTCTACATATGCCAGTATGTATTTGTGAGTGTGTTCATATGTCAGTGTGTTAATGTGAGTGTTCATATGCCAGTATGTATATGTGAGTGTGTTCATGTCAGTGTGTATATGTCAGTGTGTATATGTTTGTGCTATAGCGTGTTACCGATGTGTGACTACCAAATGAAAGTTGCACATATCAATTTGGAGGTTGGTTGCAATCAGTATTTCAAAACAGACTTTATAATCAAGTTACTTATTTTTAACATGTACATAATTCTAGTTATCACAAACTTCTAGATAATACATTATTGAGAAAAAAAAAGCAAAATGCAAAAAAAAAAAGAAAAACAAAATCAATTTTTTTTTTTGGTGACATTTTATATAAGAATACAATGCAATTAATCCTAATATATTCTACATATTCTCTTCTGTTATTGACATCTAATTTTATCTCTGCTATATGGAAATTGACATACTTAAACGATCAAGTGTAAATCTTTAATTAGATTAAAACAGTCAACTTGACAAGAAAACAATTATTTACAAACTTCTAACACGTTAATCATTGTATGCTACATGTATATTAGTAAATATTGTATTTCTGTTCCAGAATAATTACTTCTCCCTAAAGTCATCTCTATTCATAAAATATGAGAAACATGTTATATCAATCACTTCTTGTTGGCGTCAATTGGATTTTCAGATAAAAAACAAATCACATAAGAATTTTTTTCCACAATTTAGAAAAAATGAAAAAGAAATTTTAAAAACAGCAGATAATTCACAAAAAAGAATAATTTCTTACCTTTTTGCGTAAATCAAAGGAGAGATTTAGAAATCACACAAAGAGCCATCTTTGAGAGAGAAAAATCATTAAGTAATTTATCACCCAGAAAACCAAACCACATCATTTCCTTCCTCTCTTCATCAACTCAGAGCATAGAGGTTAAAATGTAAGAGAAAACATGCAACTGGTATTACGACCTGTAAAACCGATTCCTGCTTTTGTTTTCTGCCAGCTGAGAAAACCACAGCCGAGTACACTTTAATCAGAATAGATTTATTAGTTTCTCCAATATACCTTGTCCTGTCCACAAACTACAATATCATCATTGAACGATGTATATAGCAGGCTTACAGTAAGACGAGGCAATCCTCTATAAAATTCGTAAAAAAACGAAGAGTGGAAAAATAACTTATCAAAGTTGGAATAATGTGTCGTTTGTGAGTGAAAACTATTGAAAAAGAATTCTGTACACGTTTGACTGTCTAATGTTTTTTTTTTTAATGTTAGCTAATAACTTTATAGTTAAGACAGGAAGGAAGCATTACAGGGTACTTATTCCTATTATTTTCAGAAATTTAATTATTTCATTTCTTTGAGAGAGAGAGAGAGAGAGAGAGAGAGAGAGAGAGAGAGAGAGAGAGAGAGAGAGAGAGAGAGAGAGAGAGAAAGAGAGAGAGAGAGAGATTACTTTTCACAAATATTAAAACTGCTAATTGTAAATATAAATGAATACTTTTTCTGTCTCTGTGTCTGCGGTAATTATCTCTGGCAACAATATAAAAAATATGAGAAATGTTATGTCTAATTTAATTTTTTTTATATATATATAAGTTCTCGTTTCTCTCACCATTCGTCACTCTCATCTCACTCTCTCCATTTACACTTTTTCTATATCACTCTCTTCCCATAATCCTCTCTCTCTCTCTCTCTCTCTCTGTATGCCTGTCTCCCTCTGTCTCTCTCTCACTCTACATTTATAAAAGGTCAGTGATAACAAATGTCCAAATGTCATAACATTGAACCAACCAATCTTCTGTGTTTATTTATCTATCAAACAGATACAACAGCCACATTTTCACATTTTTATAGGCTTTAAAATAACTCCATCTTGCATCATATATATATATATATATATATATATATATATATATATATATATATATATATATATATATATATGTACATGTAGTTATACGATTTTCCTAAGAAATATGTCTAACAAAGCCATTGTATTGTAACCCCCTGCAGTTAGTTCGTCAGAATTTTTATCAAGGTATAGATAAGTTTACATAGCGTTCCATAGGGGAATTAGTAGAAATAACCCCCAGAACTCATAACAACGAAGAATTCCGATATGATTGCAAGAAATGCTAAATTACTCTTTTGTACATCCTAGTCAACATTAAAATGTTATGTATAATATGCAGGATGACATGGCAGCCTGCGTTCTATTGGTAACATCTGTTAGATGCATACCTTTATAAACCTTCAGGGACATATACTCAGAGAGATTAGGCTAGCCCTTACGCATACAAAATGGCGACATTGATTTGCTGTGGCACCAGATGCCACCATGACCAGAATGATTATCAGGTGTGGAGTATTCACCCTCATCTTTCCCAAGTGATTTTCACAAAATATATAGGACATTAAAAATGTGTATGCCTGTGTTTATCTCTTTTTTTCTTTTTATTATTGTATATCAATCTAAGTAGTAAAAATGGAAAAAAAAAATTAAAAAAAAAAAAAAACCACAGCTAATGCGCCATTTACGGTTTGCCTGAACTTTATAATGCCAAATTTGGGCTGAACAAGTGGTTGCAGTATAACAAGGTTTTACTGTACTCGTACAAAGATACATGACCACCATACCTCTACGCTAACTTGGTAAGTTATCTACGATGATCATAACTTGACCATGCCACTTTAAAATTTCTCTTTTTCATCACATTTTTGTTTATTTTCGTTTTCTATCCATAATCATTGACATCTGTTTCTGCCCAACTTAAATATTCAAAACTTTCACCAGATTAGACAACCAAAGCGAGAATCTCTCGCCATATGTTTCTAAATCAGTTAATTCCATTTGATTCTCACTTTTTCTTTGTAACCTTCTGAAATCTTTTTACTTTGTTACATGCGGAATTAATCTCCTTTGGTGTAAAACGTATTTACATTTGTTTGTTCAGGAACGGCTGACGATAATGCAAACGAGGGGAGTCTGTATGGGGGGTACGGCTTATATGGAGGCTCAACTTAATACTTATTGATGTAACGGTATTATGTAATTAGATACCAATTCTAGAAGAGTTTTGTTAAGTTTGTACCTAGTTAACATCCGACAAAACCTCAACTCATTAACCCCACAAAATATGGATTCTATAATACATTACCCCATAAAATAATGGTCTCCACAATACATTACCCTATAAAATAATGGACTCTTCAATACATTACCCTATAAAATAATGGTCACCACAATACATTTCCTCATTAAATAATGGAATCTTCAATACATTACTCCATAAATATTGACTCAACAATACATATACCCATAAATAATTGACTCAACAATACATATACCCATAAATAATTGACTCAACAATACATATACCCATAAATAATTGACTCAACAATACATATACCCATAAATAATTGACTCAGCAATACATATACCCATAAATAATTGACTCAGTACCCTAATTAATCATTTCATAATAATTGACAAAATATACAGGAATTTAAGAATTTTTATGACTGTATATATATATATATTTTTTTGTAAAGTCAACTCTTGTTATAACGGCCAGGTCGGGATTCCGTAAAATTGCTGTTATATCAAATATGCTGTTATATCAAATTCCCACACTTAGTGCCAAAGTAAAATTGCATTAACATAATTTGTCTTTAAACCCCTATTAAATGTTAAAATTCAATTCAATATGATTGCCTGAATGAAATAAAATGGCTACAAGAAATAAAGTTGCTTTTATTGTTATTTTCATTCTTTGAGTTTAATAAATTATGGCAACAATTTTTATTTTTGATATGTTTTGCCATTACAACAAGTTAATTATCAGGGTAAAATGCATGTCTATTGCCAAAAATCACTGCCGATGCTGGAAAGCAAATATGCTGTTATATCAAACAAATTAACATGGATGTAAATTCGTTCCCATGAAATTTCTGCCGCTAACCAAAAATGCTGTTATATCAAGTGCCGTTATAACAAGAGTTGTCTGTGCATCAATCTAAAGAGTAAAACAAGAATGTTGGGAGAACAACACAGTTATTGCCCCTTAAAACATTTTGATACTTTATCTAATGACATAAGGGGCCAAGAACATATGAGCTATATCAGACTCCATTACCCATGGAACAATGTCATAGCTGATGTGTTGCATGTTGAAAATAAACCTATCGGTATACTGCATTGTGGTAGGCTACAGTGCAGCTCAAAAATTGGGGTGGTATTTCATCCAAAACTGTTGATATCTTTATACAAGTGAAACTTTCTTGCTGGAATGTTTAAAAACAAATTGTGGCAATGTGAACTTGTAAATGCTAATAGTGTCTACTTTATTTTTGAAGTAGTCCTTGTAGATCATTTGTTTGCTAACGAATCCTCAAGTTTCGCTAAAGGCACAATCGTCCTAGACTTTTGTTATATAACACGCTGCACTCTAAAACAATTTGAAGTGCAACAACTGCACTTATTCCCCCTCAATTAAACAAGAAAATCATGAACACACACACACACACACAAAATTGTTACTCTTTTTTTTTTTACAGAACAATGGCAGAAAAGCATGTTGCTGCAATATTTGACTTAATCAAAGAAACCGTGAGTTCACATTTGTTAAATCGTTCTATTCTAAAGCGTAATTTTAGTAATTGTGCCAAGGCAAGTCAATGACACAAACCCAACTTACTAATTCCCATAGGTTAAAAAAAAAAAAAAAAAACACAACCCAATGACTTTACCTTACTTTACAACTTCATTAATGCTAGATGTCACCATGGGCCCCTACACTGTTCACTATAACAGACAGGCAAGCACCAGTTAGTTCTTGAAAGTTAAAGTATCCGACTGCAGACACTGACTGACGCCTGCTCTGGGTTGGGTTCCATCCCATAATTTAACAATATTATCATTACAGACAGTGCCAAAAAACTGAATTTATGACTTTGATTTTCTCAAGAAACAATTTTTTTCAAATGATCTCTCTCCCTCTCCCTTCTTTCTCTCTAGTTTAGGCTTCAATTCTCTCCATCCCTTTCTCCCTCCCTCTCTCTCTCCCCCCCTCTCTCTCTATCAAGTTAAGGCTTCAATTCTCTCCTCTCCCTCTCTCTCTAGTTAAGGCTTCAATTCTCCCCCCCCTCTCTCTCTCTCTCAAAGGCTTCAATTTTACAACAGATAATGGGGTGGATATTGTACTTGGTGTATCTCAAGAGTCCTTATTACTCTATCTTTATGATCATAAATGTCCCTGTGAATCAAAGGTCACTGGTCAAAGTTGGTAAATAGTTTTGATTATTCTGATGTAATAATATATTGTCTGATCTGATTAGATAAAGATATCACATCATTTCAAATCATCTTACACCTAAATTCTAACTGGACACAGATATACTATAATTCTCTGGACAGGAAATTTCTTACCTGTCTTTTTTTTTTGCTACAGGAAACATATTTGCCCAAAGTTATAATAGTTCTGTGGATGACATGTGGGTCCTTGCTTAAAATCACCCTCCCAAATGAGAACAAAAATAGCTCATCAACCCCTGAAAACAATGGACTCTTCTGTAAATGTATGACATAGACCAGTCTAAATGTGAATTTAGAGGTGAATGAGGTAAGGAAAGCAAAAAAGGAGGTTTAATGATGAAAGAGTTGTTAAAACCAGCACTTGTTACATAAACAATTGAATAAACATATTCAGTTTTCATAATTTTTATAAACAAAACCTTTCAAGTTTGTCATTCAATTTTATTTTCAAGTTTTAAACCAAGGCCCCATATGCTAGCTTATGACATTTCTATTCACCTATTCTAGTATTAGGGTTAGATACGCTAACCCTTTATATACATTTCCCTGTTGCCAACCATGTGACATCGAATTCTCACATGCCAGAAACTCCATTCAGATGATACCATAAGACGTGACTTAACGTGTGGTACAACTTCTCAAAGAAGTTGCCACTTGCCCAGCTCCTTCCATTGAGACATGACTTAATATGTGGTTTAACTTCTCAAAAATGTTGCCACATGCCCCTCCCTTCCTTCCAATAAGACGTGACTTAACATGTGGTTCAACTACTCAAAGACGTTGCCACATGCCCCCTCCTTCTAATAAGACGTGACTTAATATGTGGTTCAACTACTCAAAGACGTTGCCAAATCCCCCCCCCCCCTTCTTCCAATGAGACCCGCAGATCTTACCTAAGTAATAAACTCTGATCATTTTTGGCATTCAATTAAAATGAAATTGATTATATACATAAATCACATATAAAGAGAGCTTAATGATATGTACCCCTCAGAAACAATGAACTCTTCTATAAATCAATGACACTGACCAGTCCAATTGCGTCTTTAGGGGTGAACGAGTTAATGATATCTAATGGATAACTTAGAATTTACAACCCAATATAAGATGAGATATTAGATAAAAAGCACTGTTAGATCATTAAAGCGGGTTCATATAGATCTACAGGCTTATCTCATCTTCCCATGAGTAAGCAAAAAAGGTAAAATTATGATATATACGATATACGATATTTAATGATTCATCATGACGTGTAGATTAAATTACGTAAAAACTTTAATGAGACTTCATCTTACATCTCATAATAACCTACTGGATAATATTTCTGAATCTATTCAACTTGAAAAAAAAAACCTTTCCAAATCTATTCACCTGAAAAAAAACCCCAGACATTTCTGAATCTATTCACCTGAAAAAAACTTGACCTTTCTGATTCTATTCACATTGAAAAAAAAACCCTTTCCCAACTTCTGAAAACCCCAGATGTTCCATTGCTCTATATTCCCCCTCCAAAAAAAAATGTTGACACTGGAGAAGCATCACTAGCCTTAGGTGAAGGGCATAAAATTTTGACTGGTGCTCTGAACTTTCTGTGATATAATTTTCGGAAATCATGATGCAATACCTCAGCACCGATGCTGAAAAGTCAGACTTGGTTTGCCTCGACTTGTATTACTGTGAAATTTGTGTTTTTCAGAAAAGACCAAAAAAAAAAACCAAAAAACAAAAACAAAAACAAAATTCTGAGTAACAGATTTGATGTGCACCAAAGTGCAGTTTGTAACCTATTTTAAAAGCAAAAAAAGAGAAATATACTCACCTTGATGGGCTGAATAAAATTAATCATTTACAGACATGTAAAAATGGAAACTGACTCTTTTGGACCGAAACACAGGCTTTACATGTAATTTATTCAATTGAATACAAGTGGCCCATTGACCTCAAATGTAATGAGTCAAAGGTCGAGGGAGCACAGCATGAGGTTAACCTGCAAAACCCCAGTAAAGGGCTGTCACACAAAGCTCTGTGATAAACAGAAATTGTAGGTAGTTATGCAATATTTTACATGCAATATTTTCGTTTTGTCGAAAATCACACGAGCAATCATGCATACAATAATACGATTTATTTATCTATCTAAATACAAAACGATACCTATCAATTCATGATGACAATTCTAACTGCAAGAATCCACAACATGGCGTAAACACATCAATAATCACTGGGAATATCAATGTCAAAATTTCAAGCAAAATAAGGATGCATTTAAATCATCGTAACATGTATATGTTTCATTAAAAACTTCTTAAGTGTGGAAGTTGATATTTCCCTCCTATAACAAGTATACATCGGAAGTCAGGAGCAAGTATTTGCACTTTAATCTTAAGTATTTTGTAGTGTCCGAATCCTCTCATTAATAACTCGGGTAAACTGTTCAAACGGAACAGGCTTCTGAGCCGAGTGATCTAAGGCGGTCTAGCTACCAAACACTTGGGCGACACCAAATATTTCAAACTTGCGCATAATTAAATCTACATGTATCTTTTATTTTGTTTGAGAAAGCGGATAATTGGAAAAGCAAATTAAACATAAAAAGCTCTTCTTAACAAATTAATCTGGTGTAAAAGTTAAGTAAGCACTTCAGAAAACTAAGCAAGTTTATTTACAATATGGCCACCAAAAGGGGAATAATTTTGTAACCCTTCTAACCCTTGGTATCCAAATGATATGCTTTTTTCTATTGTTTAGACAAGTCTATTATGGGCCTGTTGGGTTTAAAGGGTTGAAAATAAACAATGCACATGGACAACTATCAACATTCTAAAGTCTGAATATATTTTTGACTTGGCTTGCTTAGCCAATCAGATTGCAGATTTAGCCGAGGTTGAATACAATTTTTAGAGTTTGAAATATAGTCAAGTTTTACGGCAATGGCCCATGGTAACACAAGGAAAAGCTGCAAGCTCTGAATGTTAATTATTGACTGTTTGAGAGTAATTACATCGGTATTCCAACAATAGCTGCCTTAATGCAAAAAGGTTTAATGTATCTGTAAGAACATCTGCAGATATTCAACATGGCCCAATATTAGATGCAATCTAGGAGAGGTTGATGGGTACAAAAACACGAAGACCGAATTATTGTTTATGCAGTCAAGTAGTGTTAAAACCTAACAATGAGAAAATCAAACCATTATTAAGTAATCAACTTACTTTTTATTGTACTTTGAAAGGACACCTAGAATTTGAATGTGAAGTAGTTACAGTAAAACCTGCTTTAGCGACCACCTGTGTATAAAGACCACCTGCTCACAAAGACGGTTTTTGCTGTCCCCAATAGTACATGCATCATTTGTGTACAAATCAATCCCTATATAAAGACCACCTCCCTATAAAGACTTGTTTTCTTGTGTCCCTAAGGGGGTCATTATATACAGTTCTATATGACAGGGTTCAGGTGTAAGGCTATAGTTCTGTAGTTTTCTGGTGTAAAATGACCTCTGAGCTGGAAACAGATTCTCTTTGTGGACCATATCAGACATGTCTTTAATCCAGGAAGTGCCAAAAAGCAGACTGATGCAGATGCCCCTCCCTCCTCCGCCTGATCATGTGTCTCTTGTAGGAGACTAATAAACAGTACTGATATATACAGGGAAATCTCATTATCTTGAAATTCACGGGACTGCCCAGTTTACTTCAAGACATCCAAAATTCAAGATAACCAAAAATTTCAATTCAAATATTTTCCATTCTTATTGGACCACAAAATAACGAACACAGTGTAGTGCTTAATTCCAATTGGTTTTAAGCAATTATTGATAACATTTTTACCTAGGCTCGTTAATTGTCAATTAATTTGCAGGTAAACAAGTAATTTTGTACAATGATTTTTGCGTATAAATGGTAAACTTTCAACCGCAGAGGTTAATTTTAAGATAACAAAAGGAAATTCATTACTTTTTCGATACTTCGGACAAGAAAAATACTTCGAGACAAGCGAAATTTCAAGATAAAACTACAAATATCCAGAATAAAAGTAGAATAAATATATAAAATAATCGGGACCGCACGTTCCACTTTGACATAACCGGATTTTCAACTCATCCGATTTTGACATTTAACATTATTCCACTGTATTTCATATTGTAAATGTGTTGTGTGTCTCTGGATGACAGTATCCTAGATACTTCCGGAGTTCCCGTGGGTGAATAAACTTTCCATAGCTGTTCCCTTCTCTGGTACTCCCATACCTCCCTGACCCCCTTAAAACAGTTAATCTATTTCTACAGGATGCAACAAGTTAATCTTCTCCTTGCTGTCAATTTGACAGCAGATGAAACATATGTCATAATGTACATTAGCATCTGTCAAAACGATCAACAATAATCACAGTACAGAAAGAAAACACAAGATAATCTTGGGAAACGTTAAACCATAAACAACACACAACTGTATATTGATGACATAAAAAAGCCTTTACAACAATATACATGTCTGCCGTAGTCTTTTTGGGGTGTTAAGTACAGATACAGAGTATGCAAAGTAAAGCCTAGTCTTCATTTTGTTCATTCTGTGTGCAGTACAATCTATATTGCATGACTTCATTACAGTGCCACTTTGATAGGTGTTGCGCCTCTGTTTATTTGTTTGTTTGAAAGTAAAGTGGGTTTTTCTTTGTCTTGTGTGCAGTACATTTTTTTTTTATTTAAAGCCCTTCAATATAACATACTTCACTCAGAAGTGAAACACCTGTTTGTTTATATCCTTGAAAGGAAAGCAGGTTTGATGCTTCTTGTGTGAAGTACAATATTGCTTTCAAGCAGTGCAGTACATCAATTAAGTTGCAAAGAGGCACTATGTAAAATAGATTAGCCTATTAGCTAGTGCCAAATTTGTTAACCCAAGAAAGGCGGTAATTCCCAAGGCCTGAAGTTTTAACCTAAACAAGAGTTGTCAGAAGACAATATAAAACTTCAGTGACAGCATTTTATCTAAGACACTGAAGAAATTTTGACCAAGAAGTAGGTCAAATGACATTATCTGGCTCACAAGGTCAAAGTTCACAATACCAATATTTCTTTAAACTATGGAGATATAAAATTATGTTGAAATCTTGCAAGTAGGAGGACAACATGAACTTACCATAAGCTAGCTCATTAACCCGTGAAAGACAATGGAATCTTCCGTAAATCAATGACTTAGATCAGTCCAATTGTGGCTTTAGGAATGAATAAGTTAAATAATCCCCCCCTCCCCCCTCACTTCCTCCTCTCATTTATTTGATTTCCTTAAATCTCTAAATTTCAAATGTTAATTAACCTTTCTATATTAATAATATTAATTTGAACTTACATTAACTTTAAACCTGTTAAAACAGCAGAGCAGTCAATCGCAAGAATATTCTGTGACCTGAGTATTGTCGTATCTACAAAACATGTTGTCATTGAAACTTAATATTTCACGAGTACAAGTTACTGATAAAACTAAACATGGAGGAAATAATAAATTGAGACCAATTCAATAGGATGACCAGATATAACATAAATTATATGGCCTCTGTTCTAAGATCTTAACAAAATCTGAGACCACTGTTAAAGAATTCTTTGTTTGATGTTACCAGTCCACGCCTTCCAGGTGTGGGTAGGTAGGTAGTCAAATTAATTTTTTTTTCTCAAGGAAATCAAATAAAGCAAGAAAGGTATGCTTTCATAACTGCTCATTCTCTGTATATACATTTTGAATACAATGTAAATTCTGGCATACTCAGTTGATATGAAGAAAGATCGATATGTGTATCCATGTATATATTATTAGCTCGCCTGGTCTAGGAGGGAGATTCAAGTTTGTGATTCAAGCATGTAAACAATATCTTAAAGAAACAAGTACCGGTAAATAAAGATTGGTTGATGGAACTGGACCAGAAAAAAAAATTTGGACAAAACAAAAACAAAAAATGTGAAAAAAATAATTTGGGCAGCAGCATTTTGGGTTGGTAAGCAAGCAACATCAAACAATTAAAATTTTATTTTAGGCCTCAGCTATTCCTAGAATTTAACGCAGAAAATTTGGCATAAAAAAGAGCTTGAAAACAGGAGTTTTAAGAATAAGAAGGAGGTCTGTTCATCTCCTTGAGTGTCTTTTTGATCTGCCGTTTCTTACCGAAATCCAGAAACACCCAATACATAAATATGGCTGCTTCCAAAGTTGCCACCACATCTTAAATATACAGTGTTCTAAAAATCCTATATATTGGACTTCTGAAAGCAAAGACGCTCCCTTTGAAGTCTGAACTTAATGGCTGAGGTGATCAATAAGGTAATCAAGACGTTATAAAATGTATAATGGGGCTGCAGGCGCACACACATATACGTGGTACACACAAACATACACACACGCTCAATCATGGTGATGATGGAAACAGTATAATGGGGTATAATTCCGAAGGCATACATACACAGAAATACACACGCACACACGCTAAATTATGGTGCTGTTTTGTAACAATGGCAACATCAAACATAGAAATTTGAAAAACCCATTGGGCATGAAATTATAAGCCATGAATTGCTAGAGATTATAAGAAATGGGAGTAATGGTAAATAAGGGCTGTAAGACCCCTTACTTGTACGAGACACTCCATATAGCTCAGGGATTTTCCTTGGCAGACTTTGGGTCCAGTCATAGGACCAAAATCCAGTGCAAAAATGGCTTGTATTTCCCAAAATTATGTAAAAGTTACCAATTATGAGATTAAATTTATAAATAAAGTATTTTCAAACAAATGCCTCAAATTAAGTGTTTCTATTACAGTCAAAATGTCATATTTTCTGCAATTTTCCAGACCCTGGACCCAGAGGAAAATCCCTGTAACCTACAAAATGTATCTGCATCAAACATGTTGAGTTTAGATGGGAAAATGACGGAAATATCTCCTAGACAATGCAAAGGTATAAAGACAGATGGAAAGATGAACATGACATAAACTTCTATTCCCAAAGGAATCCGGTTTTGGACTAAACACCATTCGGACCTTTGTCAAGGTGATATAGAAAGGAGTAAATCACACGTTTGTATGAACAAATGAAAAGTAACAGAAAATACTGCTCTGTAAAAACGATTAGAATGCTCGGATGCCATAGACTGGCTACCTGCCATGTGTTGGAGACATAAAAATCAGTTTACATATGTAAGCTACAAAGTATCACACCGTTACGATTCCCCTCTGCTATCAGGGTCTTTACTTGTTCGACAACGAAGTATGAATGAACTTCTCATCTGATGTACATCAAGCTTTTATCGACTTCATACCTAGCCACTCACATTTAATGAAAGTCAACAGCAATTTGATCGCTTCAAAAAGAAATGGCAAAAAGTTGTGCGAAATGACAAACAATCAGAAATCCAGTCGTACAAGAAAAACAAAAACAAAAACTGAACAATAAATGAGATGTGCATGTGTTATGTTGGCAACTATGAAATCTCGTCATTGAGTTTATATGTGGGTGTTAGCATAACTTAGAATGATAAAAATGATGGCTATCATTTACTTCATTACTTAATAGCACTCCAGACACACACAGAACCATCAACACACCACTATATGGTAAATTACGTTTATTTTACCAGCTATTAACTTTTTGCGTAAATTCATGAAATAATCTGTTTGCGAATTAATCTCTTCACAAATTATTCTGTTTGCAGATTGAAATATCTGGCCAATAATAATATTTTCTTTATTCGAGACATTTGTTTCAAAATAATTCATTCTTTCTGTTTTGAAATTCAAAAATTTAGAATTTCTGCATACTTTTTTGAGGAAATTTTGGCATTGGGAATGGGTCCTGCAACCGGACTCAAAAATGGCCAAGGATAATCCCCATTAGTTAACAGCAAAGACGGGGTCAAACCCTGTTAAATGAACTGGTTACCTATCCTATTAGCAGTGCAACTATGATGAAGAAGTGATGACTCACATGTCGTACACAATTTTAGGCTTCATTTAATTCACCATTTTCAGCTAAACAAGATATGGCTTGCTAACTCAACTATAAACAATTGATTCAACTGTTACATCTGAAAAACGGAAAAAGGCTTTTAAATGTCTGATGTATAAGAATCTATGGATCATGAATATTGATAAATGTTTCAATATGGCAGGTTAAAATCATGGGGTGACTTAAATCTTACTAAAATTGATTATTCTTGTTTTTTCACTTTATTTTCTTCTTTTTGTGGATTCTTGGGCCTTTTTCTACAGTTTCCATGGGGCCATAATTCCACCCCATTCCTTAGAGTTCAAAATGCACATGTTTTTCCCCAATTTCATTAAAAAAAAATCCTAGTTTGATGTTGATTCCATGACCATAAGGAAAAATAAATCAATATAAGAGAAAATGCAATTAAAAAAAAAAATCCATTACATTTCCATGTGTGCAAACTATTTTTCACCAATACATTGTGTCTTAGATCCCTCCACAGACCACTTTCTGTCATGTGACTTTCATCACCACAAGACAAAATTTAGGGCATATTTTGGACAAAGTGCCCTAAATTTTTTCAAGTCACATGATCAGTGCATTGTAATTTCCAAACTGTTCCGGACCTCACAAATGACATATTTGACAAAAAATTCATGTAAAAATTACTGTTGTGTTGCGGAAAGTATTAAAATGTCACCATACCTTTGCTATTAGGACTTGTGTCTACATATACCATGACATAAGGTAAATGTCGTATCTAAACATTACAAAAATGTTATATCTAGACGTTGGGTATAGTACCTATAAACATCAGCAACAAAATATTTTAGATGGGTAGCACCATTTAAATTCTAAATTCCTCAAAAGCTAAGATGGTCATTTTTTGGCAGTGGTTACTCTTAGACGGATTTTGGGAATACATTGTGGTTATATTTTAGTCTTGTACGATACCACTTCCTGTTTTGGAACTATTAACTCATCGACCCCTAAAAAAACAATGGAATCTTCTGTGAACCAATGACTTAGACTAGTCCAAATTTGTCTTTAGGGGTAAATGAGATAACATCTATTTTAAATTTCAACTAGTAAAGTCTTAACGATTTGAACGTTTGTTTTGGCCTCCCTCCGCAAAAACAGCAACTTTGCTATTACGTTTATACCAGGTATGGCATAGCAGAGCAACCTTTAGGTTATCGTACAGATGATTCTACTCACTTTTCGGTTATGACAAAGTGCACGGGAAAAATAATTTATTCTTCTCTGGATACTCTCTTATGTAATAATGACAAGTAAGAACGATAACTCTTGTCAGTGTAATTTTAATGTCATGCTTTATTTCCTAAAATTTAAACTCGTCCAGGTCAAGAAACGGTTCACAAGACTCCACCCATCCAGGTCATATGGATTTTACTATAGACATATGTCATATCTTGACACACAATTAATGTCATATTAGAGATACAAGGTAACTGTCATACATTGACAAAATGTCATATCTGGGGGAAAAAAATGCTGACTTTTTTTACAATTACTTTTTCTAGTGACTGTTTAAAATTTGATATAATGTTGATTATGTTTCATTCCACATCAAATCTAGTAAAAAGGCAATTATTTATCGTAATAACTTTTCTGCAATAAAATCTGTCATCTAAGTATTGAATATTTAAATGAAAAGATCAAACACAACTTTGAAAAGGACTGTTCCATGAGAACTGGAATGTAAGCAGCACACCATTAGTAATTATATCATGGCTAATCAAATAGAGGAAAAAAGCTCTTTTCATTTTCAAATTTCCTGACACTGTTGATGCCATTAACTCATTCACACCTAAAGACACACTTGGACTGGTCTAAGTCTTTGATTTACAGAAGAATCCATTGTTTTTCAAGGGTTGATGTCATGGAAGTATCAGAGATCCTACAAAGTAATTTGGACAAGTTCATTAACAAGATCTTAAACATGTCATTCAAAAACTATCACACAAACATCTTGGCTAACAAGACGGATCAACGATCAACCCTACATTGTTGTTTGCATGTCTAGGCATAATTACTAATTACCTATTTTAAAATGTGATTCCTAACAAGCTGAACCATTAAAACAGATTCATTTACCTTCCAACAATATTAACGATGTAAGTTTATTAAGTCTATCAGAGAAGATAAAAGAAATTTGGTATCGTAATAAATTTGAAAATAAATGCGCACAGGTATAAAAACCAAAGAGCTGACTGGTCTAAATGCTTTCAACATCTTCAATATCCAGACAGCTGCCCACTTAGATTGTAATAACTTATTGTTTTATAAACTATGCCAGTCAGTATCTGGTTTGTTCAAATTTCTTTTCTTTGAATAGTTTTTAATGGCATGAACATTTCTATTTTTTTAATTACAGAGTGGTAGTTGGAGAGACAGAGAGAGAGAGAGAGGGGGGGGGGGGGGCAAATCAGAGAGAGAAAGAGAGATCAACAGTGAGATTGAGAGGGGACAGGGAAAATTGAGAGAAAGCAACAGTGAGATTGAAAGAGAGACAAAGAGAGATTAAGAGAGAAAGGCAAGAGAAAGAGACAGAAAAAGATTGAAACAGAGAGAGAGAGAGAGAGAGAGAGAGAGAGGAGAGAGAGAGAGAGAGAGAGAGAGAGAGAGGGAGAGAGAGAGCAACAGAGGGAGAGAGAGTGGGGGAGAGAAAGAGCAACAGAGAGCGAGCGAGCGAGAGAGAGAGAGAGAGAGAGAGAGAGAGAGAGAGAGAGAGAGAGAGAGAGAGAGAGAGAGAGAGAGAGAGAGGGAGGGAGGACAGATGGAAGTTGAGGAAGGTCATGTTTTTAATACAAAGCTCTAACTGAGCCCGAGACACTCTCTCCTTCCCTCCTCTTTTGAACCTCCGCATGACGCGCCTGTCTCACCCGGAGACGAGAGACGAATTCCAGCCTTTGTAGCCTGTAGCTCTTGCTGGATACCCTGCCCGTACTCTGACCTGCACATTCGAATAGTTTTTTAATGGCATGAACATTTCTATTTTTTCAATTACAGAGTGGTAGTTGGAGAGAGACAGAGAGAGAGAGGGGGGGGGGGGGGGGCTGGGGGGGGGCAAATCAGAGAGAGAAAGAGAGATCAACAGTGAGATTGAGAGGGGACAGGGAAAATTGAGAGAAAGCAACAGTGAGATTGAAAGAGAGACAAAGAGAGATTAAGAGAGAAAGGCAAGAGAAAGAGACAGAAAAAGATTGAAACAGAGAGAGAGAGAGAGAGAGAGAGAGAGAGAGAGAGAGAGAGAGAGAGAGAGAGAGAGAGAGAGAGAGGGAGAGAGAGAGCAACAGAGGGAGAGAGAGTGGGGGAGAGAAAGAGCAACAGAGAGCGAGCGAGCGAGAGAGAGAGAGAGAGAGAGAGAGAGAGAGAGGAGAGAGAGAGAGAGAAGAGAGAGAGAGAGAGAGAGAGAGGGAGGGAGGACAGATGGAAGTTGAGGAAGGTCATGTTTTTAATACAAAGCTCTAACTGCTTGGCTATACAAAACCCAACATGTGATTCACGTCATTCATGAAACATACAATGATTATGGACGAAATTTGGTAATGACATTTTCGCTGGTTAACTTGACAACAGGTACTGTAATGAAAACAACATCCAGAACAGTGGCAGAGGGACAGACTTACAATACTGTTATATCATAATTTCTGACATGCATGTAAATAACTCTACACTACATCTGATTGGTGGATGATAAAAACACATGCATGTAAATAACTCTACAAAACATCTGATTGGTCTAGATTTAGCACTGGGAACTCTGTTGAACTGCTCCATCCTATCAGGTATATGCAACCAGATGAGGCATTTGACAGCCACAAGACAGGTAAACATGTGTAGGTGGTCAGTTATTTTGACTGCTTCTGTTACTGGAACATGGCATTTCTCTGATGATTGATGTATCACTGTGGAGGATCTTGTACCATGTTCCAATGCACTGCTGCTTACATACATGGCATATCTATCATGATTGATGTATCACTGTGGAAGAACTTGTCATAGGTCTTAACACACTGCAGATTACACACATATGGCACTGCCCCATCCCACTTATCACCCGAATTTACAAGATCACTGTCAATTATATACCTAAAAGGAAGTGACAAGCTAATGAACCTGCTTCTATTCAAATACAAACAAATAACTACCGTATAGTTTATGGGGGAAAAATTGACCCGTGATCTTAATATTCGTGGTTTTCACAGTGTTATTACAGGGACTTTCCGATCTCCCATTTTTATAACATTTACATTAAAACAGAAAAATTTCATTTGTTCAAAAATACTCTTTTTTTTTTAAATTCAAAATTGAGAATTTTTGCATATTTCGGGGGATTTTTTCATTGGGAATTATCCATGTAAATCGGTACTCAAAAATGGCCAAAAAAAATCCCTGTGGTAAATCTGTGAATTAAGAAATGGTGAATATTTTATATATATATATATATATATATACATACACACACTTAAATCAACTCATCAACCCCTAAAAAACAATGAACTTTTCTACAAATCAATGACTTAGACCAGTTCAAATGTGTCCTTAGGGGTGACTGGGTTAAGAACTTGACTTTATAAGACATGATGTAATTTTTATGCACAACTGTTTGTCAGGCAAGACTGTTTATTTTGATTAGGCCTATTGTTTATATTATTGACACTTATTGTCAGGTATCAGGGGTTGTCTCAAAGTCACTTAAAACAGACTTATGTACAGTTAGGGCATTTAAAATCATGGTTGCTTGTCAGGTAAGACAAAGAGTCGCTTAATACAGACCAATTATCTAGTAAATAACGTTGGGCGGACTTGATGATGGTCATGTAAGACAGGGAGTCGCTGACTACAGGGGCTCGCTACGACAGTCTGGACTGTAAATGTTTTGTTTATTTTATCTGGTTGTTATATAAATATACCAGCAGTCAAATCATGCAGAGGAGAATTTCCTGTGAATATATTAATAAAGTATTTGTAGACAAAAACATACCAGAAAACAAGAAAAGAAAATCATGATATATACTTTTAATAAAGTGGTAAAGACACTGAGAAGCATTTTTTAAATTATTAATGATCTGGTGATAAGATACTTCAATAATTCCCTCTAAACATGCGGTTGTGTAATATCGGTTATTTGTGGATGCTTATCAAAGAGAACCATGCTAAGAAGCACACTTAGCCTTGACCTGTATACAATACGTATGTCGCGATACAAAACAATGGAGAAAAAAAAAAAAAAAGAAACCAAGGAAACCAGTAAATGACAAATTACTTCAAATGTCATCATGGTTCTTCTGCATCCATGTATCACGTTATTCGACTATCTTTGACACACTTCTTCACTTTGGCACATGTATTCAGCACATTTACTCCGAACAACTCTGTTAAAAAATGGTGGAAAGATCGGATTTCTCATGACTGTCAAAGAGAGATAATTGAATTTGATAAGGGGAGATAACTCTCACCACTATATCATACAAGAGTGTAAAAGTACTTGTAGATTGGCGTGATTAGATATAACAAAACGCCGATGGAAGAGACATAGTAATGGAATGACTTTCTCCTGAATCTAGGTCAAAGGGATGATAGAATGAATGATGTAAAAGGGAGACAGCATGGTTTAAAAACATTTTCAATGGTGGAAGAGAGGACCTAGCATGATGCCACAGGCATACCATATTTGACCCATTAAGTGCCTAGGGCACTACAAAAATAAAAAAAAAACAAGAGGCCCAAGAGGACCTCAATCGCTCACCCGATAACCATCTACAAATGTGGAAAGAAGACCAAGAAGAATATGTACATGTAGGCTGATCTGGCAAAGAAACATAAATATTGCTGTTTTAAGAAATTCATCAAAAATTCTAGAAATCAAACTTCGGCAAAATTCTAGCACAAAAAAATTTCTTCAACTATATACAAGTAAAACACTTTAATGCATCATTGTGAATGCAAGGGAGATAATTGAGGACATTATGCAAAAATTAATTAAACTGACAAAGTGAAAAGACCTCAAAAACGCGTCAAAGATTAATATTCTGTTTTCTATATGAAATCATCCATGTAGATTACTCAAAAACAATCCATTTTTCAATTCATGTAGTGGTTCTGGAGAAGAAGATTTTCAAAGAGAGTATCTTTTGGGACCTATTTTGCCCTGCCCTGGATCCACCCCTGGGCCAATCTGGCTGAAAACTACAAACTTGGTAAAGGACCTTGAGCACTTGCTTCCTGTAAAGTTTCGCCAAAATTCCTTCAGTGGTTTCAGAGAAGAAGTCGAAAATATGAAAAGTTTATGGACGGATGGCTGACAATGGACGGGGAGTGATCACAATAGCTCACTTGAGCCTTAGGCTGAGGTGAGTTAAAAAGGGGTCGGGTGCTTAATGGGACTAATCAATATTCAAATTGACGTAAATCCATTAATTTCTATAAGGCACAGTGGTAAAGTTATTGTTATTGTTATTACCGAGGACAATTATCGATATGATTTGGTTGCTTGGGGGCTACAGATAAACTGTTATGGTTTTTCAGGTCCACATCTTGTCAACCAGCTAGAAAAGATTCACGATCTTATGTAAAAAAGAGAGAGGGGCGCTTATAAGGACGTGGGCGCTTAATGGGTCGAATACGGTAAATGTGATACTGCTACATGAGAGTAGAATGTATAATCTTCAACTAAATCATATCACAGTCTACAAAATAGGATTTGACATAGAACTGGTGGAAGAAAGGAACGACTGACAAATATAAGCCCACATCAACGTATTGTATATGACGGGTGCCGCTGGTGTTTTTTACTGACAGATAATGGATTCCCCGACATCGTCTTCATAATGTCTTCTAAATGGAGTCTCTTAACTGTTGATTTAATATAATTTCATATGAAGCGTCAACATCTCCACGTGACGGATATTGCCCGAGACACAAATATTAATATGAACGAACTTTACATTAGAAGTGCAATATGGAATATGAAATCATGATTCACAAGATTTACAAGGAAGAAAGCATATTTTGTCTTTCTCACACACCATTTTCCCACCAACAAAGAATTTCTTACTTAGAATTGACGTGTTTAGGTATTATCTTTGGTAAAGTTTCACAAATTTTTACTTATGCAATGGACAGGTGTCAATGTAATTAGGATTTTAAAATGTGCAAGCTTGCGAAAATGAATTTGAAGTTATTTTATGCCATGGTCAGTAATTTTTCGGTCATATAGTTTGCGGCCAGTGTTTAGTTACCCGGAAAGAGAGCACTGGCCTTTGCAAGTAGTATGTGAAAGACTTCCGTGGTTTAAAGCACGATAATCTAACGACTTGCACATGGAGGCCCCATGAGCATGTGAATACTTGGACAGAATTTCAATTCTATTAATAGAAAGCGTATTGACATTAATTACACCATGGCAGAAACTCCAAAAGTGCAAAATCAAATTTTTAATTTGTTGTCCAAATTTTTCACTCTGCAGAATGAACTCACAGGTTTGTATCATTTCTAGCCCGGGCTGGTTTTAACATAAAAGTCCCGAGTCATAAGTCACAACTTAATTGACCTTTAAACTTACGTCAGGACCTGGATATGCCTGGGTCAACAGTTATGGCATTGTGACTGCCAAATGACACTTTTGACATCGAAATTTGTGTGACTAAATTACACAGCTAAAAGACACCATACAACAGGTTCATCACATTAGCTAATGAACCTCTGGAAAACAATGGACTCTTCTTTAGGTCAATGACTTAGACCAGTCCAAATGTGTTTTTAGGGGTGAATGGGTTAAGTTACTGATTCTTTTTACAAGGAGAATTTTCTTTACAATTTTCTTGAAGACAAAGAATCCTACAAACCATCTCTCATCCGCACAATGTACAGCAACTTTAACACACTGAGATCTGATGCAAGTTTTCCTCCTGTCAAACTGGAAATTTGGGTTGAAAACTGGAGATCTGTGATTTGTTGTTTTTCATTCATAAGTTAATTGGAGACTGGCATAACACCCCAATTTAAGGGGAAGGGGCATTAGCGATATTTTTTTGTTGTTTTTAAATTATTTTCCTCTTTTACTACTTATAAACAAAAACGAGATATACACAGGCATAAAAAATCTTTAATTCCTATATATTTTGTGAAAATTACTTGAGAAACCCAGTTTGGCACATTTTCACTTGCAATTGATTATGCACAGGACCTTATTTTCACAAAATATATAGGAATATAGGATTTTTATGCTTCTGTATAGCTCTAGTTTGTTACTGTACATCAGGTACAAGTAACAAAAGTAGAAAAATCAAAATATTTTTTATAGACCCTTTAGCAGTAACTGCGGTCCTGTGACTTTGCCAGTCACACGCAAAAACATAGATGTCATTATAGTAACTGATTGTTTCTTGACGTCATTTTCCGGAATCTGTATCATCTTGCCAACCAGAAGACTGGCAAAGTCACAGGACCGCAGTTACTGCTAAAGGGTCTATTGTTTTTGGTAAATACAGCTACTGTCCCTTTAAGTTCCTCATCATTAAATCTTCAAGGTTTCAAAAAAAAAATTTGTTATCCCTTTCAACACTACATATCGTAATAGACTGGTCCAAGACTATAGAAAAGAACATTCCATTTAGATACCTGGGGGATGAAAAGGTTTAAAGATAATGAATTAATGATAAAAATAAATCACAGTCCGCATTGTAATTGACAATTTTTTTTTTCATAATAAAAAATTTGTGTAAACAAAAATTATTTCATACAATAAAATCATATGGAAAGCAACAACTTCAAAGCTTAGTTTTTCTCGCAATACGTTCCTTTTTGTTTCTCACTATCATTTATACATAAACACGTTAATTTTACATCGCCATATTTTCTAGATATAATGGCAACAATTCTCTTGATGTTTTTATTTCCATAAAATTATCTACACGAAGAAAATGCTGAATTGATATGTCTAATTTAACATGTATCTTTTATAGGATATATATGTAATTGCCAAAATTTCTATAAATAATTTCTATACATCCCCACAACTCATTTTATACTTACTACTGCAATATATTTTTGTTGTTGCACTGTTGTTTAACATCCCACTTAACAATCTTTCGCTCATATTGAGACGTCACCAAGTGCCGGTGGAGGGCTTCATATTTTGGCCTATGCTCAGCACTTTCGGCCATTGAGCAGTGAGGATTCTTTAACGTGCCGACACCTACTGTGATACGGGACATCGTTTTTACTGTCTCATCTGAGGAACAGGAAACCGACCTGCCACTGGCTGGACTCGAATTCACAGCCTCACTATCAAGAGTTGAGCGCGCTACCAACTAAGGCAGGCCGGTTCTACTACTGCAATATATGCCATGTATATACAGTAAAACCTCGTTATACTACCACCATTTGTTCAGCCAAAATTTGGCATTATTAAGGGAAATTGGAGATAGGTTGAGGGAAACCTATGTAAAAACCTTTCCAACACAACTACAATTTCGTAGATATTTTACAATCTTATTTCAATTGGCACATACAAATTCATTGACTCGATCAATGACAATGGGTATGTTGGCAAAATATGATTTCTTTTTAGGCTGGACAAAACTGGACAAACAGCGCACTCACTCATATGCATGTGCACACACACACACATACACCAGGGGTCAACATTAATAAAAAATTTCTCTTGTCCTCCAGGACAAGTAGTATTGAAATCTACTTGTCCGAATGCAAAAATGACTTGTCCGAAAATCAAATGTTACATTTAAAAATATTATTAATAATATTTATTGAATTAAATTTTGTCCTGAACAATTTCACTTGTCCTTTTGGACAAGTGAGAAGTAACATCTACTTGTCCAAATGCAAATGGAGTTGAACCCTGTACACAGTCACACACACACACACACACAAAACAAACACAAATCACACACACATACACACAAACACATACACACATATATATATACAGCCAGAAAGTTATTACTCCAAGGACATTGGAACTCTTCTGTGTTGTAAAGTAAGAAAGTCATGTTTGTACACAGATCCTTGAACAAGCAAAAACATGCATTTGCAGATAAGTAATTCTCTCACTTGAAACTGATTTGTCCACAAATATCGATGTCCGGGGGAAAATGTTACTTTCTTTTTTAACATA
Organism: Atrina japonica; assembly: GCA_030159075.1. NCBI lineage: Eukaryota > Metazoa > Mollusca > Bivalvia > Pterioida > Pinnidae > Atrina > Atrina japonica. The sequence continues at coordinate 374,484 of BROG01000358.1, forward strand.
TATTTGTCGTCTGTTTGTAAACAAAAATGGATGCAGTCTCTCTTTTTTTTTCTGTATCAACATGAGTTTTAAACAGTCAAACACCACTTTTTAGGAGGGATGGCAAAAACGTTAATCCTTATGCACAAAATTTTGATTGTCCATGACTCGACAAGCCCCGTCACAGACAACCAAATTGTGTATGCGAGGACCGAGATTTCACCATCCACCTCTAAAAGTGGTGCTAGATTGTATCCAGTACTGTCTCTTTATGAGCTGGTCTGGCTCAGTTAGTAGCGTGCTCAACTCTTGATCGCGAGGTCGTGAGTTTGAGTCCAGCCAGGTTGGTTTCCTGTCCTTCTGATGAGACAGTAAAAATTGAGGTCCAGTGTCACAGTAAGTGTCGGCATGTTAAAGAACCCTCACTGCTCAATGGCCGTAAGTGCCGAGCATAGGCCAAAATTCTAAGCCGTTAAACATAAACAAACAAAAATTCTTATGATAAAGTTGGCAATGTTTAAAAACTCTCTGCATGAGATTTGGACTGGTCTGGGCAGTACCAGAGACATTAAAACAGATTTAGTCTTTTTTTCGCAAACTTCTCGGCATAAAAATTGAAAATGCTACCTAACGCAGTTAGGTCTAAAATAAAAAGTGAATTTAATCTCTTTCTAAAAAAGAAAAAAATGCAAAATTGCATGCTCAGGTCCAAGATATAGCAGCAAAACCTCTCATGATGAAAATAAAATTCTCTATATATAGCATTTACATACACAATATGGAGGTTGCTCATACGATTGTTCACTAGAGATTCTTTTTTGTTTAGACATTTACTCAGATTCTAGTCCAACATTCCCACACACACTTTGGCTTTTAACAAACAATAGCTTACTTAAAGAGAACGACAGCCAAACACATGCTATATATATATATATTAAAACAACTTACTTCAACAGAAAAAAACCGATAATGGTAATAAAATAAAAGTCCACAGCTAGCTGTTTGTTTGCCATAGTTTTTACCCCGAATAGCAATCTGGATATACATGTACCTACATGAATGCACTATGCACCCCTCTAGTATGCCCCATCGACTTATGATGGTATAAAAAAAAAAGAAAAAAAAAAAAAAAAAAAAAAAAAAAAAAAAAAAAAAAAAAAACGGGAAAAAAGAGAAAAAATATCTGCTGCTCTTTGTCGACGCTATTAAAGTCTTCAGATCTTATGTTATGGACTTGGCAATCATAGCGCCTGTAATATTCGGCACAGCTGATCCAGATTTACTGGAATATTTTTCTAAGAGCCACTCAGTATTACAAAGAGAGATATTCGGTGTAAATAATTTTCATGTCTTGTGTCAAACACCATTTTTACTGACGAAACATCTTTTAACGAAAAAAAAAAGAGATAAATCACAAGTACCATATCTCACCATAACTCTTTGGCCATTTTGAGTTTTGCACTTTCACGATAATTTTGAGATTTTCGAAGTCTCTACATTGGTTACATTATTTTGACAAAGGAAACATCAAGATATCATTATGTACATGTATTAACTGCTATTATTGTTAGCATTTCAAATGTTTACCTGCTGTTTTTTGTTTATTGAGGGGTGAAACAGGATTTAAAAACTAGTGAGGAGAAAAGAAAAAGAAAAAAACCCCCAAAAAACAAAAACTAACAACAACACATTAACAGTCAAAGCATATATATATATATATATATATATACATGTAGTATTATATGACCTTTGAACTTTCTAAAATAACCTGAAATGGGAGTAAAATACGTTTTAATGTTTCCATCTTGTCCGATGTATAATGGCTCACTGGAAGGTAATGCGACTTCCAAACAGAAGATAATGGATTTAATACCAGCCAAGTCACAGTTAATACTTTTTTTTCTATGTTGCATCATCAACCCCTGAACAACAAGACTCTTCTGTAAATCAGTGACTTAGACCAGTCCAGTATACAGAATGCCAGGTGTTTTTTAAGGGAGATTTTAAATTTAGGTCATGTGGGTCTGACATATCAAAGAACCCTATAAACAGCATTGGCATGGGCCCCAGGGCCATCATTTGTCATCAGATTCTCCGACTCATTAGTTTAGGCTCCTATGAAAACCTGGGGGCTGTTTAGGATTTTCTGAATGTACAAAGGCGAACAACTCTTTTTATTTCCATTTATCCTTTTTTTAACTCATTCACCCCTAAAGACAAATGGACTGGTCTAAGTCATTGATTTACAGAAGAGTCCATTGTTTTTCAGGTGTTGGTGAGTTAATAACTGAGGCTATATTTACCAGTGTTACATACATGTTTTCATTTTTCCAATAGCTTGCTAATAAGACCACCTAAGGTATTAAAGTGCTATGATAAGTGAGGAAGTTCCCCGGTATATCGTTTTCCAGTGAATATTCAAATATACAAAGGGACTTAACTCTGTCAGAAAATGATGGTGATACAGGCATCCTTCTAATTTTTGTTACTAAAAACTTTTTTTCTCCAACATTAACCATATCAACAGTACAGGCCATAATAGACTACACCAAGACAAAAGAAAAGAACATACCATTTAGATACTTTAGGGATGACAGGATAATAACAAATGGGATTATATAAGATTTTGAGAGTCAAAACCTTTAACTCATCCTCCCCTAAAGACACATTTGGACTGGTCTAAGTCATTGATTCACAGCAGAGTCCATTATTTTATTTTTCAGGGGTTGATTAGTTAATAGATAAATTGCTGGAGAGAGAGAGAGAGAGAGAGAGAGAGAGAGAGAGAGAGAGAGAGAGAGAGAGAGAGAGAGAGAGAGAGAGAGAGAGAGAGAGAGAGAGCTAGCTCCCTTTGATACCAACAGCGTCACACAATCAGATAAAAAGAAACTAAACATGGTTATTAGCCATGCAGTAACACTGATGAATCGGAAGATAGCATTAGATAATTCTGATAGGAACACTCTGTTAAGACAGTTGAACTGTTTTATCTCATGATTATATATCTCAACTGACAAATTCCCTTATCAGTTACACATTCAAACTGTTATAAAATTTGTGATAAAAATTTTTTTGTATGCGATAGTGGAGTTACGGAGCTGGTGGTAAAATGCTTTGTTAGTAAATGATATCCTCATATCACAGCATCAAATGCAACATCGCATTTAGTTAATCAGATGCGATTAATTATAAGTGCAATATTTTAATCAATAGCAACCATTCAATACCTGCTCTGATTTAAGACTAATCAAAACTATGAATGTATTCAAATCAGCATGGCAAAATGTGTGATTTCATTTACAATTTATTCAAATTAACAGGAATACCTCAGAATTGACTTTTTCTCAGCTTACTTTTATAGTTAACACTTGGTTAAGCAACCAAAAAAATCACAGTTATTGGTCATATATCTATCACCATCAGAAATAGTCACTACTGGTCATGGACCAGATTCTATTTTGTTTAGTGTTGTTTAACGTCCCACTCAAGAATATTTCACTCATAAGAAGACGTCACCAAATGCCGGTGAAGGGCTTCAAATTTTGGCCTATGCTTGGCACTTATGGCCATTGAGCAGTGAGGGTTCTTTAATGTGCTGACACCTACTGTGACACGGGCCCACCAGTTTTTACTGTCTCATCCGAAAGACAGGAAACCAACCTGTCGCTGGTGGGACTCGAACTCACGACCTCACGATCCAGAGTCGAGCGCGCTACCAACTGAGCCAGGTCGGCTCTCGTGGACCAGAAACCAACTGTTGCATTTTTTTGGATATATAGATCATGATTTTTTGAGATTTTTAAGATCATTCATCAGCTGTTAGACATTTAGACAGGATAAAATAGTGTTGCGGTACAAACTAAAGATGAAATAACACCATAGCTGGCTATTGGTCCCTGACCAGTAGTGTCGCGATCACTAAAAGAGACCATGCTAGCACTAACATCAGATAGGTATAAATTATGATTTTACTATTGAGCAAATTACAAAGATAAGAAATGTGAAGACTTGTACAGAAATCTTGTAAAATACCTTTGTGTTGAACCTTGTAAGATCTGTGTTACCCATGTAAAAACCGCTATGTTGACCCTTGCAAAGTACTTCTATGTTGACCTTTGTAAGAAACCTCTATGTTGACCCTTATAAAAAAAAAACCGCTATGCTAATCTATGCAAGAAACCTCTATGCTGACCTATGTAAGAAATCTTCGTTTTGACCTTTGTAAGAAACATCTATGTTGACCCATGTAAGAAACCTTTAAGTTGACCCATGTAAGAAAGCTCTATGTTGACCCATGTAAGATAGCTCAATGTTGACCATGCAAGAAACATCTATGCTGATCTATGTAAGAAATCTGTACGCTGATCTATATAAGAAACCTCTATGTTGACCCTTGTAAGCCTGCAAGAAACCATGTTAATGCTTGTAAAAAAACCTTTATACTGACCCATTTAAGATACATCTATGTTAACCTATGTACGAAATGTCAATGCTGACTCAATATATGACCCTTGAATAAAACCTCTATTTTGACCCTTGTAAGAAACCTCAATGTTGACCTTTAAAAGAAACCTCAATGTTGACCCTTGAAAGAAACCTCTATGTTGATGCTTGTTTGAAAACTCTTTGTTGATCTATGTAAGAAACCTCAATGTTGATTCATGTAAGACATCTTTATGCTGACCTTTGTAAGAAATATCTATGCTGACCTTTGTAAGAAACCACTATATTAAACCTTGTAAGAAACTCTATGTTGACCTTTGTATGAAACCTTTTTGTTGACCTATACAAACCTTAATGTTGACTCATGTGAAAAATCATTATGCTGACCCTTGTAAGAAACCACTATGTTAAACCTTGTAAGAAACCTCTATGTTGAACCTTGTTATTAACCTTTATGTTGACCCATGTAAGATACCTCTATGTTGACCCATGTAATATACCTCTATGTTGACCTATGTAAGAAATCTTAATGATGTCCCTTGTAAGAAACATCTGTTGACCCATCAAAGAAACGTCTGTTGGCCCATGTAAGATAGCTCTATGTTGACCGTTGTAAAAAAAACCTCTATGTTGACTCATGCAAGATACTTCTATGTTGTAAGATACATTCATGCTGACCATTGTTACAAATCTCTAGTTTGATCCATGTAACAAACCTCCAGTTTGACCATGGTGTAATACCTTAAGGTTCATCTGTGCAAAAAATATCTATACCAGCCCAGGTAAAAAAAAAAACAGTAAGTTTTTAGCTCCACTGCTTTAAAATCTATTTTTACATATGCTTTATTTACCTATGTGATGAATCTCTTTCTCCATATTTCTTTTTTCTTTTTTTCAAATGACGTCAAAGATTAGATGTTGCATTCTTTTCACCTACGTCAAGGATAACTCGCTGCATTTTTTTTCTTAAAACCATCACACGAACATCTGCTTGCACTTAAGTTTATATATAAAAGAAACTCTCCGAAACACCAATATCACAAATCGCTCCAGTAATTCTACACGAGAGTTTTCACAGTAAAGTGTTTCGAACATAACATACGTCTCCCCATTACTTCTCGACTACATCATCGAGCAATGAAAACATGAATAGATGTTCGTCAGACATACTGAACCCATCGTTACTTTATAAACAGTAAATATACTTGGGCAAAAATTCAATAAAAATAATGATAATAAATGAATAAATTTTTTTAGTTGATGTAATTGAAAAATAAAACATACCAAGAAATATTTTTTACATATGTAAAAGTCATTATTTAGAGTGAATATCAATTAAAATGCAGCTTGAACACGTGTGATACAATACCAGTTGCAGTTTTTTGCTTTAGTTCGACAAGTGTGCTTGTGAAGATGGCCTTGTAAATGATCAATCTTGATGATGAGAGATGCCCTCGTTCTGAATGTAAAATACGCACATTTTCTTCATAAGAGTATAAAACCCCTCATTTACGTTATTCTTTTCACACATCAGTGTTCATTATCCACGTTCAATTAGTACTGGGATCACATTAATTACGAATCTAATCAGACGGTACTTCAAATCGCCAAGACAAGATTACGATGACAATGATTATTAAGAACAACAAACACACAAATTCCAACGCTCCACAGTAGCCATAAAAATTTAATCTCGTATAAAACTAACAAAGCACATTACAATTATTTTAATCACCTAAAAGCTCGCATTATTCATTTTCTGCGAATAAACAGGAAACCAGCGAGTAATGACTAATTATTTTATATCAAATATATTTTATGATCTTTTTGTGTTTATCTTGCACAATTACAAGAAAATTGACGGTTTACTTCCATAATCATCTGCGAATCTTTTAGAAGTCACTGGCATGTTGTTGTCTATCAGATACCAGTGTGTTGGGCCCCCTGAAGATTTTTCTCCATAAAAATTATTAACATGGTTCTCTCGAGTCATCTGTTCTGCTGCGATACTTTCCATGCTGCAAACTTATAATCGAACAGACCTAGGGAAATACATAAAAGCCACAGTTCCAAGCACTTCACCCTTATTTTGCTCTGTGGAATCTATAAAACGTTTATATTTTTCTTTTTTTTGGTCATGATATAACCCCCTTAGCCTCTAACTTTGTCAGCATTATACTTTGTTCATCAACTTTTGTCTACAGGTGAAAGACGCGTGTCAGGATCTTACTGTGCTGGCACCTACGTTTGTTGGAACGGCAGAAAATATCTTCCGATTTCTTTTGAAATGTGTTATTTAAGTAAAATTTGAAGAAAAACAAACTGTTTGTGAAAGACACCGCAAAGAATTCTAATGGAAAGAGCCACATATAGTGCACTGGCGGTTCAGCTTTTGTTTAGGAACCAGAGGGTTCCAGGCTAAAATTCTTATCCAGGCCACATCTGCGACTTTTGAAAACGAGTTACAAATGTTTCCAAAACAATCCCTTAACCCTTAACTTGACACTAGAAACCATAACAGACCAATCTAAGAAAAGAGCATGCCATTTAGATATAAACAGGTGAAAGGTTTTATCAGAGACCATTTAAAGCTGAGAATCTGTTTTGTAAATCTAAACCCTGTAGACCACAATAGACTGGTCTAATGCTACGGAAAGGAAGTCTTTCTTAAAATTCTTGACACAACAAAAAAAGGACGATGAAACATATATATTCACCTTAATTGACATATCAGCATTCACCTCCAGTCACATTTTAAAGAAAAATGAAAAGTTCGCTTTTTGACACTTGAAAAATTTATAAGTATCAGAAATAACCATCATTTAATGTAGTCGTCTGCAAAACAAAAGTCAACTATGAAAACCATCGACTTTCGATCTCTGGAAAATGTAGCAAGTGAATCTAAAGAAGTTTGAAAAACGAGGTGGATCAACCTTTTGACGTAATGTTAAAGGAGGCATGGAAAGTACTGCCTGCTCTGAAGCAAGTGCTTGATTGATTGGTGTAAAAGAAAATGTGAGAAGTCAACCTCATCACATCTGCCAAATGATTCGCATCAAACATGTCATAGAAAGTATATCTAAAAAGCTATACTGAGACCTGATTCGAGGTTGTGTAACAGCAAAACATGACAGAAACATGATTATTTTCTACGATTAGTTGACAGATATAGTTTTTTTCTCACCTTTTTCTAATTATCGCCCATCAACTAATAGCATATTCATATTGTGTATTACATATGTTTCATTTCTGAACCTAAGCCCAGATGTTAGTTTCAGTTTTATATCTTGTTTCAATTGATAAAAGTATTTGCTTACAGTTGGAAGGTTCTGGGTTCAATTCACGTTTGTTTTAATGGCCTTTTATATCACATTCAATAATTGTTCAGTCGAGTCATTAGTGGCCAGGTTTAAATAATGGGAGTTTGTTGTTTGTTTGTTTATTGTTGTTTAACGTCCCACTCAAGAATATTTCACTTATATGGAGACGTCACCAAATGCCGGTGAAGGGCTTCAAATTTGGGCCTATGCTCGGCACTTACGGCCATTGAGCAGTGAGGGTTCTCTTACTGTGACACAGGACCTCCAGTTTTTACTGTCTCATCCGAAAGACAGGAAACCAACCTGTCGGCAGCGGGACTCGAACTCACGACCTCACGATCCAGAGTCGAACGCGCTACCGACTGAGCCAGGCCGGCTCTTAAATAATGGGAGGAAAAAAATGGGTTACAATGTACTCTTGGCAAACTTCCTGACATAATCGGGAACAGTTGCAGGGGCATAAATAGCCCACTGGGTGATAGACTTTGTGATATAAGGAGGCTTCTGTGGCTGAGTGGTTAGAGTATTAGCGCTGTGAACCATGAAGTCTGTCTTCTGGTCAGCGCAGGTTTGAACCTAAGCTGATTTTCTGCGAGAAATTTGGCCATCTTACTAACAGAAGGTCTGTGGTCTCTTCCCGAGGTTCTCTCCTCCACTGTTAAAAACTGGCCGCCACCATATAACTGAATAATTGTTAAAAAATTTGAATTCAGATTGCGATATTTAGTGAAACACTCTAGCCAATCAATAGCCACGCACCATCCATGACCACTTGAGTTTTTTTTGTTTTTTTTGTGGTAGAATGTTTTACTTGCGGTAGAGTGTGTGATACATGAACATAAAAATGGGGGATGCGGATAATACATAAATGCGGATTATACACGGCCGATTATGGTATAAAAAGTCTCAGATACCAAGGTATAAATCATTAGGATGTCCAGTGTAAAGGTACCCAAACTCTGAATGATTCCGTCGTAATTTGACATACGTCCACAGAAACAGGTCAAAATTTGTGGTAATTTCTCATTTAATATGAAGGTGGTACCATGTAAGTAAACAAAGTCCTTCTGAATATAAAAAACACAACATTAAAAACAATCACAAAATCAACTTATGTGTACATGTAGGGCTGAGAGGATGAGGTCAGTTAACAAATGGTCGTCCCGCCGGCGACAGGTTGGTTTCCTGTCTTTCGGATGAGACAGTAAAAGCTGGAGGTCCCGTGTCACAGTAGGTGTCGGCACGTTAAAGAACCCTCACTGCTCAATGGCCGTAAGTGCCGAGCATAGGCCAAAATTTGAAGCCCTTCACCGGCATTTGGTGATGTCTCCATATGAGTGAAATATTCTTGAGTGGGACGTTAAACAACAATAAACAAAACAAAACAAATGGTCACGTTTGGATATTCTTGAAATAAAAAATAAATGAAAAAAATAAATAAATAAAAGCCAGTGATGGTTAAACAAACATTGTTTTTGTATGGTTTCCAATATAAATAGAAATTTTAAAAATATCACCATTATTTCTCATTTGCCAAAAATGATAATAAAACTAGAACAGGTGCGTTTCAATGGCGAAATATGTATTTAATTTGTTTTTACGGCAGGCACGCTATTCCACAGACGATACTGAACTAATTTGGTTAAGGACACAGAAATTACGGCATTATTGGGACCACCTTAGTGAGAGCAAACTGATACAGAGTTTGGTGGTCCTTTTAATAAGTCTTCTTAATCCAATTACATGAAGGCTAGAGATAAAGGGTATTTATGTGTTTAATCGGGAGGTGGTCTCCCCTTGATGGAAGATCTTTATTGACAATCTATTGGATAAACACATGTTTACCTACACCATTAAACAATGGCAAACACTTGGCATTGTGATAGAATCATGAAAAGAGACATTTATAGTTATATATACTTATTGTACTACACAGGCCTTTCTATCCCCATGTACCTTAATGGTATGTTCTTATCTGTTGTATTTTGGGCAATTCCATGTCTGCGGGGTTGGCGGAAATAAGACGTTTGTTTGCTCTGTTCTGATCCTTCATTTTATGGTATGTACTTATGACTTTATAGATTTAATAGCAAATCTAAAATATCATGTACAAATTGATTTGTGAAATTTGTGAAAAAATGAATAATAAAGATAAATAAGAAACCCAAGGGGCCTTAAGTAGCTCACGTGGCAAAATTGGTCAACATTACAGAAAACATAAAAAATGTGTAAAAGATAAAATGGCTAATAAACATGAAAAACAGTAGGCTCATAGGGGGCCTTAATAATCACCTGAGTGAAATGTATTTTACTGACAATATACTGAAAAGCAACTAAAACCTTGAAAAATTTATTGAAATGGAGAATTAACTTGCATAAGGGTAGACTTGCCTTGCTGGTATTTTTATAGATCTTTCAAGATAATGTGAAACAACAGTAGAAAACATGCTAAATCCATTTAAAAGGGGAACTAACTTTCACTGAAATCACCCTCACAAGGGTTAATCTGACAATTTAATTCCTGTTACTTTTTTGTAGATCTTTGCATTCTGAAAAGTTTTGTTTCTTTCTCTTTCTCTCCATCATACTTTAAGACAATAGGACAAAAACTGTCAAAAACATGAAAACTTCACTTAAAGGGAAAATAACTCACATAAGGGTCGACCTGACAATTTCAGCCCTATTGACTTTTTTGTAGATCTTTGCATGCTGATCATTTTTGCTTCTTTCTCTCTATCATACATTTCAAGATAATGTCAAAAAGCATCCAAACACATGAAAAACATTAAAAGGGGAAATAGCTGCCATTGACGCCAACTGACGCCAACAGACCTTTGGCTATAGCAAAATCTCACTTGGCCCTTTGGGCCAGGTGAGCTAAAAAAGGACATTGGTGAAAAATAAATCGATAAGGAATTAAAATTTCAATTTTAAATAGTCCATTCATTGTAAAAAAAAAACAAAATCCCTGATTGCCTATAATTTATTATGCAAACAGCAGAAAGACAGATTCATCATGTTTGGAAAGAGAAAATAACCATAGTAATGTGACTTCATACAGTTAATATAGTACTAGATCTGACTGTAACAACATCACAATACTGTTAAAATGTCTGAGAGAGAGAGAGAGAGAGAGAGAGAGAGAGAGAGAGAGAGAGAGAGAGAGAGAGAGAGAGAGAGAGAGAGAGAGAGAGAGAGAGACAGAGAGAGAGAGAGAGAGAGAGAGAGAGAGAGAGAGAGAGAGAGAGAGAGAGAGAGAGAGAGAGAGAGAGAGAGAGAGAGAGAGAGAGAGAGAGAGAGAAGGGGCATGGAAACAGAAAGTGATTAGATTTTTAAAATTTAGCAAATATAAAAAGAGAAAAAGACAAAAGTGAAAAAAGATGAGAGATGGAGAAAGATAAAGAGAAAATCAAACATAAGGTAATGTACAATACTAAACAGAAAAAATGTGCATTACCACTATCGACAGAGAGCACACAAAAACAAACTACATCTTACCAGATTTCAAAGTAACTGCTGACAAAATGAGTAGAAAAGAATCAGTTTATAAAAACAAAAATGCTTTAAATGTTGACAACAAAGGTTAACATTTGTGGAGCATTTCATTTAAATGAAAAAAAAAAGAAAAAGTAAAAAATCTACCTGGAACAAGATATTAACGAGATGTGTATCTTCTTACCTGTGTAGGTTGACGATTTAAGTTTCAAGTCGGCACAATGGATTATTTCACGGTTATTAAATAGAGTCAATTTTACTGGAATCTTTGATGAGATCCTCTGTCTGAGTTATTCCCCCTGAAATCTCAAAACGTTAACCCAGAACAATTAGATTCAAATTTGTCAAAACAAGTGTTAATCGGCACCAAGGACAGTCAATTCCAAATACTATCTCCAGATAAATTCATTCCTCGGTTCTGACTCTGTGACTAACGAGATAATTACGATCATAAAGTTTGGCAAGGAGCTTTGACCAATAAGCCAATACAGCCGTGACCAGAGTGCCAATAAATGACAGGTAGTTTTTCCTGGGTCCTGGGTAACGACAGAGCTGAGATAGCTGGGGGAAAGAGACAAACTAAAGGTAATATTCTGCAGGTCGGAGTCAAAGTCCTCGTATGTTTCGTCGAAGGATGATGATATGGAAGTTAATAAGATAACTATGGTGAAGACAGCATTATAATAATATCAGATTCTTCATACTGAAATGATCAACTATTTTCATTCAGAGGTGAACAGTTACTATCCAACATGTGTTTATGTTTAATGCTACATCACTTTCTCTCAAGTACACCCCGCTGATGGAGGCCACGCATGTGGGGAAAACTTGCTGCAAATGAGGCACTCCTCAGAGGAATTCAGATAAATTGCATTAAAACTTTGTACATCTTGGGGAATCAATGTCATTTCGTACTCTCATATTTTTAACCAGGAGAAATTGAGAAATTTGTTTCTCCAGATGGCGAGACATGGTAATCAAAGTCAAATTTATAATCATTTTTAAGAGCACTTTGCCTTCGACAGGTGAGGAATAATGTAGGATTCTTTAAAGAATAAAACATAGTGGAATAAATGTCAAATGCATACACCACAAGACGAGCTGTGATCATATTAACTGCCAGAGAAATGTACATCAGTTTTTGCCATGATGTTATGTAATTTCACAACTACATCCATAATCCAGGGACATCGTGAAAATCCTGTAACCAAGCTATGTTCCTTGCTTGAAACTTAGCTCATCAACCCCTGAAAAACAATGGACTCTTCACTAAATCAATGATTTAGACCAGTCCAAATTTGTCTGTAGGGGTGCACGAGTTCAGCATGATAGTTTAGTCCGTAAAAGGCTAATTCAGAGGTACAAGTTAGTCTATCGCTGAATTTTGTAGATAAGAATACAATCAATGGCTTCCTACTACCCGGTAATCCTTTTTATTTTCAAAAATTGTAATTAAATAAATTCATCAGACATGTTGTATCAAACTGGTTCATCTATAATAAATTCCCTTTATTTAGTGACACCCTGTCTTTTGAATTCCCTATATTTAGGGACACTCTGTCTTTTGAATTCCCTATATTTAGGGATACTCTGTCTTTTGAATTCTCTATATTTAGAGATACCCTGTCTTATAAATTCACTTTATTTAGGGACACCTGTCTTTTGAATTCCCTATATCTAGGGATACCATGTCTTTTAAATTCCCTTAATTTAGTGACACCCTGTTTTTGAATTCCCTTTATTTATTGACAAGGGACACTCTGTCTTTTGAATTCCCTATATTTAGAGATACCCTGTCTTATAAATTCACTTTATTTAGGGACACCTGTCTTTTGAATTCCCTATATTTAGGGATACCCTGTCTTTTAAATTCCCTTAATTTAGTGACACCCTGTTTTTGAACTCCCTTTATTTATTGACAAGGGACACCCTGTCTTTTGAATTCCTTTATGGACCCTTTCATTCTGAATACATTTCATACCCAAGACAATTACTACCCAATGGAAGACTCATTGTTCCCTGTGTACGATTTGTATTTCATTGGGTATGATTTGTGTTAGGTAAGAAACTTCTTTTTACCACGGAAGTGTTAAGTGTGCAGGTGAGATTAGTGGGAACGCAGTATTCGTGAAAGGGTCTGTTGACCAAAAAGTGAGTACAATCATTTGTATGATAATCAAAAAGTCCTGCCCAATTTATATGAATCGGACAACACGTTTTTCAAGACGAGAATATCAGATTGAAATTCTGATTCTAGTGCTAATTACTGAAATCCATGTTTAAATTTCTGTCAAACAACTGACCTATTGCCCGAGGTCTAAACCACTGGTTCTCAATTTGCATTTTTGACATCATTCTACTATGATGTCATAATCACACAAAAGTTTGTGAACCATAAAATTGTGATGTCATACTGGAAAAGTCTGCAAAAAAGGTGTCATATTGGGCCTTTTGCAAAAGATTAATTATGCGACATCTGGAGAATGTATATGGTGCATGTACAGAGAAACTTGTATATAAAGACCCCTTTAGGGACACAACAAAACCAGTCTTTAAACAGAGGTGGTCTTTATATAGAGGTTGATTTGTACACAAATGGTACTACCGAGGACAGCAAAACACGTCTTTGTGACCAGGTGGTCTTTAAACATAGGTGGTCGCTAAAGCAGGTTTTACTGTATATCTAAGATTCAGACTTGTGACAGATGAAAAGAGAAACCCTCATCGACTCTGAGTCAAACAGTGGGATGTTGATTTTTGTTGCACAACATTCTATAAAAACTGTACCAAACAGAAAAAGAAAACCAAAAAATACCAAAAAACGAAAATAAAAATGGGGGACCCAAATAAACAAAATGTGTTTATTATCACTGTTGAAAGGATCCCAAATGGTTGATTATAGATTACATAATTAAACGAACAAAGATGGAGCAACACACACAAACATATGGATTAACAAACAAAAATGTTCAGGACACTCTGTAATAGATACAAGTGACAACAGATGTCGATTTCTCGCACAAAATGGTTACAAGGACACAAGATATCTCGGACATCATAGGCAATAGTTTGTTTGTTTATTGTTGTTTAACGTCCCACTCAAGAATCTTTCACTCACATGGAGACGTCACCAAATGCCGTTGTAGGGCTTCAAATTTTGGCCTATGCTCGGCACTTACGGCCATTGAGCAGAGAGGGTTCTTAAATGTGCCGACACCTACTGCGACACCGGACCTTGAGTTTTACAGTGTCATCCGAAGGACAGGAAACCAACCTGCCGCCAGCTGGACTCGAAATCACGACCTCACGATCAAGAGTCCAGCGCGCTACTGACTGAGCCAGGCCGGCTCCCATCAGCAATAGCCTTTTCTTGCAATCTTATATCTGAATGCTCAAATGAAACATTTCTTTCTTGATATATATGATAAGCTAAACAACACCTTTATATGTGTTTTTGTCTCGCAAGCCGGTGATTTTTTTTCTGTTCAACTAAAAGATGTATTTATCCTAATTGATTGAAGGTCACCTGGACACTTCAAGGTGTACCAACATAAATGATAATTGCCATATGTTTTAAATGAACAAGGAAATTTCCCACTTTCATTCCCATTATCACATGTTTATTTATATCAGATTTCATTAATAGCACGATTAAATGCAACTCTTGAAATTTGCGAGTGTTTTGTCTGTCGATCTCATAATGATCGGCACATCTCCATCAAATCTAGCGAAAAGAAAAAAATGATCAGCTGCGAAACATGCTGTCTTTTGTAAGTATTAGCTCCCCGAATAAAACTCAAACCACAAAACATATGTACAATCACAAGACTATTTACAATTTCTCAAATTTCCGAAAATACCATAATTTTCAAAACCCGTCATCGTAAATGACACAACATCTGATAAGAGGTTTTAAAGATAGCATCAACTGTCTTTATCAGTTAAATAGCATCAATTATCTTTATATGTTAAATCCTTTAGGTATCCACTTCAATATTCAAGAAGTCTTTGACTGTCGAGGTACATCATAACTCCAGCATTTAAATTTTTTTTTTTCAGGAATAATTGTTTTTGGTCTCTGAATAATTTCAGAAGTCAAGAAAAAGTTCCGCAACAATGATATTCTTGGATACAGAATAATATTAACGGAGTAAAAAACAAGAACAAACACAGAGCAGTAGAAATAAAACAAATTACAAAATGGCATTTGCTGTCTTGCAACAACCAATGCATTAAATTTGGCACAGTAGACAATGATTTTGATTTCATAACTATTTTTTTTTTTGCCGATTTAAGTTACTTAAAAATAAACACACTTATGTTTTACACCACATGCAACAATTTTTCAGTTATATGGTGGCGACCAGTTTTTAATGGTGGAGGAGAGAACCGAATGTTACAATGTACAAGGGAAGCATCCATCGCTTTCCGCAAGTTAATGCAAACTTTCTCACAAAAATCAGCTAAGGTTCCATCGGGGCTCAAACCTGTGCTGACAAGAACAAAAACACACATTATCCAGTAAAAAGTCTTAAACTCTGCAACTTCAAACTGATCAATATAAAGTCGAACTGATATCGACAACATACCATATAAATCTTAATTTTGTATTTTTTAGTTCATTAGAACCATCTTTTTACAATCTATAAAAGGGTCGGCTCTATCAAACTAAACATTTAGGGGTCTGAGTAATGCATTGCTATCTTAAGTTGATCCGTAGCCAAATACCTGACACGACACCTTTCCACGAACTTTTCTATTATGACATCACAATTAAATGGCCACTTAAACATTTCTGTGATTATGACATCACAATCGAACGAATTTCATAAAAGCAGATGTTGAGCCATGTGTAAGATATTTGGCGACAGGTCAATCACACTAAGGTTACTTTAAATTTCCTTGTGTCCATCAAAAAAGGATACTTGCATTGCATCAGCCATCAAAAAGGCACTTGTACATGTATGGTATAATTTTGCACACCATTAGAATTTCATGAATTTATTCTACTTTAGCATCTTGGAAATGCATGGACTCTATAAAATCAATTAATAATATTTCTACTGGATGTATAAGTAAGGGGCAAGACAGGTAGGGCAGAGCTTCAATGGCCTCTATGAAGTGAGACTGCCATGCATAAATAGTAATGATTTTATTTGCATACATAAACATGTATTTGAGGCACAAGAGAGGGGGGAGGGAATCTAATATGGGTGTGTTGAGTTTGATTCTTTTTTTTATTTCAAATAGTGTTTTTTTTAATTTTTTTTTTCCAGTTATATGGTGGAGGAGAGAATTTGGTTACCCAGGAAGAGGCGAACAGCCTTATGCAAGTAAACTGGCAAACTTTCACACAAAAAATCAGCTTACGCTCCAGAGGGGCTCAAACCTGTGCTGACAGGAAGTGAGAGATTTCATGGTTCAAAGCGTGATGCTATAACCACTCAGCAATGGAGGGTCCGGGTGTAGGAGTAGAAAGGGAAATCTCAACCCACGCTGCAAGAACCCGAATTCCAAATTCATGGGAGACCCTCAGTTTGGACAACCAAATTTTTACTTCTCCTATCCAGATTTCCCTTTCCACTCGACACAGCCAAATTTTTTTTTATTATTCTTAATCGTACACAATCAATTGCTATAGCAATTAATGACCTTTCCCCACAAGTTAAAAATTTACATTCTGGTAAAATGCATAATCTTCAAAACTTTAGACTGAACAATGATCAGTCCTATGTAAATCTTCGCCACTGAAAGTTTTATTGATTAAATCATGAAGGTATCAGAGTTTTAAGAACTAGTTCATTATGTAAAACACAGCTGTGACCATACATACAAATGACTTTGAAGATTTCCAACTAACAAATGTGATTATAATAGGTCAGGCAGAACTTGACATGGACAAAAGTTTAACTTTGGAGTCATCATTTATGTATATTGTGCTATCTTTGACTTTAACAAAAATAAACAAATACAGTCAAACTTGTATATAAAGACCGCTCAGGGGAAATGACAAAAACGGTCTTTATAGACAGGTGGTCTTTATATACAGGGTCACATGAGATATGAAATCCAAGGCATCGGAGATGGCTTATTATTATTTCCAACTACATATTTCTTCCATGGTTAGATATTTCATTTAGTGATTAAATGGATATTGTATTTAAATACTAAAGGGATTGTCTTAACTCCAGGGTCTGCAAAATATTCATTTTTTTCAAAAAAAAAAATCCAAATTTTGGATAATTTGCATCTTTTCGGGAAATACAAGGGGAAAATACAAGCCATTTTTTGCCTTGGGAAGGGTCCTGTAACCATCCAAAAAATAGTCATAGAAAATCCCTGTAGCTAATACATGCATAACATGTAAATAATAAAAAAAAAATTATAACAATGAAATAATTCAGTGTTTTTAATAATTTAAAATTTTATATTTATGATGTAATTGAATTATATACATGTACATCGAGGATACGGCACATTATTAAAACTGAAACAAATATCTTAAATGTGCTCAAAGTCGGTGGTCTGTGTTGTTAAGTCACACGAGTCAGAAGTGTAAGAATATACAGAAAGATGTAGGTAGTTGAATTTTATTTAATTATCATTTTTATTAGACGTAATCAATGCTACGAGCGCCCGGCGATTTTACTCTTTGGATTGAGATGTTGACTTGCTAATCAAGTGATGTTCGATTAGTTTACAGCATTCCAGAATACGAGAAAACAAATTACTAACAAATGTGATTATAATAGGTCAGGCAAAACAGTTTAACTTTGGAGTCATCATTTATGTATATTGTGCTATCTTTGACTTTAACAAAAATAAACAAATAGTAACCTTCTTACCAAGCTGCTGACACCTGGGCAATTGCAGAAGCACCCCCTCCTCAACAACTTCAAAAAGGTGAGTTAAGAATTATACATGGACCCAGTGTGTACACTGATTCAATGTTTTGCTTTTCCCTACTATATAGTGTTAGTTTGTTAGAGCCAACTTTTGTTCTGTAAAAGTAAATGATACCCTGTCTCAATGTTTTCTCCCTACTGTATGTTATTAGTCTATTAGAGCCTACCTTTGACTCTTAACATTCTCACATGATATTACCTCATGATTTTATGATGTTAGTCTATCAGGGCTAAAATTAGGTATTTTCATTACCCAGAGTTACCACCCCTTGTAGCGAGTATCGATTGTTATGTCATTTGTTTGTGCTTAAAATGAGAGAAAAGTTATCAATTGTGACGTCATATGTTTGTGTGAAAACGACACATCAGGTAAAGACATGTCACAATCAATACCTGCTGACATGGGAGAAAACTCTGACTAACGCAAAGACAGAATTTAAGTCGGAAAAAATAATGATATCTAGACTCAATATGTTCCTCTCTACATGTGTTTTGTTAGCCTATTAGAGCCAACCTTAGACTCTCCCGACCATTATATCTGTTTATCTTCTCGTATCCTTCCTAACCAACTCATCAATATAAATTTGTAGAAGATGTCTAACATCATCACCCTAACATGGACGCACAAATCTAAAAAAGAAAATTAATGTTTTCGAATGCGACACTGGTGACATTCTCTTGTTGTGCTAGATTTACGATATTGGTTAAAGTATCAGAAGTCCATCAGTTAAACGTAAGTCCCGGATCTCGCAAAATGCACTTGAGCGATCACCTCATTTTATTTTCATTAGGCGAAGAAGGACAGATACATCAATATCATTGGCTGTAGATGTACACAGACTTACACATGCTTAATGTGATTTGATTAGCTTTAGGGAGTTCTCTTACATTCCGTAAAATATTTGTCCTCCATTTTTGAATTTTTTTTCTTTAACATTTAGAGCTCAGGATCACAGAATATTCTTAAATTTCTATGTAAATTTTAATCTTCAATGCAAATTTAACAATTTTTCATGCTTACATTTTGTGGTCAAAAGCTCTTTGGGATATACAGCAGAAAAATGCTTATTATTTGGTTCACTTCGCCTCCAAGCATAAAACATTTAGTTTTGGCTCAAGCTTAGAATATCTTCACAGAACATAGCGACGGACAACATTTTTGTTAATTTGTAACTTTTTACAGAAAATAAAATTTTATACAAATTTTTAGCTAACTTAAGGTGTACCCCCCCACCTGAATATGTCCCTGATCTAAGACAGTCAAGCCAGTGTAGATCCCGTACAAAAATGTCCGCCCTGATTTTAAGTAGATTCCAGGTGGACAATTAAGAAGATTCCATCTTAATTTGCAAATAGTACTGTATTGAATATAACAGGTGGATTCAGGGCGGAATTTTAGGCGAAATATTTGAATTTGTTCTCCTTATGCTAAGGCGGACTTTCTTTAGGCAGAATCTTGCTAGCTGGAATTGCTGTAGGCGGAATAATGTTAGACGAATTCTTAAGGTGGAAATTTTAGTTGGAAATTCTATAGGCAGAATTTTAAGACAGAACTGTGTTAGATGGAAATATGATGGACTTTGGACAGACCTGAAATTAAGGTCTCACCATTAATTTTTGAAAAAAAAAAAAATTCTGCATTTTAAACTAGACATACCTATAGGAACATCCATTCCTATATTTTTTGGAAAAAGTCAACATCGATAATGGATGTCAAGTGTCGGGTAGATTGCTATTTTTCCCTTGTTGTTAAATGTTTTTCTATCCCAAAGGTAGGGAATATTGGATCATATCAAATTTGACTTGTTTAATCTTTTGTTTGCTCATGACCTTTAACCTGTTTCATAACTCTATAGCTGAACAAGATAAAATTAAAGAGGTCAAAAGGATTTATAATTTTAAATGAAGGTCAAAATTCTAAACAACAAAAAAAATGTCTAAAAAAAACCAAAAAAAAAACCAATAAATAACCGAAACAAAACTGAAACACATTGCGATGGAATTTAAATCTAAATTTGAATATACCCGGGGCATTGGTATTTATCACTCAATCGAACAAAAAAGTTGTAAATAGTAACCTGTAACAGAGGAAGGGAGATTGATTAAATTTTCATTCAAATATATTCCTATTTTTACAATTTTCTCCACCTTCAAGTCTTTTTTTTTTTACCTGTGAACTGTACGTTTGACCTTCGCTTAACAATCACCATTTTTTCCAATTATCTACAAGAAATGTTCCCTAACAAAACCAATAGCTGACTAATTAGCGAGTCTGTCATGATCTAATTAATGGCCATAACTACTAACAAAGCAGAGCATCTATTTCTTCAACAATAAATAGAAAATTGGTTGCAGCTTGCCGACTACTTCTGCATAATAACACCGATGACATTGTACACGATGTACAGGGTTTATTTTCTTTGGTAATAACGACATCACTGATGGGTTCAAAGCATCATTGCATTCCTGCATCATAATTAACCATTTCCCATACTGCAATATTCCGATTAGTAATTACGTGTTCCTTTCATTTGCCATATTGTTTGTAGATGCACATGTGATATAATACCGGTTACATTTGTCAGATATTCTCGGAATTAATTCTTGGAGTTCGTCACTGTATTTGTTCAAGCAGTTTGTGTTCTATGCCATTAAACATATCACTTTTCTTTGATGGCTTGCTGATCCTTTTATACTTTATTTTTTATTTTTCTTCGGGGTGGGTGGGGTGGGGGGAGGAGGGGGGAATATGTAACATATTATGAGAATGCTTCCTATCATTGATTAAAAAAAAATCACCCCCCAAAAAACAGCATTTTCAGAGTACTGTTGAATCAATACATAACTTCTACATGTAAAACCATTATTAACAGATCTAACCCTGAAAATAATGGACTGTACCAAAAATCAATGACACAGACTAGTCCAAATGTGTCTTTAGGGATGTTTGAGTTCAGTGAATAGTGAGTAGTTGCAAAATTTAAAGCCAAAACCATAACCAGACTGCCCTATCAGGCGAACACAGACAAAATGGTTAAACCTATCAAGCCACCACCAAATCTAATTAAAAATTGATCTGTCACTGCTCCTGTTTTCTTGATATGTTGTGTACAGGATCTAACGCAATCCGCTATTAGGTCACGTGTGGATGACCTCTTGTAGGTGTGTATTGTTCGACCAATAAAAATGCGACTTACAAAATTGAATAAAAAATAGATAAATTTATTTTATAAAAATTAAACGGTCATGCCGCAAAATTTCATTGTAATATCTTTTGGTGATTCGAATCTATCCAAGGTTTGAATCAATAATTCTGTACTTCAAGATTTTGTGTGCTTAGTATTGTTTATAATGTTAAAATGTTTACATCTCTTTGCCATTCCATCACTTACAAGAATCTGTAAGTCGCTTTTTCATTGGTAGAAAATGACACATCCACTAGGTTATCCGCACGTGACTTCACAGCGAATTGAGTTAGAATCTATACGCAACAAATCAAAAAAACGGGAGCAATTACAGATTGGTTTTTAATTAGATTGGCCCCCTTCATACACCCATGTTTTACCCAGTAATAAGAGTAATAATAGAAGGAATAGATGTTGAAAAATAATAAGAAATATTAAATGGCCTAAGATATTACCTAGGTAAATCATCAGAAATTGTTAAAAGATAGGAAATTGAGATCTATCATTAAAAAATACTAAAATTGGAAATGTGACATTAAATGTTTTTACAGAGGTTTTTCGATATTGAACAAGTAAATCATCAGAAATTGTTAAAAGATAGAAAATTGAGATATCTCATTCCAAAAAAATTTAAACTGCAAATGTGACATTAAATTTTTTTCAAAGTTTTTTTGATATTGAACAGGTAAATTATCCGAGACTGTTCGTGGGTAGAAAATTGAAAACTATAATTACAAAAAAAAAAAGAAAAAGGAAATGAAGAATATTTTGAAAAGAGAAATATCAAGTTCTTAGATATTAAAAAAATAAACCTTTCAACCCTACAGGTTATAATAGACTGGTCTTAACAATAAAAAGAGCATGCAATCTTGATTTTCAGGGGTGAAAGTGTAAAAAGGAAAACGCAAACAAACAAAATAATCTGGAAATACAATAACATATTTCAAAAAAAGAAATTTCATGTTTTTCAATAAAAGAAGGTAAATACATGTAAATAAAAAAAGCAATATTATTCAAGGATATTTACTGAACATTCAGGGCCATTACAAGTTTATTTTCAAGCATTTTTGAAGGACTATCCGAGAATTCAAGGACTTATAAAGGCCCGTATGAACCATGTAAGATATTCGTAGCTGAGATGTCAATTGTCCTCTGATATACTAAGGTGAATCAATGTATCATGTAGGTGATATCGTGAGGGATCCAGAGGAAGCAAACGGCCCCGCCCCCCCCTCCCTCCCCACGGACGGACATAACGACACACACACATACAAATATATCTATAACTTACCTGAGACAGAAAAATGGATGTACTAAGATTAAATGGGCGAGTGATTGGAATAAATCAGCATGACTGTTACTAAACTTCATCTATCTGAAAGTAAAAATAGGACTGGGTCAAGAAAAATTATGCCAAACACATAAAAGAAAATAAAAAAAAAAAACCCTAAAAAACACAAACTCACAGAATCAATGTGCTTTTTAAGTCTGTATCTTTGTAAGCATGTGCAACCAAACACCGCCATTTACCAAAAATCAATAAAAAGATATACAGTAATTACTGCATACCAGGAAATTTTTTGCCCCTGGTTATTTTTGCCCTTTTACAACAGAAAACATACTCACCTCGCCTTAAATTCGCCCTAAATCACCAAAGTCTCATGACATTTAAGTCCTTGGCTCAATTCTTTAGCTTGAAATTTTCACTTCATCTCAGGGCAAAAATTAAACAGGAGTGAAAATTCCCATCTAAGACATAATTCAATTGTTTTTAAACCCATTTACCCCTAAGGACACCTTTGGACTGATCTAAGTCATTGATTTATAGAAGAGTCCATTGTTTTTCAGGGGTTGGGAAGTTAACCATGCACCAACATTTGAAGAGCTTTTTAAAGTGAATCTTTTGGGTCACAACAAACAATTTTTCATTTACCCCTGAAAAACAATGGACCCTTCTGTAGATCAATGACTTTAAATAGACAAGTCCAAAATAGGTCTTTAGGGGTAAATGAACGCTTTTTAAGTGCGACTACATTTGTACAATCTGACAAAGGACTCGGAACTTCACATCTTAGAACCATGTAATCTTTATCAAGGTATAGAACTGTGTGGACAGGAGATGAAAAAAACACCTCTCCAAATATGGCATGATTGGGGGTCTAACCATGGACCCTCATGTTGAAGACCTGGAGCTCTACCAGGTGAGCTACTTTGGCCATCTATCAAATTGACAATTCAGGGATTTTCCCACCTCCAAAATTCTGGGTTCCAAGTGCAGAAAATTGGGACTAATAATACGACATTTGTACTAAAATAGAAACAATTAATCTAAGACATTTGTTTGAAAATACTTTATTTCATATTTTAATTTCAAAATTGGGAATTTTTGCATAATTTTGGAACAATATAAGCCATTTTTGCATTGGGATTGGATCCTGTAACCAGACCCCAAATCAGCTTAGGAAAATCCCGGCAAGTAAATATAACATTGAAGGATCAACGAAAAATATTTACTGGGACATAGATTACACCAAAGACTCCCATCATTGCGCTGGCCAAAAAATGCATTGTCTATGATATGATTGCTATGAGATGTAATAAATAATACCGACCATAACTAACACCACATGTGGTTCCACCACCGCAAAACTGGCTGCCAAATGAAACAGCCTAAAAATGGTGCTACATGCCAAGGTAGAATTATGTCAAACAAACAGAATAAAATACCAAAAAAAAAAAAACATAAAAAAAAAAATTAAGAGGCTAGTAGTCTTGGCCAAATCCCCATTATGCAAAAAAAAACAAAACAAAAAAAACAAAAAAAACAAACCCAAAATCACGACAAATATCTCAGTAATAAAAAAAATGGTGTTTGATTAAAAAAAAAAAAAAAGAAATGGCGAAACACTTGTAAGAAATGCTTTGTGACAAGAATTATCGTGAAACAGCTGTTACGTATTAGTAACAGACAAGTGTGCAAATGCACGTACATATCATAACCTGTGTTATAAATGCAGTTGGCACTATTATTAGAACGAAGAATTTCCCCTCCTTTTGCGATGGTTAACTGAGTAAAGAGAGTGTCAAAACTGACAATATGATTGCCAACTGGCCAAAACTCCAAACTTTCGGTTGAACAGAATAAACATATAGTAAAATCCATATAAACTGGAGGGATAGAGTCTAATGAACCCTTTCTTGACCTAGACAAATTTCAATTTTAGGTAATAAAGCATAACATTAAAATTACACTGGCTAATACGTAACAATGCATAACATTAAAATTACACTGGCTAATACGTAACAATGCATAACATTAAAATTACACTGACTAGAGTAATCATTCCTACTTGTCACCATACGTAAGAGAGAATCTCGTCAGGAATAAAATGTTTTTCATGTTTTGCATGTTATCATAACCGAAAAGTGAGTAGAATTATTCGTATGATAATCAAAACGTTACTATGCCCCGCCATCTTATGTAAAATGGACAATAGCTACATGTTACATACCAAGCAATAATAGGACTCGTACCATAAATTGGGATATTTTGGCCACTGTTTAATTTTGGCCAATTTGGCCACTCTATTAAAATGGCCAAAATATGTACAGTGATCTACCATCACTTTTTAAAAATATTTTAGTTGTGTTATTAACAAAGTATTTTTTGTTTTTAAATAACAGTGTGTTGACATTAAACTTAATTAAGTACCATGTGACGCATGAATTCTAATTATTCTAACGGCACTTTTTAATGTTTTGAATTTCCAAACACCTGGAATGCTGGACACGGCAAGATCGAGGTCTGATGATGGGCCAAATTTAAACATGATATAAAGATAAAAGGCCAAAATTTAACTGACCAAAATATAACCCTTCATTTTATTACCAAAGTGGCAAAAATTTAGGGAGGCCAAAATATCCCAATTTGCGGTACTTCATTGAACACTACCATTCTTTAAAATGACTAACAAAAATAGGAAATGAAGAGAATAAATTAAATTTCTTTTTTCAAAGCAGTTACATATTTTGATGTATTTATATTAAAAACATTTCATGTCATTTATCTATCTAAATAATCAAACATCAAACGACCATAACTTCAGTTCTGTTAATTGATCCGAATACGGGGTGTCCAATTAAATGATTAGGGGACAAATTTTATGTTCAGAAATCGGAGTGGAGAAGATCCATAGTACAAGATATAAATGTGTTTACAAGTAACAGTAAAATAATGTTAGGAGCAAATTATCTGATTGGATAACAGTAAAATAATGTTAGGAGCAAATTATCTGAATGGAATACAGTAAAATAATGTTAGGAGCAAATTATCTGAATGGAATACAGTAAAATAATGTTAGGAGCAAATTATCTGAATGGAATACAGTAAAATAATGTTAGGACCAAATTATTTGAATAGAGTAAAGTGAATATCAGAATACTCAAGATAGAGAATAGACAGATAATAATGTATAAACAGTGAAACTTGTAAATAAAGATCCCCTTAGGGACATGTTCTACTGTACATATACTTAACACGTAAGCTTATCTCAAGCGTACATGTGATTACAATTTACATATTGGCTTATCTCTACAGTGAAACTTGTATGTAAAGACCTCCTTAGGGACACAAGAAAACGGTCTTAATAGGGAGGTGGTCTTTATATAGAGGTTGATTTGTACACAAATGTTTCTATTGGGAACAGGAAAAAACAGTCTTTGTGACCAGGTGGTCTTTATACACAGGTGGTTGCTAAAGCAGGTTTTACTGTAGCTACATCAACTATTCAAGAATGATATGGATAAAACAAAAATTAAAAATGCTTGTACCAGTTTGTATATAAATCTTACATGCTACAGCTTTCACCCTAACCCATCTCCTGGTGTCTTTTTTTAACAGATGTAAATTTAACATAACAAGCCAATGACTGACATTTTTATAGAGTTAAAAACTTGCGTTTTCTTGATAAAATGATCCCTGAACTCCAAGAATTAAAGAAATATTAAATATAATGCAGAAATCGATGACTTATACTAAATGGTAAAACATATATCACTGCTAGAGAGATTCAGGAAAAAAGTGAAACGGAGTTATCTCTCTTTTCACACGTAACCAGCAGCTACATCTTATGTGATCAAAACATGGAATCTAAGCTGATTTTTGTGAGAAAGTTTGCTGGTTTACTTGCCGAAGGCCAGTGGTTTCTTCACGGGTATATCGTAATCAGGTTCTCTCCTCCATTTTTAAAAACTGGTCGTCACCATATGACTGACAAGTTGTTTGTATGTGGTGTATAACAAAAATGAAATCCATATCAACAACTCGACTACCAAACACAAGCACTATACAATACAGTAAAACCTGCTATAGTGGCCACCTCTATATAAGGATCACCTGTCTATAAAGGCCAGTTTTGAAAAATCCCTTGACTGTATACTTCAGGTAAATTGAACCTGTGTATAAGGGTCACCTTCACATAAAGGTCAATATTCTCTGGTGCCTTGGGTGGCCCCTATATACAGGTTTTACTGTATATATATTTTTGTGAATCTTTAATTAAGATACTTCAACGTCAGAACGTAACAATTACAAATAAAAACAGTAGTGAAAATAACAAATACCTTGATATAAAGCTATTCCATTGAGCTAGCAAACCCAATCCATGTAAATACAATTACACAGCAAACGATGTATGCTTTTCTTTTTATTTGTTTTGTTTTAATGCCATTTCACATACTGCCAAGAACTTTTCATGTTTATGAAAATGTCACCCGCTTTAGGTGAGGTGCTACAAATTTTGACCCTCGCCAACGCTGTGAGGATTCTTTTATGAGCAAAGCCTGCTGTGACAAGGAATTACTGTTTCTAATCTCATCTGAAAATCTTGCAACTTTCACTTCATATGCCGAGAGCTTGGCAAAGGAAACAGTCCCTACCAATTTTTGTATGTCTTTGGTACGATTCCATAGTGGTGGGGGTGTGGTGGTGGGTACACTTTACATTTGGTCACTCTGTCTGTCCAATTGCGTATTTGCTACATTTTGACCTTTTGGCATTTTTTTAAAAAGACTTTTGCTTGCAAGTTGAATGCTTTAACACTTAAATCATCAACCCTTAAAAACAATGGACTCTTCTTTAAATGAGTGATTTAGGCCAGTCCATGTGTCTTTAGGGGTGAATAAGTTAACCAGTCTGCAAGCGGTTGGTTACATTTTAAATAGACTAAACAGGCTGCCACCATTTAACCACAATACCGCCGTGACAGAATGTGGCATACAGCATTGATAAAGCCAACATACCTGGGGCCTGTTTTACAAAAGGTCTTAAGTCCTAAATCCGAACTTTTGGTCCTAACTACCTTGGCAACACATCGCTGATTTGTCAGTTCCATGACAATTAGGACTAAGACTCAGGATTTAGGACTTAAGTCTTTTTGTAAAACAAGCCCCAGGAGTTTTCTACCTATATTGAAGTGTGTCTAGCCTTCGTGAAAATGTGAAATATTCACATGTTTATTAGGAATATTTGGGGGGGAAATTTCAACAGCAAAAAAATAAATAATATGCAGTTCATTATCATTTTATTAGTATGAATATAAATAGTTTCCAAGCATTTAACAGATTTCTGTTTCTATTATATATATATATATATATATATATATATATATATATATATATATATATATATATATCTAGATATATATATATATCTATATATATATATCTAGATATATATATATACAGTAAAACCTGCTATAGTGGCCACCTCTATATAAGGATCACCTGTCTATAAAGGCCACTTTAGAAAAGTCCCTTGACTGCATACTTCAACTAAATTGAACCTGTGTATAAGGGTCACCTGCACATAAAGGTCAATATTATTTGGTCCCTTGGGTGGCCCCTATATACAGGTTTTACTGTATATAACTTTTGTGTGCCTGGAAATATCTACAATTATTTTAAACATACTGTACAATCCAAATAGATATAACAAAGAAAGAACAAGAATTTGGGGTTAAAAGATTGGGATATGACTAAAGTAGCAATACATGTTCCTTACATCATGTATGGTTCCTGTAACTGAACCCAAAATGGCTCTTGGGTGTCCTAAAATGGTTTTAGGTGTCCCAAAATGGCTCTTCGTGTCCCAAACTGTTTATCTTTACAAACCTAGAACATCACATACCGATTCTAAAAAAAATGTTCTGTTTTTTTTTATCTTACCTATTTTTGACACGATTTTCCAATACTGAAACCGTTTTGAAAATTGGATAATGGTGTAAACACGTCAAGGAAGATCAAAACCTGTATAAGTTGTAGGTATTCTAAAGGTATTCTAATTGCAAATGGATCTATTTTTACGAGAGTAGGATTTTCATTTCATGTTTTCAATAAAAACTGAATTAAATACTAAATAAATCGCTGAAACCAATGGCTTTGCTATCAAAATTAACATTAAAAGTCATTCAAAGATAAAAACTGCTCGACAATTACATAGAGAAACCATACTTTTTTACTGACTAAATGTACCACGTTTAATGCAAAAACTGTGTAGAATTAAGTTCTCATAATTGTGTAAGCTGTAAAAAATCTTGGTATTTGCTCTACTGAAATAACAAACGTGTAATGTGAACCAATTATAACCTGATGATAACTCATTAAGACCATGGGAACTTATCCAGCAGATACAAAACAAACACGTTTCTGAAGTCGGATTCTTGTAATACCGTCAACCTGGTAATTTTCACTTCTGTTTAATTTCACCATTTTCGTTCTCGGATGAGAGGGCGAATTTAAGATGAAAGTGAAATTTTTAAGCGAAGTAATTTAAGATCCGACATACATGCTATTCATAAGACAGTGATGGCTTGTGGCGAATTTAATACGGGGGCAATTGTTTTCTGTCGTAAAATGGTCTCTTTCCTCGGACATTTACATTACAACCAGAATCTCTTTTTTTTCCATATATTGGCTACCAACATGCAATTGAAAAATTACCGAGTATGGGGTGAAACATTATCTAAATAACCAAACAATACTTTGAGATGATTTCTTGGGTTGTTGTTTGATTTTTGCGTTAATTTTCGTTTTTGCATCATTAATTGATAAGTTGAAGATAAGTTATAGTAAAACCTCTTTATAATGCCTCTCGTTTCATTTGCCACCTTGCTTTATGCTATCATTTTTTAAAGTCCACTTTTCCAATTTTCCCTATAGTTTCATTTTAGGTTTCCTTCAACCTTTCTATCACCAAACCTCTTGATGATGCCAACTTTGGACTGGACATTGATTTTCTGTACCATATGGCCCCGGTTCAATCCCCATTGGGGTCAATACATGAAGGATGAGAACTCTGCCACTAAACGTTCTAGGGGCTATGCAGCATTCTCAAATAAGGAAGGCCTTGGTCATAATATGCAATTGAGGATTGTTGGTCATTGAGTCCGTCAATGAATGACATCAATACAGCCCACTAAATCTGTTGAATATTGCTGGGGCCCAACCACAAAAAAAGGACATGAATTATGCCACACATTATGACCAGATGTTTCCCAATGCAGTGGCAGTTCTTTAGCATGCCACATCTATAATGACCTCTTGTGGCATCAACTTTTTGTCTCCAACCCAAGGAACCAATAATTTTACTTCTTATCCCTTTGCCACATGATTGAAAAAATATTTACCATAATCGGCCATGTATAATCCGCACTCTTTTCACTCTAAAATTTGTCTCAGGGATGGGGGGTGCGGATAATACAGTACAACAGGTTCTTCGGGCATTTTTTTCCTTGGGACTATAGTAAAAAAAAAAAAAGTGCAGAAGATTTGACGTTGGATGGTAAACTTGCCTTTATTTGGCCAAGTTTTTTTGTAATCATGATGTTCGTGTCAATTTATTTCTCCATTGCTTTCTGTATGTGTTTATTGTCTACGGTGATGGTGAATAAATGTTTGATAAATGAATCTTGTCTTCAGTGTGTGTGCATGTGTATTTCACTTTACAAATCGCCTATAAAATAGATCATTGCAAAGTTGGTCAGCGAGTGACACTAAGACTGTCAGATTGCCGATTGGTAACCAGACATGGCTTTAATCATAGAATATCCATGGGAAACAGAATAGTAAAGTACCTGTGTGTCCTGTTAACCTTCCTCGTAGAGTTTTATGCTATTATTCAAAATATGAACAATCTCAACTCGAATTATAGTGATTATTTCGCGCTTGTAGTTGACAAAGCGAACCGCCATACTGTAACTGTAAATAAGGGAGTTACACGGAATAGCATATGTAGTATCTTGTAGTTTTGTACTTCAGATTCCCATTTTGTAGTTTTACATTTATTTCAAATTTCATAGTATCATATTTTCTTTTATTAAATAAATATTTCTCTATTTCTGTCAAATACCGATCTTAGGATTGATATCTAAAGTTAGTCTGATTTTCGGTCATACTAATGCCCCAGTAATGGCCATGTATAAAACCCAGATGCGGGTAAGGCCTAAAAGCACGAACACCTTTTTTTCTCCGAGATCTGATGTTGAAATGGGGGGTGCGGATAATTCATAAATGCGGATTATACACGGCCGATTACGGTATATCCATTCTAGAGAGGGCTTCAATTAAGATGGGGCTAAATATCAAACCTTGGCAACTGCCACATGTGGAGAGAATACTCTATACGAACCTATGTCATGCATCAAGAACACAAGCACCAAAATAATCAGACATATTTATCGACAGCGAAAAATAGAAATAATTCTTCAATTGCACTTTAACATTCTCACATTTTGTTATGAGAAAATAGAAATGGTTAAAAAATTCCAAAATCACAGTACTTTCCCATCAATTTTATGTTTAACAACATCATTTTTTCTCGTAGATCATGTTTGAAATTAAAATAATAATTTAGTTATTGTTGGCAGTTGCCGTGCAACATTATCAGAACAAAAACAAACTGAAAACGACATGTATTGTTGAGGTTCCCTCTATAAAATGTCAATATTTATAGATATTTATTGTTACCATAATTACGATCAAACGGAGCTATCATAATAAATGGGAAACCGTAAAAAAATGGCACAGGAAATTTAATTGTGATAAAATTAAACAAAGTATAAAAAATGCTTGATAAAGCGCTTAAATGTACATATGAGCTTTGTTAGCTTCGAAATTGTTTTACCTCAAGCTAACAATTTCCCCTATATAAAATGTAGGTGCAATGCCAAAATATTTAAAGACCTGTTGAGTTCTGGCCATGTAAAGTGGCCAGTACTGTCGAGCGGCAAATCAAGACCTGTGGAGATATGCCCATGTAAATCAAGACCTGTGGAGATATGCCCATGTAAATCAAGACTTGTGGAGCTACGCCCATGTAAATCAAGACCTGTGGAGTTACACCCATGTAAATCAAGACTTGTGGAGTTACGCCCATGTAAATCAAGACCTGTGGAGTTACACCCATGTAAATCAAGACTTGTGGAGTTACGCCCATGTAAATCAAGACCTGTGGAGTTACACCCATGTAAATCAAGACTTGTGGAGTTACGCCCATTTGAGTTACACCCATGTAAATTAAGACCTGTAGAGTTACACCCATATAAATTAAGACCTGTGGAGTTACACCCATGTAAATTAAGACCTGTGGAGTTGCACCCATGTAAATCAAAGCCTGTGGAGTTATGCCCATGTAAATCAAGACCTGTGGAGTAACACCCATGTAAATGAAGACCTGTGAAGTTATACCCATGTAAATCAAAGCCTGTGGAGTTATGCCCACGTAAATCAAGACCTGTGGAGTAACACCCATGAAAATCAAGACCCCTGGAGTAACACCCAGACCTATGGAGTTACAACCATGTAAATTAAGACCTGTGGAGTTATTCCCATGTAAATCAAGACAGGTGAAGTTACGCCCATGTTATGCCTTATAGCAGTGCCTATGTTGTATATCAAATTGTTGATTCTTATAACAGTGTCTATGTTGTACATTAAAGTGTTGATTCTTATAGCAGTGTTTATGTTATATATTAAAGTGTTGATTCTTATAGCAGTGTCTATGTTGTATATAACAATGTCTATGTTGTATATTAAAGTTTTGACTCTTATAGTAATGTCTATGTTGTATATAGCAGTGTCTATGTCGTACATTAAAGTGTTGATTCTTATAGCAGTGTCTATGTTGTATATTAAAGTGTTGATTCTTATAGCAGTGTCTATGTTGTATATAACAGTGTCTATTTTGTATATTAAAGTTTTGACTCTTATAGTAGTGTCTATGTTGTATATAGCAGTGTCTATGTCATACATTAAAGTGTTGATTCTTATAGCAGTGTCTATGTTGTATATTAAAGTGTTGATTCTTATAGCAGTGTCTATGTTGTATATTAAAATGTCGACTCTTATAGCAGTGTCTATGTTGTATATTAAAATGTTGACTCTTATGGCAGTGTGTATGTTGTATATAACAGTGTCTATGTTGTATATTAAAGTTCTGACTCTTATAGTAGTGTCTATGTTGTATATAGCAGTGTCTATGTCGTATATTAAAGTTTTGACTCTTATAGCAGTGTCTATGTTGTATATTAAAATGTTGACTCTTATAGCAGTGTCTATGTTGTATATTAAAGTGTTGATTCTTATAGCAGTGTCTATGTTAGCAGTGCCTATATATATATATATATATATATATATATATATATATATATATATATATATATATCACATGATTTTAAACTAAATGATGTTGATGCTTTATGCTGTGGGGCCAATAGTTTCAGTGGTATTATTGTTCCCCTGGTGGTGTTAATGTTTTACGTGGTGGCATTGATATTCCAAAATGGATGTAAAGTTTCCCCGCCACAGTGTTAATAAACATATCAATACAGAAGTACATCAAATATCTTTTGTGTTATCAAATTACAAACCGATATAAATAAGATGATACCAGAGAATCAACGTTATTGCACTCTGGTAATACCTGGGGGAAACTGACGACAGCTTTATTGTTCCATGAGTAAATAATCAATAGGAAAACAAAAAAATCTGTAATAACAATGATCAAAAATACATTTGGCAGTACAACATTCCAATTAAAAGAAGAAATAGATGTTTGATCAATTAATAACAGTATTGGTATAAATAGTTTCCATGGAAATGGAGTGATCAGATGGAATCAAAAGTATCCCGTCAAAATTGTCTGATACACTTTGTCAATGAAGTTACACTGTTTCAACATCGTGTGAAAATTAATTGCTGATGATAAGAGAAGATTACATGGTTATCTCCCTTTTGTTATAAAGTGTCCAAAAGCAAATGGAATCTTGAAATATTAAAATGTTATTTTGTTTATATTTGCTTGGCATTTGTTGATAGGTGCTTCTGAAGGAGGGGGGTGGGTGGGTGGGTGGGAAACATTTCACAAAAGCTTGCCCATTGTAGACTTGGCTTAGGACTACTTTAACAACTTGCAATCATCAAATCAAATTAAAAATTGATGTCGCATCGCTACTGTTTTCTGATATGCTGTGTAGAGGATCTAACAAATTCCGCCACTGGGTCACATGTAAATGACCTTACATAGGTGTGTCATGCTCAATAACTGAAAAAGGTGATACCTGAAATACTGTAAATCGGTTATTTTCGCAGGGACTTTATTTTCAAGATACACAAGTTCTAAATTTATTCGCGAGATATTTTTACGATTTTGAATGCCCATTTCATCATACTATTATTGTACTTCATTACATGATAATTTTATTTTCGCCTGCGAGAGCTCTCGTGAAATTACACGTAAATAAAATTATCGAAAATAAAATCAGATTTATAGTATACCATGCTTAACCCTTTCACCACCAAGTAAGTTAATGGTATGCTCTATTCTATTGTATTAGACCAGTCTATTATGGTCTATGGGGTTGAAAGGGTTAACTAGTTCACAGAGATACAAACATATAAACATTTTATGTCACAAACACTTAGGATATGAAACATCTAATTCAGTTGCGAGTTCAGATCCATACGGTAACAAACCTCAAAAATCAAAAACTTAAATAAAAATAAACAATAAACGAAAAATAATAAGTGTAGTTCAAAGAAAATGTTTTACTCAAAGACAGTGCTCAAATAAGACATTTCAAAGAGTTAGTTTGTACCAATGTTCTGTAGAGCCAGCCTGGCTCAGTCAGTAGCCTGCTCGACTCTTGATCATGAGGTCAAGCCAACGACAGGTTGGATTCCTGTCCCAAGGTCCCATGTCACAGTAGGTGTCAGCAGGTTAAAGAACCTTCACTGCTCAATGGCCGTAAGTGCTGCACTTCACCGGCATTGGTGACGTTTCCACATGAGCCAAAGATTCTTGACTGGGACGTATAAATAACAATACAACCAACTAACCAACCACTGTTCTGCCCCATCCAGTGATTTTCCATCCTACCATACGGGGCCAAAATAATGCCCCATTCCCAATGCAAAATCAATACATTTTTTCCCCGATTTGCAGTCAAAATTTCCCAATTGAAGTCAAATGACAATGAATTATTTTACATAGTTTTGTGTATTTCTAGATTTCACAATTTTAATAAAATGTTGCTAAAATTCCGATTTCAAAAGGTCTGGGTCCCATTCCCAAAAGAGTGTGAATAATCCCTGCAACATCATATAGCAGTGTTCTATGAGAAATGTGGTCCGCAATATTATGGTTGTAATCAGCTAAGAAAATAAAACGTTGTTGTACATAAATTTAAATCAAAGTTCACAAAACAAACAAAATTAATGAAACGTTATTGCCAAAAATGCAATAAAGATCTACATGTAAGACAAAACAAGAGGCCCAAGAGGGCCTCAATCGCTCACCTGAGAACCATCTACAAATGTGGAAAGAAGACTAAGAAGAATATGTATATGTAGGCTGATCTGGCCAAGAAACAAAATTATTGCTGTTTTAAGAAATTCATCAAAAATTCTAGAAATCAAATTTCCACAAAATTCTTGCACAAAAACA
This sequence comes from Atrina japonica, assembly GCA_030159075.1. NCBI lineage: Eukaryota > Metazoa > Mollusca > Bivalvia > Pterioida > Pinnidae > Atrina > Atrina japonica. Next base: position 409,810 of record BROG01000358.1, read on the forward strand.
TTTCTTCAACTATATACAAGTAAAACACTTTAATGCATCGTTGTGAATGAAAGGGGAGATAACTGAGGAAATCATGTAAAAATGAATGAAAATGACAAAGTCTGAAAAGACCTCAAAAACGCGTCAAAAATTAATATTCCAATTTCTATGAAAAATATAAACTCGAATGATACATCCATAAAGATCACTCAGAAACAATCAGTTTTTCAACTCATGTAGTGGTTCTGGAGAAGATGACTTTTAAAGAGGGTACCTTTTGGGACCTATTCTGCCCTGCCCCAGATCCACCCCTGACTCAATTTGGCTGAAAACTACAAACTTGGTAAAGGACCTTGAGCACTTGCTTCCTGTCAAGTTTCATCAAAATCCCTTCAGTGATTTCAGAGAAGAAGTTGAAAATATGAAAAGTTTACAGACGGATGAGGGACGACAGAAGGGGAGTGATCACAATAGCTCACTTGAGCCTTTGGCTCAGGTGAGCTAACACCACCCCCCCCCAAAAAAAAACCCCATAAATAATGATATTAAAAAAAAAAAAAAAAAAAATTTTTTTTTCTTTTGTCAAAAGTAATTGATGACTATAAAATTAATTTCCATTCATTGTACTCTAGGTCAGCCCATGAATCGGAGGAAAAATCGGTGAGCTGTGTATGACAGAGGAAGATAAATCACAAACTACAAACAAGAAATTGCAAAAAAAAATATGCAGCCTTTTATCATCGGATAAATCTGTGTACACACCCAATAATCGCCTGACTGTTCATTATATAGAACCAAGAAACATCGTTATGGACGTGGCCACAAGTGTTTTGATTTGGAAGCCAAAACAGATGGAGAATGTAAGCTTATTGCATTTTGTAGATAATTTTACTTTCAATCTAGCTTGCATTTTTTTCTGTGAGAGAGAGAGAGAGAGAGAGAGAGAGAGAGAGAGAGAGAGAGAGAGAGAGAGAGAGAGAGAGAGAGAGAGAGAGAGAGAGAGAGAGAGAGAGGCGGCAGAGAGAGAGGAGGCAGAGAGAGAGGAGGCAGAGAGAGACACACGGAGATAGACAAAGAGAGGGAATGGGGAGGTAAGAGAGGGAAGAGGAGGTAAGAGAGGGAAGGGGAGGTGAGAGAAAGAAAGAGTGGGGAGAGAATGAGAGAGAGCAGAGGGAGACTAATATTGGGGAGAGACAGTGGGATGGAGATAGAGAGGAGAGACATAAGAGAAAGACAAGCAGACAGATCAAATGAAAGAGAACAAGACAGTGAGGGGACGTAAGAGACAGAGAGAGAAACAGAGAAAGACAGACAGATAAAGACAAAACAGAGATTGAGAGCTCTTTAGCATACTACCAAGTCAAAAGCATTAAGCACATCATATTGTTTTGTTGGCCTGAACAGTGAACCAACAATATAAACAAATAAAACACAACCGTCCATATGTTTTGTCTTCTAATGCAATCATGAAATTGTTACGGACAAAACAGCTGTTTTTCTACCCACGACAGCTTCTTCTCGACTTCCACATAAAGTCTGAGGAAATTTGTTTTATGGTGATTTTAACAGGGGTTACTTTACTCTTCATTTGATAAAACACTTCACTCGGCTGATAGCGAGATCTGTAATAGTTCAAATATTTATCTCTCTTAAACTCTTGACCTTAATATAAAAGAAAAAAAAAACAAACTTTACAATACGCGACTGTCTTTGGATCTGCCTCGCCCATGTATCATGTGATTCCACACTTTGTTTAAGTACCGTACTTGAAACTGCGAGCAGAATGCTGTAATGCTGACGTCAGAAACAATACTTTCACATAAATTTGTTATTCACATAAATTTTACTTACATGAGTAATGTCGTAACAAGGTCTCTTTGATCATAAATAACTATTTAAAAATTCTCAGAATAAACTTAATTAACCAAAATTTCAATATCTACATCAAACATATAGTAATCAAGGATTACAAAGATCACCTCATGCCAACTTAACTTTTTCACATCTCTCCCTATTAAGCTGACCTCAACCAATCCAACAAAGAAAACAGATTAAAGTCCAAACAGGCTCATTCCCCCGCCGCCGCCCTGCAAAAAAAAAAAAAGACTATTCCAGCACTTCAAGCATACCGTGTGCTAAGAATCATGGGCTGTTTTACAAAAAGTCGTAAGTCTTTAAATCATGGGACTGACCAAACGATGATGTGTTGCCATGGTAGTTAGGACCAAAAGTTAGGAACTAGGACTTTGGACCTTTGGTAAAACGAGCCCCATATGGTGTATATGCATTGCAAGATGGTGTGTGGACAATAGAAGCCGGACACTGATGTGGAGGTGATAATATGTGTAAGCCTCACATCCTCCATTGAATACAGGACACAGGACTTATCTAACTCAAAATTGGACTGTTGGACCGTGCCAACCTCACCATATTTCTCAATGGCTAAATTTTAGTCATACTTATATGGAAAGAATGATATTTTGAATGATTCAAACTGCACAGCCAGTCACTCCAAAACCAGAAAAACCAAACCAAACCAAAAGAAAAAAAAAGAATAACCACTAAAATCTCAGAACCACAGACAACTCAGTGTCTTAAACAAACCACATTTCTGACCATCCTCACGAATTAGTGATATCCAGAGTGAAACCAGATAAAATTTTGACTCATTCACCCCTAAAGAAACATTTGAACTGGGCTCATTCATTGAATTATGGAAGAGTCCATTGTTTTTCAGGGGTTGATGAGTTAAACCAATAAAGACCCTTGAATTATTGTCCTAATTCTGATTTCCTTTATACATTAACAACACGCATTTGCGGTGGTCTAGTGATTTTCGACAACATAGCAGAAGGTGCTGGGTCCTACCACAGACTCTGGAGAAATGGTAGTGACCATTCCTAGGTCAAGCGGTCAGCAAACGGTCTTGAACATGAGACTCTAAACTGTGTCACGGCAGACATGTAAGGTAAAAGAATCCTTGCTGCATTGATGTCGGCCCAAAGAATACGTAAAAAATTTCTGGCACTTCATCTTATGCTGGTGACATCTCCGTATAAGTGAAAAATGCTTGATGGCCTCTAAAACAACACTAAAACATCATTTTTTGTTACAATTTAGAACAGGAAATCTGATAAGTCAGCGATTTATGAGAAACTTATTTACGATTCTATCAATTTTTCATATAAGCAGAAGGTAAATGTATTCGGAAAATGGATTAAGAGAAAAAAATGAAAAACATCAATTTCTATTATTTAGTGCGATACTGTGGGGATTTACAGAGTGTATGTATATATTGTTAATTCATGCTGCATGATTGTGTAACTACTGTGCCTGTAAATATACAATGGCAGACCCAAAATGGTGATACATGGTGGCAGCCCAAAACTGTAAATATGTGTCGGCAGTCCAAAGCAGTAAATAAACTATGGCAGACCAAAACTGTGAATATAAGAAAGCAGACCAAAACTGTAAATATAAGGTGGCAAACCAAAACTGTGAATATAAGGTGGCAGACCAAAACTGTAAATATAAGGTAGCAGACCAAAACTGTAAATATAAGGTAGCAGACCAAAACTGTAAATATAAGGTAGCAGACCAAAACTGTAAATATAAGGTGACAGACCAAAACTGTAAATATAAGGTAGCAGACCAAAACTGTAAATATAAGGTAGCAGACCAAAACTGTAAATATAAGGTAGCAGACCAAAACTGTAAATATAAGGTAGCAGACCAAAACTGTAAATATAAGGTAGCAGACCAAAACTGTAAATATAAGGTAGCAGACCAAAACTGTAAATATAAGGTAGCAGACCAAAACTGTAAATATAAGGTAGCAGACCAAAACTGTAAATATAAGGTGACAGACCAAAACTGTAAATATAAGGTAGCAGACCAAAACTGTAAATATAAGGTAGCAGACCAAAACTGTAAATATAAGGTGACAGACCAAAACTGTGAATATAAGGTAGCAGACCAAAACTGTAAATATAAGGTAGCAGACCAAAACTGTAAATATAAGGTAGCAGACCAAAACTGTAAATATAAGGTAGCAGACCAAAACTGTAAATATAAGGTGACAGACCAAAACTGTGAATATAAGGTGACAGACCAAAAATGTAAATATAAGGTGGCAGACCAAAACTGTAAATATAAGGTGGCAGACCAAAACTGTGAATATAAGGTGACAGACCAAAAATGTAAATATAAGGTGGCAGATCAAAACTGTGAATATAAGGTGGCAGACCAAAACTGTAAATGTAAGGTGGCAGATCAAAACTGTAAATATAAGGTGGCAGACCAAAACTGTGAATATAAGGTTGCAGACCAAAACTCTAAATATAATGTAGCAGACCAAAACTATAAATATGTGACGGCAGCCCAACACTTTAAATATAAGGTGGCAGACCAAAACTGTGAATGTAAGGTGGCAGACCAAAACTGTAAATATAAGGTGGCAGACCAAAACTGTGATAAGGTGGCAGACCAAAACTGTAAATATAAGGTGGCAGACAAAAACTGTGAATATAAGGTGACAGACCAAAACTGTGAATATAAGGTGGCAAACCAAAACTATAATTATGTGACGGCAGCCCAACACCTTAAATATAAGGTGGCAGACCAAAACTGTGAATGTGAGAAAGCAGACCAAACTGTAAATATAAGGTAGCAGACCAAAACTGTAAATATAAGGTGGCAGACAAAAACTCTAAATATAAGGTGGCAGACCAAAACTGTGAATACAAGGTGGCAGACCAAAACTATAATTATGTGACAGCAGCCCAGCACTTTAAATATAAGGTGGCAGACCAAAACTGTGAATATAAGGTGGCAGACCAAAACTGTGAATATAGATGGAGAAGAGGAACTCCAGTTACAGCGAATATTGCAAAAGATTTCACAATCACAATATAATTCCGGAGCCCCCTTAATCAACTATTTCTAAATTGACCTAGGATCCACCCGTTGTTGCTACAGGTGAAAGTCTTTGTAATTTAGCAGGACAATGCTTTTTATCACTTGGAAATTGTAAGTGATACCCCTCAAAATACTACTGAACATTTGAATTCAAGTTCAGTCGTAACTTATGTCTATGACATAAAAAAAAAACATGAATGAAAATAATTCTGACACAGAAGAAAAACAAACACATTATTTACCAAAAAATAAATCAACAAAGAATTACAGATGATTTTAAAGTCAATGGGAAGGCAAAAAAGAATGTGTGTATAGACTCATAGCATGTAAAAGAATCAAAAGACATCAATCAGTGATCACTAACCCATTTACCCTTAAGATACATTTGGACTGACCTGTGCTAATTGATTTTAAGATGGGTCCAATATTTCTCAGGGGTACAATGTTGTAGATGAGTTAACAATTCAGCTGCATCATGAGAAGCAGGTAAATTTTCTACCACTGCTGTAGACGAACTCTATCTTTTTGTTGTTTATTTCGTGGTACAGGTAAATCCTTGGTATACGCAACGAAGTGTTTGAAGAATTAAGTGGTCAACACAACGAACACAGTGGCTCTATAAATATCCTCAAAATAGAAGCCAAATTGGGCGATGCCTCAAATTGGACAAGGAAGATTTTTTAAGCCTTTGGGATATCTGTACTTACCTGTAAATAAAGAAAGAGAACAGGTGTAAAAATCATTTGAAATACAAAAAAATGTCATATTTATCATCTAAGACATCATAATTTTATAAAACATCATGTCAATATACCTTGGTGGACATAGGAGAGGCAAAAAGGGCTGTACATGTCACATGAGTTTCAATCTTGTAATATATAGATTACCCTTGACCAAAAAACATACAAGAAAGGCAAAATAATGAAATAAAAGTTGAGCTTTAGTATTGATTAAATTTGGTGACTTCAGGGACAGATCATCACTTATGGACTGCCTTGTGAAAAATGTTTGGCTTTCTTAAGTTCAAATTATTCACATTTTAAAATATAGATGTACATATGGAATAAAAGGAACTTTATCCATTCTCTCGGGGTAACAAGTGTCGCCGTTTCATGTCACCCAAGCACAATTTTTAGCCATTCATATTTCAATATTTGAAACCGAGCTGCTGTTCGCGTGTATCAATGTATGTCAGATTTGGAGTTTGACGGAGGTAAAGGCGGATAATCATTCTTCCAATCAGATTTGCCCGATTTGCATAGCAACACCCATTGCTAATTGCATCATGGAAGAGTGAAATACAAAAAACCTATACCTGACCTCTATATTACAGGTAAACTTACACCTGTTTGATATATTACAGGTAAACTTACACCTGTTCTATATATCACAGGTACATGATAGTTTACCTTTACCTTTACATTTGTAGGTCTTGTACAGTACAGGTACAAGTATATCAATTCCTGATTACCTGTAAGTTCACACTTACCCGATGTTTCACAGGTAAACTTACATGTGTTTGGCACACTTCAAATAAACTTTCACTTTTCAGTACATAAAAACTGAAGAGTTGTTGAACATTCTATAAACTAATATCACAATTGCATATATACACATCTGTTTAGTGGTGCCTGTGGTTCCACTCACGTCTTCTACAGATCACTTTCTTTCAACATAAATAATCAGAAGATGTTGAAATAGATATCAGATAAACAATTTAGTGCAAAAAGGAAACTAGAAAAACAAACTACGGCCTACGCTTTTGTCATAATATGTGAAACCTTTAAACAAAACAAAAATGTCAGCGATTTTGGTCAAAACAGACCACCAAAGTCGTCAAGTACAAATCACTCTGAACGAATTTCCAAAGACATCATGCCAAGGCAATACATGTATATATATACTTCACAAAAAAAAAAACTCAAACATTTACCTCACACTTTTAGCCCAAAAGCATGGCCAATGGGTCAATACCATAGTCAACAGGTCAAAAGGTAAGATATTCTACTGCCAAATAAAAGAGACGAAAAAAAAAACAATCACCCTTTATCTAACAATTGACCAAACATCTCATTTCAAATACATATATATCTTTCCATTTCAACAAGTTTATCAGTAGCTCCGTCTGTTGGGTTTTCATTCATTTATTTATTCCACACCATTTCTCTTTTGGTTCAAATGTTTGTTTGTCCATTAAACAAAGAGACCATACTGAACTACAGGGAAATAAGATAACTTTTCTTGACAGACGCAAACGTGAATATGCAATGTACGTTTTTGTGTACCCTTTTAGCCGAACTCATACCGTCACTGACTCGATTTGAGATGCATCATCTGATCTTAAACCAACACTAATTGGATTCAAGATGCATTATTCGGAAACAAACCAATGAGATGAGAGCCTTCAAGGTGCAGGGGCTGAAATTTTTTTTTTCAACTGCTTTGGTCCAGGACTTTTGAATAAATTTTGCTTATGGTCCGGTACTCTTACATCTGGGTCCAATCATGATAACTATACTGATAATATAGCTGGCTCTGAGTGCTACCTTCATGTGTTTTTTTGTTTTTGTATTTTGGGGAATGAGGCCATGGCCCATGCAATTGGAAAATTTAGTGGTGTTTTGGGCTATTATGGGAAATCAAAAAAAAAAAGATATATTAACATCTTCAGGGACCAGACAGTAGACTTTGGAATTGTGGGTTATGACCTACAATTCCAGGTCTAGCACACAGAAAACAGGTCACTTGGCAGGTATGTCAAAGGCTACTAATTTCATGTTTGATAAAATCCAACATTTTAAGGGCCAGAATTGGGGAAAAAAAGATACTATTTCCGACTGGGAAAATGCCCCCCCAAAAAATCCCCGACCTTTTACATGGATAGCGAGGAATAAATTGCAGACTTTCAAAATTTATGAAGGAAACAGAAATCGTTTAGGAAGAAAAACAACTGACAGAAATGATATTCACCGAAAATGTCAGGATCCGAAGATAAAATATTTAGGTCATGGACCTTAGATTTGGAAGAATCATTTGCTCCTGGAAGTTTAAGGCACTTTGCTCCCACATTACAAGGCCACAAAACAGACCCTTATTAGTAGATATGAATTATGGGATATGATAAGTGGATGAAATGTACTACCCACTTTATGTAAGTGATCGTATTTTTACGATAAAAAGCAAAAAAATCGAAAGAACACTCAACTTCCCATAAGCACTCCAAACAAGGAGTTTCTCAACAGTCTCAAACGGCAATAAATTAACGTCTTTCTTATTACTGATGGAAATTTCAGCCTAAATCATTGTCAAACCTAGTTTGTTTATGTGTTGCCATAGAAACATAATGAAAACTTAGCAGAAAACTGCAAGTTGCATTCCAATTTCCACCAAGCAATTAAATCACATGGTATGATTTAGTTTTATAGCTTGATATATACAGAATAGTAACAAGCTACTCAAGCTTTCCTGACACGTTTTCATTCGAATGGGAAAATCTGTTCTCTCAGGACACTTAAAACAATAACGGAGAAAGGAATTCCATAAGTGTAAACAGAACACGGTAAATCACAAGGATTCTACAAATTATTAATTTTGAGTCATGTTATGATTTTATTCTAGTACATCTCCATTATTTATTAACTCTATCCTCTTTCTCTCTCATACATGCACACACAAACACACATTCTCACTAATACAAATGTGAAACATACAAACACACACTCACTAACACACACATGCTTACACAAAAACATACTCTCACTAACATACACATAAACAAACACACTCTCTCACTAACACACACATGATTACGCAAAAAAAAATTATTTTCTGCTGATTAATGCATGTTAAGACGACATGATTTAGGCCTTTTTAAGTGCTTATTTAACCCTAAAGAAGGTTACACTAAAACCTGGTAAAAACAAAGATCTACCCAATAGGCATATAGTAATGACATTTCTTTGACTGATACCCTTTCCCCATACCTTTTCACACTTTTTCTTTTAAACAGTAGGCTAGTCTGACTCATTACATTGAGAGGAATCTTGTATATTTTTTTGTGGAAGCTTACTGCCATATGCATCTTCTTGGAATGTTTTTCTTTTCATGAAGTATTTGTAAGGGACAAGCAAAATTCAGTGTTCATTCCTACTTTAATTTATTCTATAGTAGACCAGAGTAAAGTCAACAAAATAAAAAAAAAAATAAAAAAAAAAAGTTGGTTTGCAGAAATAATGCCTCAGAGAAATTTCCAAGATTACTGGATCAAAATGAATAAATTAAAATTTAAATAAACATGAATTTTGCAAGAATTTCATTTGACTTAGATAGAAATGAGAAGATGGCATTAATTCACTTATTTATGACAACGTACAGTAGGCCTATAGGCTTAGCTACATGTACAATGTATGACAAATAATTTTTGTAGATGGCAACGTAAAATATTGACCATGGTGACCAAAAAATTTCAAATGGTGAGTAAAATTTTGAGTAGGTCGCCAAATGGCGACTAGAAGTCAAGATGTACTTTGAGCCTGCCGCCATACAGATTCATATATTATACACCTAATAATGGCAGCTCACATTTGAAGTCTCTCTCTCATACATTACCCATTCACCCTTAGAGACACATTTGGACTGGTCTAAGTCTTTGATATACAGCAGAGTCCATTGTTTTTCAGGGTTTGATGAGTTAACTTCTGATCTTACCTGTTAACTCATCAACCCCTGAAAAATATTGGACTCTTCTATTGATCAATGACTTAGACCAGTCCAAATGTGTCTATAGGGGTTAATGAGTTAATTTACAATTCTGTGTCATTCACGGGAGACCTATAATCACCAACTATCACTCGTGTCGCTTTTCTTTCCAGAATCATGAAAAAATAAAAAACAATATGATATGGATTTTTATTTCATCTCATACATGGAAACAATGTTTGACATCATCGCTAGCTTTGATTACAGGAGTCAGCATTAATTCAACCGCAAAACATGGTGCTGAGGGACTCAGTCATATTTCACATTAAATTCGACATATCACAAGCCATGTGAGAACACTGATTATTAACCAGGATGGCACGTCAAATGATTTTCTCAGATAAAATATCTTAAAAATTGCTTTCATGAGCGTGACACAGCTATGAAAGAGATGCTGGCTAATAGAAAACGGCAGACTTAGTAATAGCCCATGTTTCAAGAAACCTTTTCACAGAATTTCGAAAAAAAAAAAAAAAAAATCATTTATCATTTTTTGTCCCATCATAAAATTTTTATATCTACAGTGTAACCTCTTTTTTGAGACAACATTCTGAAAACCTTTTGGCTAACAAATCCTTTGAATAAAACTTCTGTTGAGAGACCACCTGTCTCGAGAGATCACATTTTAGTGATAGATCAGGTGGTCTCTCAAGACAGATTCCACTGTAGTGAAAAAATATCATCCTCTGCAATATGTGAATTCACAATTTTGATGCTGCAAAGAACTTGACATTATCAAGTTGCAAACAGTAATGTTATACAGTGAAACCTGTCCTCAAGACAGGTGGTCTCTCTCAAAAGAGACTTTATTTAACTAATTAACCCCTGACTTCACATTGGAACGAACCCTTTCTTATTGATGGAAAAGTCCAATGTCAGAATTCAGGGGTGTAAGAGTAAAAAAAAACAAATTTTCCAATATGGTAGAATTTGCTTTACCAACAGCCTGTGTATAAAGACCACCTGGTCATAAAGGCTGTTTTTGCTGTCCCCAATAGTATCATTTGTGTACAAATCAACCTCTATATAAAGACCAACTCTCTACATGCATAAAGACAGGTTTTCTTGCATCCCTTAGGAGGTCGTTATATACAAGTTTCACTGTAATTGTACTGGCAATAATAACTCAGTTACCCTTATTTTGTAAAAGTGGACCATACCATTATTGTATGATGTACTATGGGTGAGTCTAAATTTGATTTCAGGGGTTGATGAGTTAAAGGATTTATTAGCCAAGTCAGAATGTGGTTTCAATTGAGAGGTGGTCTTTCAAGACAGGTTCCACTGTGTGTGTGTGTGTGTACATGTATATATATATTATATATATATATATATATATATATATATATATATATATATATATAACAATGGCATACATGTATTTGGTATAACTACAGGGACAGAAAAAAAACCAATTTTTTTTTATAGGTGGGGAGTATCTATACAGAGCTTGAGATTGATTTGTTCACCAATGGTAGGCCTACGTGTACTATTGGGGACAGCAAAAACAGCCGTTGTGACCGGGTGGTCTTTATACAAAGGTAGTCACTAAAGCAGGCTTTACTGTAGTTCATTCTAATATTAAGAGCATGTTATACCTATTCTGGTCTATATATTAACTTCTTTTACTCATCAATCCCTGAAAAACAATAGACTCTTCTCTAAATACAAAATTTAGACTAGTCCAAATGTGTCTTTAGGGGTGAATGAGCTAAATAATGGATCAAACTTCTGATGCAGGAAATACTTGGAAGAAACAATGTATCTGCAGTTATTTATCTAATCAAGGGTACAGTAGTTAACGGGGGGGGGGGGGGGGGGGGGCAGTAGTTATTTATGGGGAGGGTAGTTAATTACAGGGACACAGGTTTGAAAATGTAAATTATGAGTATTGTACAAATATCTGTGAACAGGCTTATTAAAAATTTGACGGGAAAACTATTCAACTGCAAAATAGAACACAACACAGCTCGGCATAGACAGCATTGTATCTCGAATACTTAACATGTTATGCAATTACAGTGGAACCGCATGTCATCTGACACCACGCAATGAAAATCCTCTGGATAAATTGTCCTACAAGTAAATCCTCTTTTGAGAGACCACTGTCTTGAGAGACCACATTACAGTGGCCAAAACTGTGGTCTTTCGAGACTTGTTCCACTGTATGACTGACGATAAGAAGTAGGTCAAATGGTATTATCTGGGTCACGAGGTCATGGCGCCATCTGAAAAAACTGATCAGGATTTCTCTTGTGAAATATTAAAGCTCAACTCCTTATACATGTATTTTTAAAGTTATAGTCAAACATAATGTATTTAAAAAGTAGTTTACCTAGGTCACAAATTCAAAGGTCATGGTACCAAGTGAAATGGCTGATCAGTCGGAATGCATATGTGAACTTTTCATACTTTTAAAGATAATGCCAGGTTAATGTTTTTGAAAAATAGGTAAACTTCAGGGGTCAAGGTCATTAGGTCAAAAGTCACAAGAAATCCACATCTGAAATATCAGAGACCTATCTGATAAAGTGCAAAAAATATTTCCCAATATTGGTCAACAGATGATGGCAATGACATAGACAATGCCGATGGCACTGGGGGTTGGGATCATGACATAAGCTCTCCGGGTATTTTTCCCAGCGAGCTAATGATTACAGTAATATCTGCAACTGAAAATAAAAGGTTTTCTGCCTCCAAATAAGATAACTGACATAGCCGTGTTGTATATTTCACAAATAATGGTTAACCTCATCCACGTACAATAACTAATTACATCCTTATGTATTACAACTCAGTGTGTTGTTAACTGATCTGAAAACCCACATGTTTTATAACCCAAAAATAATCATCACCCACCTCACCATCAAATAATTGACCTCTCCCCTTTTGTTTAATACATCACAAATAATCATCACCCACCTCCCCATCAAATAACTGACCTCTCCCCTTATGTTTAATACATCACAAATAATCATCACCCACCTCACCATCAAATAATTGACCTCTCCCCTTATGTTTAATACATCACAAATAATGTCACATCCCTCCCCACATCAAATAACTAACCTCTCCCCTTATGTTTAATACATCACAAATAATCATCACCCACCTCCCCATCAAATAACTGACCTCTCTCCCCTTTATGTTTAATACATCACAAATAATGTTCATCCATCCCCACATCAAATAACTAACCTCTCCCCTTTATGTTTAATACATCACAAATAATCATCACCCACCTCCCCATCAAATAATTGACCTCTCCCCTTATGTTTAATACATCACAAATAATGTTCATCCATCCCCACATCAAATAACTAACCTCTCCCCTTATGTTTAATACATCACAAATAATCATCACCCACCTCCCCATCAAATAACTGACCTCTCCCCTTATGTTTAATACATCACAAATAATGTTCATCCATCCCCACATCAAATAACTACCTCTCCCCTTATGTTTAATACATCACAAATAATCATCACCCACCTCCCCATCAAATAATTGACCTCTCCCCTTATGTTTAATACATCACAAATAATGTTCATCCATCCCCACATCAAATAACTAACCTCTCCCCTTATGTTTAATACATCACAAATAATCATCACCCACCTCCCCATCAAATAATTGACCTCTCCCCTTATGTTTAATACATCACAAATAATGTTCATCCATCTCCACATCAAATAACTGACAGCCCCATGTTTTATAATACATCAAAAATAATGTTCATCTATCTCCAAATAAAATAATTGACACTCCTTATGTTTTATAATACATTAAAAATAATGTTCATCCATCTCCACATAAAATAATTGACACCCCATGCTTTATAATACATCACAAATGATGTTCATCTATTTCCACATCAAATAACTGAACACTCCCCATGTTTTATAATACATCCTCAAGTAAATTGACATCCCCCTACCCTCCCTAACACCAATATTTTTTCTCAATGTGGTTCACATCTTATAAACAAACGTTATTAAATACATACCTCAGCTTATGTGGACATCACGACACATTCACAACTGGAGAAAGAATATGCCATACTCTTTATAGGTGAGATTTTGACATTGATCTTTGGGGTTTGTTAATATCTTCAGATCGATTTCGGGCCTATATAATATCTAATAATTGATTTCAAAGACGGCGCTGCACAAATTTTATCAGAAATAAAGACTGATGATCATAGACGATCTTGATGAGCAAGGTCAATCAATAACGTCAGATTAAAAAAAAAAAGAAAAGAAAATGTATATCTTCATATTTAATCACATGTTACCTGAAGACTTAAGGTAAGGGCTAAGTTGCCATGGAAACTTCAATGTTTGCGAGAATAAACATCACTTTGATATCATAGGGCAAACTGAAGGTAAACCTGTAACAGCTGATGGTATATACCAAGTTAAAATGAACGCTTGAATTCATATAGGTTTAATTAAAATCAATAAAATACAATCCAAGTGCATATGAAATCTACGATGTTTCAATCAGTGTGCATTCTTTTGACACGTCTCAATCCTAACTTAATTATCTTATTTATTTTTACCCATCCACCTCTGAATAACAATGGACTCTTCTGTAAATCAATGATTTAGGCCAGTCCAAAAGTGTCTTTAAGGATAAATGGGTAAATAACTTAGGAGGAGCTTTATACATGTATGTGTTAACTCATTCATCCCCAAAGACACATTTGGACTGGTCTAAGTCATTGATTTACAGAACAGTCCATTGTTTTTCAGGGGTTGATGAGTTAACATTTTGTTTATGTCAGTAAATAGTTATTTGTGGAAGGTGGAAGGGAAAGTGGTTAGAGCACAAGGATTTTTTCCAATTCGTATCTCCAAAATTCTGCATCCACAGTCCAAAAAATTAGGGAAAACATTTTAAAGAAATCAGAAAAATTTAACTGTAAGACATTTGTTTGAAAATACTTTCTTCTTTTTTTTTCAAATTTGTGAATAGGAATTTTTGCATGTTTTTTTCTAAATTCCTAATTGTGTCACCAATGGCATTTTCCCAAAAGCAGCTTAAGAATTCACAATGCCGTATTCGACCCATGTCCCCATAAGTGCCCCTCCCTTTTTTTTTTTTTTTTTACATATATAACAGTTTATCTGTAGCCCCCATCAACAGAATTATGTTGATAGGTGTCCGCGGTAATAACTACAACAACTTTACCACTGTGCCTTATAAAAATTAAGTTTTACTCAGGCCCTATTAAGCGCCCATCCATTTTTTCTAATATTTGTAGCGCCCTTGGCGCTTAATGGGTAGAATACGGTATTCAGATTTAAAAAATATAGGCTACTCTTTTCCAGTGTTGTTAGGATAGGCAAACTACATGTAACTAAAGGCCTGTTTTTTTATACTTAAACCTCTTTAAGGTTATAAACAACCTGAAGCACGTTTTAGTCACAAACCATAAAACAATATTTTAGGGAGAAAAAAAACCAAAACGCAATGGTTGAAAACAGCATTTTGTGTTTGAATATGAAGGTCTCACTACCAGTAATTAGTGTCAAGAAGCGTCTTTAAGTGAAAAGAAAATAAATTAGCGTCAAGAACGATGCAGCAAATTATATTTCAAGTCTCTATACAACAAACATACAGAAAATCGAGTCAAATTGATTGATTTACGTTTGGAAAAAGTATATTGAAAGTCAAGGCGAGACGGAGAAGGAAACAAAAGTGACAAGAAAATGGACGAGAGCAAAAGCTATATCAAATTAATATTTTCAAATATAAATCAAACATTTTATGTTAATATTGTTTCTGTATAGAAACCCGAAATACAACCCTTTAAATCACTTTTGTCGCTTCTGGTCGCTAATTAGCGAGACTGGAATTTACTAAAGAATACATCTTTAACTTTCTTAACCGTGCTCTTGACTGCGGTTAAGATTTTGTTGAACCATTTAACCACAGGGTTTAAACCACACCATTAAAAAAAAGCGCTTAACTGTAAAAATGGTTTAAACCAGGTTAATGGTTAAGAATAAAAAAATGGGCCTTAAAATGTGATAAGTACTTTACTAGTAATGGAATTAAGTATCACCAAAATCATAAACATGGTCATTTACATATTTTGACCACCATTTTTTTGTTTGTTTTTGTTGTTTAACGTCCCACTCAAGAATCTTTCACTCATATGGAGACGTCACCAAATGCCGGTGAACGGCTTCAAATTTTAACCTATGCTCGGCACTTACAGCCATTGAGCAGTGAGGGTTCTTTAACGTGCCGACACCTACTATGACACAGGACCTCGGTTTTTACTGTCTCATCCGAAGGACAGGAAACCAACCTGCCGTTGGCTGGACTCAAACTCACAACCAAGAATCGAGCGTGCTACCGACTGAGCCAGGCCGGCTCTTGAACAAGAAATTTATGGAAAATGACCTCAGCTAATGATAACATTGTACCCCAATCAGCTGAAAAAACCTGAAGAAAAAATGACCATAGACAAATCTATGAATATGTTTTAGGAAACAAAAATGCTATATTACATAAAATGTATCAGGAATTTGTTTAACACATCAACTCCTGAAAAGCAATAAACTCTTCCTGTAAATCAATGACTTAGACCAGTCCAAATGTGTCTTTACGGGTGAATGAGTTTATATTACAATCTTTTACATGTATGCTAAACAGATCAAGTATCATTTAATAAAAAAAAAAAAAAAAAAAAAAAAAAAGAAAAAATTGGAATTATAAACCTTACTTACCTGATGACCTTTACAATTATTCATCAACCCCTGATAAGCAATGGACTCATCTGTAAATCAATAACTTAGACCAGTCCAAATGTGTCTTTAGGGGTGAGTGGGTTAATAACTTCAAAAGATATCTTGGATGTGTTTGTAACCTAGGACAATCTTCTAGTTAGGCATATCAGTAATACAAACTCTCTGACCTTATCGTGACCAAAGAAGACCAGTGTGAATGACATTCTCAATTGTGTTTCCATAGCAACTTCACACATTTTTGTTTTATTTCACATTATTCTGATACACACAACTAACCAGATTTGTCCAAATGTGTGAAGAATAACACAGGCAGTAAAAACATATAACATAAATTGCGGAATTACCAGTGTAAGAGTGAAAAACGATTTGAACTTTATTTGGCTGTTTCTATATAACACAAAAAAGGTTAAAAAATAATGTAATACCAAATTGTAAATTTCTATATACACATGTATAGGTCTAACAAGGTAAATTGGCACATGTTTACAAACACAACAAGTCTAAATCAAATCATAACAGGGGTGACAAGCCACTTGTCGCCACAAAAGTATTAGAGATTCAGTATTGCATGGAGTCTGTGCAAGGCAATTATGTTTTACCTGTACAACCTATTTTTGGTATTGTTTTGGTTTTTGATTCTACCTGGACATTGTTTTTCAGGTTTTAATGAGGTTAATTAAGATGACACGTTAGTTTGAGGGTTAAAAAAAAACTTAAGTTACAGTGATATTTGGAATCAGAACAAAGCAAAATGTTTCACCTGTGCAACCCTATTTTTTATCTAAAAAAAAATAGAAATTTCATTATTTATTTTTGGGGGGAGGGGAGAGGGGATGGGGGGGTCTACAGAACCTGAATATGTCACACCATGTTGTTAACATTTAACGTTTATTTTTGCCAATGATTAGACATAAATATAGATGCATGCATACAGAAAAGAAGATGAAGAATCTGTCCTATCAATCTTTATAGTTAGAATATATGTTTGGCAGTACGGAGGTTATGACAGCATGTGACAGATACAAGAAATACATTACGATTTAATACACACAACTTCCTGGATAATGGTTTGGAAGCCATCATTTCAACAACACACACACACACACACACACACACACACACACACACACACACACACACACACACACACACACACACACACACACACACACATATATATATATATTCTTATGTAATAAGTGTCAAAAATGTAAAAAAACGATTATGCTGTAGCATTATCATTTCTTCCTGTTTTGACCATAAATGCATCAGTGCAGATATTTGCCTCTCTGGATTGTATACCAATTATGTGAGGAAATTTGCCAGTTTACTTGCGGATGGCTGCTGATTTCGAATTATTTTTTTATTTTTTTGTTGTTGTCTGGCTCGAAATATTGCAAACATGTTTCCATTGCACAATTCAAAACTGGCAGTTACAGTATTCAAATGAAATAATGTCCAGTGCAGCATACATATTACCTGAACAAAGAACAAAAGTGAATGGTCTGTGTTTCAGAATATAACAAGAAACTGCTAGAGATGGTCGATGACCAGTAGCTGGCTATGTTTTGATTCCATCTTTAGTATGTACCACAACAATATTTTTTCCCTTCTGTTTGAGATAATGTCCAACAGCTGATGATTGATCTAAAAAAAAATTTCTTACAAAAACATGTTCCACATAGCTGAAATCATGTAATTGCCAGCTACTGGTCCCCCCATGACTGCTGAAATTCCAAGCAATATTTCTGGAATCTGAATTGCCAGGTCAACAGGTAAAAGTGAAGGTTCTATCATCAGGTGAAGTTACATGTAAAATGTGATAGTCTATACTGTTTTCTCACAGGAGAACTGAACGCCAAAACCAAAATCAATTTGTTGGTGAAGACGGACGGAAATCCTCAATTCATAGACTGCTTTGCAGTCCGACTGATAAATTTCGACCTACAGTACTGTATACATGAAAATTTTGACCTATAGTACTGTGTATGTGGAAATTTTTGCTACCATTAAATTTTCACCATTTTTGCCCTAAAAAATGAGAGGGCAAATTTACAGTAAAAATGAAATTTTCATGCTAAATAACCGAAGCAAAGACAAACATGTCCTCCATGAGACTATGGTGATATCAGGCAAATACATAACAAGGTGAATATTTCTTCAGTCATAAAAAAAACAGCAAATACTTTAAGATATACAGTAACTACTGAGAAACAATCACTAACAATGATTGGTAGATGTTCATGTTTTCTCAATTTTTTTTTCGCTTTAAGTTTTTAAACCACATGAGCAGCTTTACACAAAAACTCGTAAAGAGTAAAGAAACTTTCCAATCATTGATTTACGAACTCTTTATGGAACATTGCCCTACTTCCTGATTCAGGCAGTTTTTGTAGCATAACGTACTGACTAAAAGTAAACAAAAACATAAAAAAAAGCCCCACAAATTACCAAATATTTGAGGTTGAATGAAAGTAGCTGACATAAATGAACTGTGAATGTTTTTAGCAGAATCCGAAAAACTGTTCATTCTAATTAAAAACAAAAATAAGCCGGACACGGATGACAGCTAGACAGTATAATAAGCGGAGTGGACAATGTGAAAAAAAGATGTGTTCCTCGAGGCAGAAATATTTCAACATCTTCTCAGCATCTGATTTTCCAAAGGTAGAATCTATATCCTGTAGTTCTTGCAGGGCTAATAAAGTAGCAAAGCCATGTAACTCTAAATCCTCAATGTATCTCTGCAACAGATGTGCCTTGACCTTATCGCACTTACAACTAGCAAGTACATCAGTACTTAAGATCTGTATTTCAAAAGTCAATGTGCAGAATTAATAGCGTTCATGCCCTTGACTGACTTGCCTGTGAGGGAATGGTACCCTTGGTTCTTAACACTCTCAACTCCTGGCCAATCGGGTAAATCAACGTCCCTTTTTCTCTTTATTTTCAATTTACATTGGAACCCAGCTATACCAGTAATAAAATAATCGAAGTGGAATAGATTCTAGCTTCAAATAAACTGGGTTTTCAAAATAACCAGGTTATAATTGTAATAAATTAATTTGGAGGGGAAAAAAAAAAAATAATAAAGAGGGATTTCTTTGTCACGGTGTTCAATATGAGTGGGTTTGACTGTATTTAATTTGGTCTGACTTATGACCACCTAAACGGTTTAGACATGATTTGTTGGGCGACGTTTACGTTATAATTAGATATTTTCATTAAAGCTTCTAGGATTCTTTTCACCAAAAATCTTATGATAAAAATTCAGTTTCACCAAAATGCTTACAAGCTTTCTTTTGATAAGATTTTTTAATGAAAAAAAACCCACCTGAATTCTACAAAGCATGTCTTTATTTTGCACTGGATACATAAATAAATTTTTTTTTTTTACGATTATTTAATTTTCTACATTCACGTGCAAGACCTTATTTATTTTCCCAAACAAAATATTCAAAGGTTTCTATTTCTATTTTTTTCATTATTTAGAGATAACCTAAAGACCCCCTGGTAGGTATTAACCAATTTTCTCTAATACTTACTTTCAAGAATTTAATAAAACAAAAATGATGTCCTCGGTGACATATTGTCAATTACATTCTTCTGTTGCTCCACTATAAACAGGTGCTACATAGGACGAAAACCAATGCATTGTACAACTATGGCAAGGCATGTCAGAAAGCTAGAGTCGCTCAATACATCGGGGGGCTCCAGGGTTTTTTTCTAGCTCCTCGTATTTGTATTGAATGTCCACAATTTACATATCGCCAATTGCTCTAAACGGCACCTTTTGGCAAACTTTTCAATTATGACATCACTACTGAATGGCCCATTAAACGCTTGTGTGATTATGACATTACAATCCAATGACATCAAAAAAGCACATGGGCAGCCATGTGTCAGACACTTGGCGATAGGTCAATTTGGACCAGTGCTATACACAGTGACACTAGTGCAATGATTTTTTTTTTTTTATGTGCCATGCCTTTCGTGACCCTTGACCTCGGTCTCATCCGAAACTCTGATGACTTTCATTTCGTATGCCGAGTCCTTGGTGACGGAAAAGTCACTACCATTTTTTCAAGAAACATTTGCTTGCCCGTCAAACACTATAAAACTAGACCACAAAATAATACCGGAACGATCTTTCAGGTTACGTGGAGGTTACGAAAAATACAAATCATGTAACCTCCTTTCCGTTCTCTATGAATTTCATTTTTAAGTCTTCATTATTGCCATCGTAACTTGCAGATGGTCATTCCTTTTAGAGTAACCTGTAAATGGGTTATGACAATTTCTGTCACTGATCCATAGAAGAGTCCATTGTTTTCCAGGGCTTGATGAGTTAAGAGATCGGCGGTCAATATTAGACAATTGGTTATGACAATATCATGACTACAGCTAATATCTCCAACATGGAGAAATGGCCAAGCCCCGGCATGAATGGCAGCTACAGGAAGTAGAATTCAGTGCAGAATTTAGCAAACATTACAGTGGAACCTGTCATTAAAGAACACCTGTCTTTTGCGACCACATTCTGTAAACCACACAGTGAAATAATCCTTTAGATACAATTTTAAACTCTCTTTTGAGAGACAACCGGTCTTGAAAGACCACATTTCAGGGGCAGACGGAGTGGTCTCTGCAGATAGGTTCAACTGTACTACCATAACGGACCTGAATTCAGCATATCTGATCACTTCAAACCATAATGTGTTCATAATTATATGTTCATAATTATATCATATATGCAAAAAAAAAATATTTTTTAACAAATACAGGGGCTGCGAGCTCTTTGGGTAGCCAATGTAGCTATCGGTGAACTTTTTCCTGAATCGATTACAAAAAATTTAATTGTTGCCTACAAAATTTTCTTTGAACTTATCCATATTCTGAGCCACTGAAAAAAATTTCATTTGAAAGAAGTAAAAGTTGCTACTAAGAAAACTTCTTACAATGCTAGTGCCGATTATATATATATATATATATATATATATATATATATATATAGTTTATATATATATAAAACACCCAAATTTAGCACATACATGTTCAGACTTTTGTCAGGTGATTCATGATTAATATTTTTATTTATACAAGCATATGCAATTTATGCAGTACAACTGATGAGCGTCATACTGAGCAAACCTGAATTCTAGAAAAAATCTGATACCGGTCGTTGATTTCTTTTGCCACAGAATCGTTATTAGATATAAAAGATCCCATTATAATACAAGACAAGGACATATGCACTTTTAGATGAGACTGTAGACATATGATTATATACATATTGGACATCTGTTGACTAGTGTATAAGCCCACCATCATCATCATCTATAATTGAAAACTAATTCCCAGAAAAATAAAAGAATCAACATTACCATAGCAACCCAGGTTTAATGTCCACGTTGATGTAAAAATGAGAATCGGCACCAAGATGTGTTATCTTAATATCCTTCGCTAAATCACTGGCGATACACAAAAACACACATCCTTCCTGATAATGATTGGTTTGCTTATCAATCAGTAATTACTTAATCAATAAACTCTTGATTTCTCTAAATAGACTTCTCATCACTTCAGTTTTGACGGTTTCTTTTGTTAACGATTGCGAACATATGCACTCCAACCGCAAAGGTCTCGTAAATGACAACCGCAGGATTCCCCCTCGAGTTGATATACTTAAAAACACATTAGATAAAAAAACATACGATCCTCCCCTGCAATTGATGTTTATGTTTTTCTTACCTGTCAATATTAGAGATGTATATTCACAAAGATTTACCTGGACATTCCGAAGTCTCTCTGTGGACAGTGATTATTGATCAGACCTGTCAAGGTGAGGTGTTGGCTTATCATAGTTCTGATGCATTATTTACAATGACAATATACCTGGGGAAAACAGGTGTAATTACCTCACTAGGAAATACACATCTGACCAAGTCTCCTCGACGCAGATTGAGGAACCCAGCAAAGTAAACAGACTTATTATTTGTATCAACACAACACATAACGCTGTAAAAAAGATGGGAGCAATTGGAATTTGATGAACGGAAATGACAGAAGCTATGAACACGATGTATAGGCTTTACCGTTAAAATGAAAATTGATACCTTTAGTGCTAATATATCTATGTTTGATTGTAAGAATACTAAAATACGGTAATGATTGAGTGTTGTCGGTAGAGGCAAGGATAGGAAGTTACACACACATAACGTGATACAGGATAATGTAAATCATCTATGCAAAGTATGTATGATAGATACAATGTATGTTCATAGGAAAAAAACTAGACTTGTGTACATGTACACCCCCACCCACCCTCACTACCCCTACACACATATCCCACTAGGGCTCTCATTGTTAGAATCCCAAGTGGTTACAACATCACACTTTCAATCACAAAGTCTCTCACTTCCTGTCAGTTCAGGTTTGTGCCACGCTGGAATCCTAGCTGATTTTTATGAGAAAGTTTGCCAGTTTACTTGCGGAAGGCCTGTGGTCTCTTCCTGAGTACAGTGTAACTGGGTTCTCTCCACTACCAATATAACTGCCACCATATAACTGAAAAATTGTTGAGTGTGGCGTAAAACAACATTTAAATTTCAACAAAATGATATTATTATGTCATAAATATACAAACAATATCAATACATTTTTTTAGTATCGATACATTTCTTATGACACTTCAAAGTTTTTTTTTTCTATTTTACAATTTCCAAAATTTAAAAAAAGTGTATGCCATCGTATAACTGAAAAATTGTTTAGTCCAAAAAAAAAAAAATAATAATATTAAAAAAATAAAACCATGCAATCTACAGACACATTTTTTCTCTCAGAAGGCTTAACGTCAAAATCAGGAATGGAAACTGCAGAAGATACAGTTTATAAAACATGAAAAAACACGACACCACCGAAATGAAAAAAAAAATCATGTTATATACAAATATAGGGTAAACTGTTTATCTTAAAGACATTAAAATTAATAGTCTGATTATCAGCAATCCATTTCAGTTTACCATGACGACGTCAGGTAACATACCTATGCATTATGTTGTCTGGTAATTGTTGCTTTTCCTTAATGAAATTCCACAAACAAAATCCATTAGGCGCATCAGACTACATTTACAAGACACCAGAGAAATGAAAATATTTATAACATTCAATTTCCATGACGATATAAAAAACACTGAAACCAAAACGCAAAGACATACCTCATTAAGTTTTCTGTTAAACAATTCTATTTCAAGATGCGATTTTTTGTTTAATTATACATTTCTGCAATATGGTGGGTGTAACAAAATTTGGGGATAATAATATGAATATAAAATGGTGCCAAACACTCAATCAAATAACCTCTAGTGTTGTCTATCAGCTATACCTCTAAATTACTCAAAAACATAATTCTACTCCTGATCCAACATAGAAAGCACGTCTGATTTCTATCAACAAGCCGAGCGTGATTGAAAGACGGACAGATTTTTGTCTTACATTGACATCTCTGTTTTTCTAAAACAACAGAAGTTGTTTTCTTATTGCTGAACTTCTGGTAAACCTCATCAGGTATTGCATTTCATTCTCCTCATATTAAAACTGAAGAAAAAAATTTGAAACTATGTGGAACCATGCTTACAATACGTCCAGATGTAAATAAATCAATCGGTGGGGAGTTTTTATGATAGCTAAACAACATAATGACAGATGAAACATACGCTATAGTGCGATACTGTCACGACTTATCTATATCATTACGAGAAATCAAGATTCTTAAAAATCTTCAAAAGGGGAGATAACTCCAATGCATGTATATACATATATATATACAGTAGAACCTCGCTATTAAGACCACCGATTACTGACTGACTAAAAATGTTTTGATCAGTGAGATGTTACATTAGAACCTTGCTATTAAGACCACCTAACTGACTGTCAAAAAGTGGTTTGATTAGTGAAGTGTCACAGTGGAACCTTGCTATTAAGACCACCTAACTGACTGACTTAAAGTGGTTTGATTAGTGAGGCATTACAGTGTGACCTCGCTATTCAGACCACCTAACTGACTGACTTAAAGTGGTTTGATTAGTGAGGCATTACAGTGTGACCTCGCTATTCAGACCACCTAACTGACTGACTCAAAGTGGTCTGATTAGTGAGGTGTTACAGTGGAACATTGCTATTAAGACCACATGACTGTCAAAAAGTGGTCTGATTATTGAGGTGGCCTCTTTATTAAGGATCTGTTCATATAAAATATGTATTAAGAAATTTTCAAGAGACTGAATATTTGCAGTCTTTAATATGAGATGGTCTCTCATACTACATGTTGGTTATCTTTAAGTGAGGTTGTTTTTCGGCAGGGTTCCAATCCACATGTATAATTGAAATAAATTGGTTTTTCTCTATATTTTTTAAGATATGTTTGTGAATGATTTCAAAATCTCTTTTACAAAGTACCAATCCTAGTATTATCATTATTTTTTTTTTTACTTTGGCTAGTTTGTTTCTTCTTCGTTTTTTTTTTAATTTTCACAAAAGTATTTTATCTCAGAAAAAATGAGATGACTTTTGTGTCCAGCAGATGTTAACAACAGAATCCTGCCCATGCTGGCTGTCAATGTATGCATTCTACGGATCATTACAAGATGTTTATGATTTCAAAACATTTACCCTGCGTAGCAAACATCCTGCAGAAAAATGGAAAATACCAAAGTCCTCGGCTTGAGCGTGCCAATGGAGTCATTTTGTCTGCTTCTTTGTCTGGAGGCCAACATTCGTAATCGAAACATGTATTGCATAGGAGAATATCGGTGTACTTTTGACTTGTCCGATCCCCATACAGTGTATGAACATAACCCAAGATAACCAACAAGATCTGTATCAACGAGAAGCTTGTAAATTTGTTGACCTACTTCCTGACTATGTTTTAGGGTCTTAATTTTCTTTTGGTATGTTATAATGTTAGCAATCTGTTGAATATGTGTTACAGTTAGCCGTCATATTTTGTCGCGTATTCACAAAATGAGAAGATGACAACAGCTTCTTTTATATCATAACGGCTACATGATGTCCACTCTGTGAGATATATTAGCTTTGGCATAATGCGCCCAAAATGATACAAATTCACTGAAATTACAAAATGTACCTCTACACACGGAAAAAATGTGAAGACTTGATTATCTCCCTTTCTTACCAATTTACAATAAATGTGCAAGAGAAAGAGAGATTACAGGAGAAAGAGAGGTCACATGAGAAAGAGAGATTACAGGAGAAAGAAAGGTCACATGAGAAAGAGATTACAGGAGAAAGAGAGATTACAGGAGAAAGAGAGGTCACAGGAGAAAGAGAGGTCACATGAGAAAGAGAGATTACAGGAGAAAGAGAGGTCACATGAGAAAGAGATTACAGGAGAAAGAGAGGTCACAGGAGAAAGAGAGGTCACAGGAGAAAGAGAGGTCACATGAGAAAGAGAGATTACAGGAGAAAGAGAGGTCACATGAGAAAGAGATTACAGGAGAAAGAGAGATTACAGGAGAAAGAAAGGTCACATGAGAAAGAGATTACAGGAGAAAGAGAGATTACAGGAGAAAGAGAGGTCACAGGAGAAAGAGAGGTCACATGAGAAAGAGAGATTACAGGAGAAAGAGAGGTCACATGAGAAAGAGATTACAGGAGAAAGAGAGGTCACAGGAGAAAGAGAGGTCACAGGAGAAAGAGAGATTACAGGAGAAAGAG
This sequence comes from Atrina japonica, assembly GCA_030159075.1. NCBI lineage: Eukaryota > Metazoa > Mollusca > Bivalvia > Pterioida > Pinnidae > Atrina > Atrina japonica. The sequence goes on from BROG01000358.1 coordinate 435,961, forward strand.
AGGTCACATGAGAAAGAGATTACAGGAGAAAGAGAGGTCACATGAGAAAGAGAGATTACAGGAGAAAGAGAGGTCACATGAGAAAGAGATTACAGGAGAAAGAGAGGTCACATGAGAAAGAGATTACAGGAGAAAGAGAGGTCACATGAGAAAGAGAGATTACAGGAGAAAGAGAGGTCACAGGAGAAAGAGAGATTACAGGAGAAAGAGAGGTTATCATGTTCCTCGCCTTTTGTGAAAAAAAAACTTGAAATGACTGCAACGTAACAAACTTTAGGATACACTGAATCAATGAAGATTGACCCCACGCTGACAAAAGCAAAAGTGCCACTAGGACCAAGTCGTTACAGTTTGCCCTTTAAATCATGAAGTCCCAGTGTGGTTAGTCAGGCTGATGGAGCTCAAGCTGATTTCTTGAGAAAATTTGCCTTATTACTTGGGGAAGGCTGCGAGTTCTTTTTTTTTTCTCATGGGTACACTGTAACTTTGTTTCAGTCTCAACCAATCAAAATAGGCCTTCTTATAATTGAAAATTTAATAAGTGTGGTATAAAACACCATTAAAAGAAAAAGGGAAAATAAAAAGACGAAAAGGAAACTTAATTAAATGTGTGATGTTGACATTATTTGGCCATGGAGACACTCAAACATAAGACAAAATGAATTTACAACAATCAAACAAACAAAAAATGTTTATGTCAGCAATCCAAAAATTTCAAACGATCTACAAATGAATGAAATATTTCAGCCCATCATAACAATATATACATCAACCTATTTGTCCTTAATTTTATCTTGGAGAACCAGAGACATGTTGTTTTTCATCTGGAGTGTAATGAAACTTCAAAAACGTCAAATCAGAATATTATCATCAGCAATTTCATTTCGAAACAAAAGATTTTTTGTTAACGCATCTTTTAAACAAATGGAGATGATATCAAAAACGCTAAACAAACTGGCAGGAATTTGACATCAGAATTACAAAACTTACACACCCTCGAATATCTAGAACATCAGTGAGCATGGAGTTTACCAACAAATATTAAAGTTAATTTGTGAACATTCATGCTGCTTTCTCGCAGATGATAACAACTGCAAATTGTACACTCTCCTGTATGGGAGAAGCGTTACGACTCTTCTGATACAAAACTGATGTTCTACGTCAGAGGGTGACTCTTGCCCTTTGGTTTGGTACAGAGAGACCAAGTTCGACAGATACAATGTGTGTGTGCACATGACAGGCTGCAGTAGGGGCACGCTCCTTGGTACAGAATTATTGCTGGCTGTCAGAAAAATGCTGAATCAGCACATATTGTAACCTTGAATGGATACGTACAGCTGTACCTTGTTTTCACATATATTACTGCCAATATGTATCCCAATGGAAGATGTGATTTACAGCAAAGTGAAAAAAGTTTTGTACACATTACAAGGAAGTGTTGAGACAAGCATGACAAAATTTAAAGTTCCATTCAGACCAAAGGAATTTACTATATATCAAGGGGAAATGGTCTGATCAAAATGAAAGCTCTACATCTAAATGTGTTAAATATTGGAAATGAAAGATGAATGTATGAGAGAGATAGAGAGATAGATAGATAGAGAGAGAGAGAGAGAGAGAGAGAGAGAGAGAGAGAGAGAGAGAGAGAGAGAGAGAGAGAGAGAGAGAGAGAGAAGAGAGAGAGAGAGAGAGAGAGAGAGAGAGAGAGAGAGAGAGAGAGAGAGAGAGAAATGTATAGGCTACATAGATGATGGTGAGATGAGAAATAGAAAATAGAAAGGAAATTGACAGAGGGTATGTCAGCTGTTATATAAGCATCTAATCTTACAATGTGAATTTAAAGAGGGTGTTCACCAAAAATCAATTATAAGAAATGGCTTCATAATATTTTTCTTTTTTTTTTAAAAAATGTGGTTTTATATGAAACATATAGTAAAAAATTAGTGTCTGAATACTTTTTGCACATCTCTGTAATAGTGAGTTACTTTAACACATCTGCCCCTGAAAAACTATGGACTCTTCTATAAATCAATGAATTAGACCAGTCCAATTGTGTCTTTAGGGGTGAACGAGTTAATACGACAGTTTTATCATCATACACTTGACTTAAAATGCTCCTTATTTCCCTGTTTGATAAGTCTGATAATTAAAGTCAGAATATTTGAACGTGATTTATCAGCGAATGAGAGAATTACTATTCGTGTGTGTCTTGGGTAAATTGAATTAGTGTGCAATGCAAGTCACGCATGAGTTGATGCCAATCATCTGGAAAAAATAATCATCAAATAGTTGCAGTACCCATTTAAATGAAAAGTGTTGAAATTGATTTTTAGAGTGATGTGAATGTCAATTTACATAACACATGATCTTTCGTGTCATACTTGCATCACCTGGCTAGGAAAGTCAGATTTTCTTTATTTCTTTTCTTTTCGTTTATCAGAGATGATTGGACTTTTTTGCATCAATTAATGTGACATTGATTTTCTGCAGTATGATCGATTTTCTGCAGTATGATAAATTTAAATCATATCGGTGAAATAAAATGTGAATTATTACTGCCCCTAACACATTTTTGTCATTATTTCTACATGGAATCTTTACACAAGTAACTCTTTCATACCCCAAGTATCTATGTCGTATGAGCTGTTATATTGTCTTAGACCAGTCTATTATGGTCCGAAGTGGTGAACAGGTTGACTTGAGTCAAATGAAATTTGACTACAAAATGATACAGATTCCCGCAAAATGATGTCAGAGGACAATAACTCACGCCATCAATAAAAACCGGTTGGTTTGCTGTAACGCGAGATTCGCTCAAAACCCTGCGACTCAAATTTTCTTTATTGCCATTCCGAGAATATTTTTTATCGGGCTTCTGGTATGTTCACATTACTTATAATGTATAAGTATATGGTTTATATTAAAAAAAAAGTATTTTTAACAATTTTTTTAAGGATGGCCTCACTATGACAACTTTGCCATTTCTGCCATTTTGCTTTCTAAAGACAATTTGGCAGGTCACAAAATAACAGATATCATCGTAAGCCATTTACATTTTTTGTACAGGTTGCGATAAAAGGAATGATTGTAACCCGCAGGTTACGATAGCAAAACTAAAGACTTAAAAATGAAATTCAATGAGAATGAAAAAGAGGTTACGTGATTTGTATTTGTCGTAAACTCCAGGTAACCTGAACGATCGCTCCCGTGTTATTTTGTTGTCTGATTGGATAATCTGAATGACTCAGGAAGACATGCAAATTCTCTGGTCATTTTTATAAAAAATTTTCTATTCAAAACGCCTTTCTTGTCTATGTGTTGACAAACTAAGAAATACATCCATTGTATATGAGTACAGTAAAACTTGCTTTAGTGACCACCTGTGTATAAAGATCCCCTAGTCACAAAGACTGTTTCTTCCTGTCCCCAATAGTACCATTTGTGTACAAATCAACCTCTATATAGAGACTACCTCCCTAATAAGACCGTTTTCTTGTGTCCCTAAGGAGGTCTTTACATACAAGTTTCACTGTAGAGATAAGCCAATATGTAAATTGTAATCACATGCACGCTTGAGATAAGCTTACGTGTTAAGTATATGTACAGTAGAACATGTCCCTAAGGGGGTCTTCATATACAAGTTTCACTGTATTTAGAGATAAGCTTACTTGTTAAGTATATGTACAGTAGAACATGTCCCTAAGGGGGTCTTCATATACAAGTTCCACTGTATTTAGAGATAAGCTTACTTGTTAAGTATATGTACAGTAGAACATGTCCCTAAGGGGGTCTTCATATACAAGTTTCACTGTATTTAGAGATAAGCTTACTTGTTAAGTATATGTACAGTAGAACATGTCCCTAAGGGGGTCTTCATATACAAGTTTCACTGTATTTAGAGATAAGCTTACTTGTTAAGTATATGTACAGTAGAACATGTCCCTAAGGGGGTCTTCATATACAAGTTTCACTGTATTTAGAGATAAGCTTACTTGTTAAGTATATGTACAGTAGAACATGTCCCTAAGGGGGTCTTCATATACAAGTTTCACTGTATTTAGAGATAAGCTTACTTGTTAAGTATATGTACAGTAGAACATGTCCCTAAGGGGGTCTTCATATACAAGTTTCACTGTATTTAGAGATAAGCTTACTTGTTAAGTATATGTACAGTAGTAAACATGTCCCTAAGGGGGTCTTCATATACAAGTTTCACTGTATTTAGAGATAAGCTTACTTGTTAAGTATATGTACAGTAGAACATGTCCCTAAGGGGTCTTCATATACAAGTTTCACTGTATTTAGAGATAAGCTTACTTGTTAAGTATATGTACAGTAGAACATGTCCCTAAGGGGGTCTTCATATACAAGTTTCACTGTATTTAGAGATAAGCTTACTTGTTAAGTATATGTACAGTAGAACATGTCCCTAAGGGGGGTCTTCATATACAAGTTTCACTGTATTTAGAGATAAGCTTACTTGTTAAAGTATATGTACAGTAGAACATGTCCCTAAGGGGGTCTTCATATACAAGTTTCACTGTATTTAGAGATAAGCTTACTTGTTAAGTATATGTACAGTAGAACATGTCCCTAAGGGGGTCTTCATATACAAGTTTCACTGTATTTAGAGATAAGCTTACTTGTTAAGTATATGTATAGAAAACCTTGTCTTGAGAGACCACCCCATCTCCCATTGAAATGTGGTCTCTCAAAACAGGTGGTCTCTCAAAACAGGTTTTATTTAGAGAGATTTTCAAGTGAGTGGTTTTCAAAATGTGGTCTCTCAAAACAGGTGGTCTCTCAAAACAGGTTTTATTTAGAGAGATTTTCAAGTGAGTGGTTTTTAAAATGTGGTCTCTCAAAACAGGTGGTCTCTCAAAACAGGTTTTATTTAGAGAGATTTTCAAGTGAGTGGTTTTCAAAATGTGGTCTCTCAAAACAGGTGGTCTCTCAAAACAGGTTTTATTTAGAGAGATTTTCAAGTGAGTGGTTTTCAAAATGTGGTCTGTCAAGACAGGTGGTCTTTTAAGACAAGTGGTCTCTCAAAATCGGTTTTACTTACAGAGATATTAGTAAAATGTGTCTCAAAAGATGGGTGGTCTTTGAAGATCGTGGTCTGTCATAACAGGCTTTACTGTATTTCTAACGCACCACAAACATAATAACCAAAATCATGTAATTGTTCATAATGATATCACATAAAATGTGGCATCCCGGAGCGATACTTTCTCTGTGCATTTTTCTGTCAGACAGGAAGGTTTATGTGTAGTAGAACATGCAGAATCACAAAACACGACATTAAACCTTGAACATAGCTGGTAGGTACTACAAAATATACTATACAAAACCAAAGTCGGAACGATAAGTTCACAACGAAAAAAATCATGATGTATTCACGAATAACAGCAATGAAATGAGCAGAAAGACGCAGGATTGATCGTAAATTTTGGCACAAAGTGTGTGATCAGTTTCCCAAGTTATCTAAATTCCAAGATCACCGAGCATTTTTATGATCCACTGCTGGTTTTTTACCTTGAAAAATGTAAGGATATATTCATAAACGCAAAAGATAAACATTATGTAGAATTAAGTCCTTGAAGGCTCTGGCACTGAAATTTACCGACAATTCTCATTTTATAGGTTGTAAATACTTTAAATGAAGTTAAAACTTATATGTCAGCTTCCAATTGACAGTCACTCCCTCCGATGAGATTTTGTTTGCATAGTTTTAGATACCAATGCTACGATAAAATATTTCTCAAAAACATTTGTTTAAGACAATGAAGTACGGGTGTATTACTACTTTTCTTTTTTATCTCTTAAGTTTTTTTCCATCTTACAAATATTCTTTATGTAATTTTTACATTTCACAATTCTTCTCAATTTCTTCACTTTATTTTCTTGTTTTACACCAAATAAAAAATATTTGGTTATATGGTGGCAGCCATTTTATTTTATGGTGGAGGAGAGAACCGGAAGAGACTAACAAACCTACTGGCAACCTTTCTCACCAAATCAGCGCAGATTCCACCGGGGCTCGGACCTGCGCTGATCAGAGGTGTGAGATTTCATGGTTCAAAGCGTGATGCTCTAAAACAGAAGCCCCACTTTTTATTTTCTTACAATTCCCCAAATTTTGGTTTCTTTCCATTAATGGTCTAAAATCCTGAGCTTTTCTGGGAAACAAGTCAGATCTAACGCTATTTAAATATTCATACAAACAAAATGTTTATTTCATCAGTAATACAACATACTTGTATTACCTGGCATTGTATTCTAGTATTATTTTTTTTTTATCTCACAATCTGACATCGAGTGTTCGACCTTGTTTGATTCTTTCATGAAGTCAAACAAAAATCTGTGTGTAAACATATTGATAGCACTGAACAAGGTCGAGTGGTAATTCATTATACGTGCATGAAAAAAAAAAAAAAAAAAAAAAAAAAAAAGGAGAGGGTGAGAGAGAGAAATATACTAAAATGTTAATAATAAAAAAAAACCAAAAACACATCACATCACAACCATAGACATTTCTCAGAAAGTGATCCAGCACTTACATAATCCATGCAAAATGGTGCCTGGACACAGGTGGTGTAATCTAAGAACTTTTCCCAAACAACTAAAATATCATACAGTCCTGTCCTTAGCACTGCTATAATGCTGTGCTTCAATAGCAACAAAAATAATGTAAACGTTGATATTTTCGCGTGTTGTTAACATCATGATTTTCTTGTGCAAACTATACATGGTTTTTTTTTCATGTGCAATCCATATGCAGGGGTTTTCTTGTGCAAACCCTATGTGGGGGTTTCCTTGTGCAAACCCTATGTGGGGGTTTTCTGGTGCAAACCCTATGTGGGGGTTTCCTTGTGCAAACCCTATGTGGGGGTTTTCTTGTGCAAACCCTATGTGGGGGTTTTCTTGTGCAAACCCTATGTGGGTGTTTCCTTGTGCAAACCATATGCAGATGTTTTCTTGTGCAAACCAAACATGGAGGTTTTCTTAATTTACACGAAAAACTCTTCTTCACATATTTAGTGTATACCTTTGGATGATACGAACACTAGATTCCCCACAGCAGACCTTTCAAACCAGGGCATAACAATTTGTGACAATTTATCTACAGCTAAAGTAATGTAAGAATAAACCGGAACAAGAAACCAGTGCCAAAGTAATGTAACCATAAACCTGAACAAGAAACCAGTGCTAGAGTAATGTAACCATAAACCTGAACAAGAATCCAGTGCTAGAGTAATGTAACCATAAACCTGAACAAGAAACCAGTGCCAAAGTAATGTAACCATAAACCTAAACAAGAAACCAGTGCCAAAGTAATGTAACCATAAACCTGAACAAGAAACCAGTGCTAGAGTAATGTAACCATATACCTGAACAAGAAACCAGTGCCAAAGTAATGTAACCATAAACCTGAACAAGAAACCAGTGCCAAAGTAATGTAACCATAAACCTGAACAAGAAACCAGTGCTAGAGTAATGTAACCATAAACCTGAACAAGAAACCAGTGCCAAAGTAATGTAACCATAAACCTAAACAAGAAACCAGTGCCAAAGTAATGTAACCATAAACCTGAACAAGAAACCAGTGCTAGAGTAATGTAACCATAAACCTGAACAAGAATCCAGTGCTAGAGTAATGTAACCATAAACCTGAACAAGAAACCAGTGCCAAAGTAATGTAACCATACCTAAACAAGAAACCTGAACAAGAAACCAGTGCTAGAGTAATGTAACCATAAACCTGAACAAGAATCCAGTGCTAGAGTAATGTAACCATAAACCTGAACAAGAAACCAGTGCCAAAGTAATGTAACCATAAACCTAAACAAGAAACCAGTGCCAAAGTAATGTAACCATAAACCTGAACAAGAAACCAGTGCCAAAGTAATGTAACCATAAACCTGAACAAGAAACCAGTGCTAGAGTAATGTAACCATAAACCTGAACAAGAAACCAGTGCCAAAGTAATGTAACCATAAACCTGAACAAGAAACCAGTGCCAAAGTAATGTAACCATAAACCTGAACAAGAAACCAGTGCTAGAGTAATGTAACCATAAACCTGAACAAGAAACCAGTGCTAGAGTAATGTAAATATAAACTTTGAGTCTGTCAGTAAGGTGGTTTTAATAGCTAGGTTCCACTGTACTTTGCAATCAAATAAATGTATGTGTCACTAAAACCTAAATCATAAATATTCTAGTACTCTTTATTTTCTGTTATGTTTGAAATTCCTGTTACTTTTTTTTTCTCTTCGTTTTTTGTAACATTTATCAGAGAAAAAAACAAGGAAGTCAAAATTGAAGAATGGCAACATTAACTGCTGTTGGCTTATTACTTCAGAAATGACAAATTTTCAATATCCTCATGCTTTTTCCCCCCCCCCCGAAATTTATGTTCGGCACTTACAAGTAAAAATCTATATGAGTTGGCAGTTCACTAAGGGTTTTATCTACAAGTAATTACATAAAACAGATCTAAAAGCACCTGGTATCAGACACTCTATTGCTGTGATAATATGTCCGTCTATTTACGGCTACAGCAGCAGAGCAGTGTATGTATGATACGGGATTCCTTCATCAGTCGAGTCAAATCAACAATGTCACATCACAAGAGGAACTCTTCAAACAGCTGAGTGTTTACAGACTTTCAGTGAGTGTTGTGTAATGTCATGATTGCTAAGATCTATGTAACATAATGAAAGATCATTCTGAAGTTCATATTAACACGGGGCTGAATTATTCACCCTTCCACAAAACATTTGACCTACATTTCATGAAATTTCCAATTTTTTTTTTTTGTTATCAATATTCAAGATTTGCTACACTACAAAATGAAGAGAATCAGCCCAGTTTTTTATTTTTAAAATTTTAAATCATGTTTTATGCAATGCTTGACAATTCTTCAGTTATATGATGGTGACCGGATTTTATTGGTGGAGGGAAAGAACTTGGTTACAATGTAAGAAGAGAAGAAATGGGAAGAGACCACCTGCCTTCCACAAGTAAAACTGGCAAACTTTCTCACAAAGTCCTCTTAGGTTCCAGCGGGGCTCGAACCTGCGGTGACCAAAAGAGAGACTTTATGGTTCAAAGTGCAGTGCCCTAACCACTCGGCCACCAAATGTTTTAGAAAATGTTAATCTTAACACGCAACATACACGCAAGCACACGCACACAATCATGAAGGATGAAGCAAGGCAGTGTAGCACAATACATGACCTCGTAAAACAAGTGAAACAATCTGTCCTTCATCTAACTTGACTCTATTTGTCTGCCAGTCGTTATTTTAATCTTTGTGGCAGAGATGGAAAAAAAAAAATGAAAAGCCTGTCCCAGATTTCAACCCCTGACAAACACTTGCTGAATGGATGCTCAATTAAAATTCTAGAAAACAATCTTGGATGCTAATAAATGAAAAACAAGATGTGTTTGTGAAACACAAATGCCCCCAGTCCCAACAAATTTCTATGCTGGCAAATACATGCATTATGTATACTTTAAATAGTGCAATGTCCTACATTTTGACCCCACTCCATCCACAGTAGCATGTGATGTCAGTGAAATGTGAGCAACCCTTAGATGAACTTACAGTCTAAGTTTGGTTAGTGTATCACAATCCAAATTTGAAATATTTCACTTTATATATAAAATGAAATTATTATATATAAAATGGACAGACAGACAGACGGACACACAAACAGACAGATGGATGATCCAAACACTAGATGCCCAAGTGGACCTTTTAGGCTGGGAGCATATAAACAACGATAAAAGTTTTATACTATAATGTCCAAAACAACGCCATCAAAACTGGGTATGGCCAGGGGCCTTAACTCCTGTTTTGGGTCCAACTTTACAATGGTGACCCTGTTTTTTTTAAATGGTAGAGGGGACAGGGGAATACTGTTACACTGTGCCAGAAAAAGAAAAAAAATGTTGTTAGCTTTTCACAAGTAAAACTTCTCAAAAAAATGCATTGATGAGACTTCATGTTTAAAGTGTGATGCTCTAGCCACTCTACCATGGATTCTCAACCGCTCTAGAAATATAATCCAGCCGAAAAATATCAAATGCCAGCTTTAGACTACAAGTACAAAGATTTATGGTCAATTTATCAAACATTGTACATGTAAAATATATCTTACATACAGAAATAAAACTGGATTCAGAACTAGACAATGTGCCTCTTGTTCACCATCACAACAGCTTAAGATGAAACAGTTAATACAACGATGCACACTTGAACCTCTTAAAGAGTTGTACATATATGTAAAATATTCTATCCTTTTAATTCATATAAATACACAATTTTGAAATCTTTTTATCTTTTTTTTACTTTTTTTTCATGTATTTATTCAGAGATAAAACATGCGTAATCTTATACACCAATATGCTCCTTGTGAACCATCATTTTGTCACTGAAGATAGAGAAAAAGTACAAAAAAGCATTAATGGGAGATAACTCTAAAGATCAGCTATATGTTCTTGTTATTACAAATTGGCTAAAATTATATTACTTTTCACAAGGCAAATTACAGCAGTAAAAACACATGCACACACACAAAACATGCACACACACAAAACATGCACACACACATGCACAAGACTCACAAAAACAAACACACTCAAAACACATACTTACTCACACATACACAAAAAACAAAACACACACACATACTCATACAAAACACACACACACACATAAGACACACACAAAAACAAACACATAAACACATGCACAAGAATTTTATTACATAATTTGCCATCATTATCTATAATCATAATTTTTTTCTCATATTCTTCAAATCATGGCATCTCAAGGATATTAACAATTAAATGTTTTTGTAGTAAACTGAACATGAATTGTGTTACAAAAATAACTGCAGTAATAACCTTTCACAAAACCAGAAATTTTCAAATATAAAAATTTGTTTAATGCAACTTCTGACATCCATCCAGAATTATTATGTAACAGAATCCAATCCTGTTTTCTTTAAATCATTGTAAAATGTGAAGCAGTTGCAAAAACATCAATTAATTTCAGTGAATTATAGATCTATATTTAACATCAAGGCCACTGGATCTTTGATATATTCCTAATGAAATAGAGAAGAGTTCATTTACAGGTAAATACTGAGGATTTACACAGTTAATTTATTATTTCATCTTTTTGTTTCAAGGATGATTCACATCCGATCTTTTACACAGAGTTGTCGATCCATTCACTCTCCTTCAATCTGTCAAAGTCTAAAAAGTAGTCCCAAAACACATGGTCGTGTAACCAAGAGAATGAATAGATAAACCAAATTACTCATAATAGGAATACTTTACACAAAAATATAGTCCCTACATAAATAGCCATTTTTAAAAAGTATTATTGCCTCAAATAGTCTTTTATTCTATATCCAAACTAAATATACAAGCAAAAAGGAAATAGCTTGTAAAGAGCAAACTGTAGAGACATTTACATATTTTACAAGAATCTTGTAAAATTGAGACATTGTCAGAGATTGGTCAGGAGTGCAAGGACAGACATCTCTGTGTAAGATATTAGATTCATACCACAATCAACAATTGTTGAGTTATACTGTGATGGCCAGTTTTCAACCATTTCAATGCCCACTGACTAAAATGAACTGGTCCCATACAAAAGATAAGACTCTACCATTAAGATACTTGGGAATGTATGGGTTACATGAGGAGAAAACATGAAGGTAACAGAATATGTAGATGTCTCTGTAGGCTTTTTTTCTCCAGTTCCCATGGGAACAATATTCTGCACTATTCCCAATCACAAAGTTGTCTTTAGGAGAGATCCCCTTGTGTCTCTGTATGTGTGTGAATGTGTGTGTGTTATGAATGTAACATTATACAAAATTGTAAAAATAATTGTCAGAAAATCTTTTAACTTGAATTTTAAGTTATAAGTGAACCAAAATTAATTCCCTTTTACAAAATTCATGTGATTAATATTATCAATATGGTGAGTATCGGAACTTAACTTTTGATCAGTACTGTCCATTCACCAAATGAGGAGATACATACACATTGAATGCATTTGTATAAACTGCAGTTTAGGAGTACTGGTAAATTAACACCATTTGAGTGTATCCCTACCTTTACTCTTTACTGCCTGTACATTACACTTTACGCAATGATTTACATCATTTCGTAATTATGTATAAAGTCAAAAACGGTGTCAATAATTAAAACGGCAATTTAGTTTGGCACTGGTTAGCACGTGTATACATTAAGATATGGAAATAAATCCTCACACAAAAAGTAAACTAAATCGATAAAAGTTTCAAATTTTATTTTAAAGAGTTTAATGTTGCTCCCGATTCATGCAAACCCACAATACTAAAGAAAGATATTTAAACATTTAATTATTGGAAACTAAATCCTCCTGTATCCATTAACAATTTTCACAACAAAATAAATATAGATATTAGATTGTACTCAATGTCACCAGTCACACACAGAATCTGTGTTTAAATGCTTGCATTACCAGTGCATTGTCATTATTATGATTTTTGGTAATGATGACATCGGAAAAATATAAATTGTAAGATGGATTTTCTCAAATTTCAAATCTGTTCTATCTACTGAAAAAAAGTGTTAGGATCACAGATTAAAGATTTGATGGCATAGTGGCTGCATTTTAAAAGGTGGTCATTATATTCAAGTCTAATTCCTAACATATGCCTATTTTTGGTTGGGGTGTAAGGTGGGAAGGTTAGGCAATTTCAACTATTTCATTTTTTTTTTTTCAGATTTGGAGGCTGTGTTTTGAAGGTGGTCACTATATTCAAGCCTAGTCCGTGACATTTGCTTATTATTTGTGGGGGTTTGGCAATTTTTACTATTTCATTTTTTTTTTTTCAGATTTGGAGGCTGTGTTTTGAAGGTGGTCACTATATTCAAGCCTAGTCCGTGACATTTGCTTATTATTTGTGGGGGTTTGGCAATTTTTACTATTTCATCTTTTTTTTTCAGATTTGGAGGCTGTGTTTTGAAGGTGGTCACTATATTCAAGCCTAGTCCGTGACATTTGCTTATTATTTGTGGGGGTTTGGCAATTTTTACTATTTCATCTTTTTTTCAAGGTTGGAGGTAAATGTATATATCTAATTATTGAATATCATTCTTTTTATCGTTTTAAAAATATTAGCCCAATTAACTCATCAACCCCTGAAAAACAATGGACTCTTCAGTAAATCAATAACCTAGACTAGTCCAAATGTTTCTTTAGGAGTGAGCGAGTTAAGACACATGGGATTGATGAAGAGCAAAAGTGTCTTGAGACGCTTTAAGAGCCGCTCTTGTGATCATATTAGTAGACCATATTATATAACAATACATCTCACATTTTAAAAGTCGACAATACGACAATTTCTTTTTTATATCAGACATTTTTTTTTTTTCAATTGGCATTAAATTATCTGAAGAATCAGAAGAGTAAATTGAAATTGATTTACCTAAAAGATAAAAAAAGGAAATTGAAACTGATTTATTTCAAGAAATAGATTTTAAAACAAAGAATTTAACATTTATTTATGCGATATTCACTTGACGTTTGATTTAAGTCAATATTTTTTTAACGCATCTAACGGACTGCTATTGACAAGTACAAGAGTTATGTAAACACACGGAATACAAAGTTAAGCCAACAGAATGTCAAGTTATATCACAGAAAATTCTTATCTTCACAAAACGTAAAGAAAACATTTCTCGAACCACACTTATAATGATAAATGGTAACATGCTCCATTAAGCTTGAAAATTACCTTTAAATTGACACTGTAAATTTAAATGATATCGAGAGGTAATAGCTCGTAAATTGTAAGTGTGACTGATACCCCAGCAAGAACAATTAAGTCGGTGATTTAATTACAGCGTAATCTCTTCCCAGTCACACGTATATCAAAGGTAATCAAGATAAACACCAATTTTCTTATCCAGAGTAGTTTTGCCAGCCCACGAGGTGACAAAAGAGCAGAGAGTACATTTAAAAAGAGCAAAGAAGAACAGGGGAGAGGGGCGGGACTGATAGTCTTTACAATGAAGGCGAGGAATGGAGAAGAAAGGCAGAGGGCAGAGTTAATAGATTACAGTGATAATGAGAAGTGGAGAAGAACTGGATAAGGCAAAACTGATAATTGAAATGAGGCCAAAGTGGAGAAGAAAGGCAGAGGGCAGAATTACTAGATTACAGATAAAGATGAGAAGTAGCAAAGAACTGAAGAAGGGCAAAACTTATAATTCACAGTGAAGGCAATGGAGTGGAGAAGAAAGGCAGAGGGCAGAAGTGACCGATTATGGTGACATTGAGAAATGGAGAAGGGCAAAAGTTATACATTGGAGGCAAAGGAGAGGATAAGAAAAGGCAAAGGGCAAAGTAACAGACCATGGTGACAATGAGAATTGGAGAAGAATTCAACTGGAGAAGGGCAAAACATAATTCACAGTGAAGGCAAAGGAGTGGAGAAGACAGGCAGAGGGCATAACTAATAGATTATACACATAATTAATGATAGGAAATGGGGAAAACTGATATTTTACACAGGGATTCCAAGAAGTGGAGAAGAATGGGAGAAGGGCAGATCTAATGATTTTTAGTGATTGTAAAAAGTGGAGTAGAACTAGAGAAGGGCAGAACTGATGGTTTTATAGTGATTGTAAAGAAGGGAGGAGAACTAGAGTAGGGCAGAACTGATGTTTTTATAGTGATTGTAAGGAGTGGAGGAGAACTAGAGTAGGGCAGAACTGATGTTTTTATAGTGATTGTAAAGAAGGGAGGAGAACTAGAGAAGGGCAGAACTGATGTTTTTATAGTGATTGTAAAGAGTAGAGGAGAACTAGCGTAGGGCAGAACTGATGTTTTTATAGTGATTGTAAAGTAGATTGAGAACTAGAGTAGAGGAACTGATGTTTTTTATAGTGATTGTAAAGAAGGGAGGAGAACAGAGAAGGGCAGAACTGATGTTTTTATAGTGATTGTAAACAGTAGAGGAGTAAGGGCAGAACTGATGTTTTTATAGTGATTGAAAGAAGGGAGGAGAACTAGAGAAGGGCAGAACTGATGTTTTTATAGTGATTGTAAAGAAGGCAGGAGAACTAGAGATGATGGCTTTATAGTGATTGTAAACAGTAGAGGAGAACTAGCGTAGGGCAGAACTGATGTTTTTATAGTGATTGTAAACAGTAGAGGAGAACTAGAGTAGGGCAGAACTGATGTTTTTATAGTGATTGTAAAGAAGGGAGGAGAACTAGAGAAGGGCAGAACTGATGTTTTTATAGTGATTGTAAAGAAGGGAGGAGAACTAGAGAAGAGCAGAACTGATGTTTTTATAGTGATTGTAAGAAGGAGTGAACTAGAGAAGGGCAGAACTGATGGCTTTATAGTGATTGTAAAGAAGGGAGGAGAACTAGAGTAGGGCAGAACTGATGGCTTTATAGTGATTGTAAAGAAGGGAGGAGAACTAGGAGGAGAACTTTATAGTGATTGTAAAGAAGGGAGGAGAACTAGAGAAGGGCAGAACTGATGTTTTTATAGTGATTGTAAAGAAGGGAGGAGAACTAGAGAAGGGCAGAACTGATGTTTTTATAGTGATTGTAAAGAGTGGAGGAGAACTAGAGAAGGGCAGAACTGATGTTTTTATAGTGATTGTAAACAGTGGAGGAGAACTAGAGTAGGGCAGAACTGATGGTTTTATAGTGATTGTAAAGAAGGGAGGAGAACTAGAGAAGGGCAGAACTGATGTTTTTATAGTGATTGTAAAGAAGGGAGGAGAACTAGAGAAGGGCAGAACTGATGTTTTTATAGTGATTGTAAGGAAGGGAGGAGAACTAGAGAAGGGCAGAACTGATGTTTTTATAGTGATTGTAAGGAGTGGAGGAGAACTAGAGAAGGGCAGAACTGATGTTTTTATAGTGATTGTAAACAGTAGAGGAGAACTAGAGAAGGGCAGAACTGATGTTTTTATAGTGATTGTAAACAGTAGAGGAGAACTAGAGAAGGGCAGAACTGATGTTTTTATAGTGATTGTAAGGAGTGGAGGAGAACTAGAGAAGGGCAGAACTGATGTTTTTATAGTGATTGTAAGGAGTGGAGGAGAACTGATGATGTTTTTATAGTGATTGTAAACAGTGGAGGAGAACTAGAGAAGGGCAGAACTGATGTTTTATAGTGATTGTAAACAGTGAGGAGAACTAGAGAAGGGCAGAACTGATGTTTTTAAGTGATTGTAAGGAGGGAGGAACTAGAGAAGGGCAGAACTGATGTTTTTATAGTGATTGTAAGGAGTGGAGGAGAACTAGAGAAGGGCAGAACTGATGTTTTTATAGTGATTGTAAACAGTAGAGGAGAACTAGAGAAGGGCAGAACTGATGTTTTTTATAGTGATTGTAAGGAGTGGAGGAGAACTAGAGAAGGGCAGAACTGATGTTTTTATAGTGATTGTAAGGAGTGGAGGAGAACTAGAGAAGGGCAGAACTGATGTTTTTTATAGTGATTGTGACAGTAGAGGAGAACTAGAGAAGAGAACTGATGTTTTATAGTGATTGTAAACAGTAGAGAGAGAGAAGGGCAGAACTGATGTTTTTATAGTGATTGTAAGGAGTGGAGGAGAACTAGAGAAGGGCAGAACTGATGTTTTTATAGTGATTGTAAGGAGTGGAGGAGAACTAGAGAAGGGCAGAACTGATGCTTTATAGTGATTGTAAAGAAGGGAGAAGAACTAGAGTAGAGAGAGATGTTTTTATAGTGATTGTAAAGAAGGGAGGAGAACTGAGTAGAACTGAAAATGTTTTTAAGTGATTGTAAAGAAGGGAGGAGAACTAGAGTAGGGCAGAACTGATGTTTTTATAGTGATTGTAAAGAAGGAGGAGAACTAGAGAAAAATGTTTTTATAATTTAAAGAAGGGAGGAGAACTAGAGTAGGGCAGAACTGATGTTTTTATAGTGATTGTAAGGAGTGGAGGAGAACTAGAGAAGGGCAGAACTGATGTTTTTATAGTGATTGTAAGGAGTGGAGGAGAACTAGAGAAGGGCAGAACTGATGTTTTTATAGTGACTGTAAGGAGTGGAGGAGAACTAGAGAAGGGATAGAACTGATGTTTTTATAGTGATTGAAACAGTAGAGGAGAACTAGAGAAGGGCTAACTGATGTTTTATAGTGATTGTAAAACAGTAAGGATACTAGAGTAGGGCAGAACTGATGTTTTTATAGTGATTGTAAGGAGAGAGGAGAACTAGAGAAACAGAACATGTGATTTTAAGGAGTGGAGGAGAACTAGAGAAGGGCAGAACTGATGTTTTTATAGTGATTGTAAACAGTAGAGGAGAACTAGAGAAGGGCAGAACTGATGTTTTATAGTGATTGTAAACAGTAGAGGAGAACTAGAGTAGGGCAGAACTGATGTTTTTATAGTGATTGTAAACAGTAGAGGAGAACTAGAGTAGGGCAGAACTGATGTTTTTATAGTGATTGTAATTAGTGAACTAGCGTAGGGCAGAACTGATTTTTTATAGTGATTGTAAAGAAGGGAGGAGAACTAGAGAAGGGCAGAACTGATGTTTTTATAGTGATTGTAAGGAGTGGAGGAGAACTAGAGTAGGGCAGAACTGATGTTTTTATAGTGATTGTAAAGAGTGGAGGAGAACTAGCGTAGGGCAGAACTGATGTTTTATAGTGATTGTAAAGAAGGGAGGAGAACTAGAGAAGGGCAGAACTGATGGTTTTTTCAATGGAGGAGAGGAGTAGAGAAGGGGACATAACTAGTAGATTATATTAAATATGAGAAGTGGAGAAGAATGAGAGAGGAATAGAAGAACTGGTAGTTCAAAATGAAGTTGAGAAGTGTAGAAAAATTGAAGAAGGGCAAAATTTATAATTTACGGTGAAGGCAAGTGAAGAACAAAAGAGGGTGAAGTGGAGAAGAACTGAAGAAGGGTACAACCATAACTTTTATAGTGAATGCAAGGAATGGGAGATGGCAAGTGATAAAATTTGTATTGATAGCGAGATCTAGAAAGGTCAAAATACAAGTACATATATAAGAGAGACAATTAAACAGAACATGTGTTTATAACACTTCTGATGTCATACAGGATAAAAATACAAATATGCCCACCTATAATAATCTACTAAAATACTGTATGTGTATTTTGTAGCGCACTCATATTTTAGCACTCTCAGGGGGTACAGACTTATTAGTGCAATCTTGAATTTGCACAATTAATTTCATCAGCTTTGTCGTGTATACAGAATGACAGGATTGGGAAATTTTAGTGCTGCCCTTGAATTAGTGCAATGGCTTGAGCGCGAAAGGCGCTAATATTAGAATATCGCTAAAATAAGTAGAAGTACAGTATGGTGAGTGCGTGTTAGTTTATGAGTATATTAGTTTGTGTGTGTGTGTGTGCATTCCTCTGTGTGTGTACCTGTGTGTATAAGTGTGTGTGTGTGTGTGTGCATGTTTGTGCCTGTATAGGTATGTGTGTGTATATGTGTGTGTGTATGTGTTTGTCTGTATAGGTGTATGTGTGTGTTTGTGCCTGTATAGGTGTGTGTGCCTATGTGTATAAGTGTGTGTGTCTGTGTGTATATTTGTATGTTTGTTTGTGCCTGTATAGGTGTGTGTGCCTATGTGTATAAGTGTGTGTGTGTGTGTGTATATTTGTGTTTGTTTGTGCCTGTATAGGTGTGTGTATGTATGTGTGTTTGTGCTTGTATAGGTGTGTGTGTGTGTCTGTGTATATTTGTGTGTTTGTTTGTGCCTGTATAGGTGTGTGTGCCTATGTGTATAAGTGTGTGTGTGTGTCTGTGTGTATAAGTGTGTGTGCCTGTGTGTATATGTGTGTGTGTTTGTTTGTGCCTATATAGGTATGTGTGTGTGTGCCTGTGTGTATAAGTGTGTGTGTGCCTATGTGTATATGTGTGTTTGTTTGTGCCTGTATAGGTGTGTGTGTGTGTGTGTGTGTGTGTGAAAACTGACACTCACAAATCATTTGATTCATTTTGTAAGTATTTTATACTATTCATGTGAAACAGTACAAACTTGTCACTGCCTAAAACTGTCAAGATTATGAAAAGCGTTGGGAACTTTGTAACATCTCTGTAATGTACACTTCATGAATACGTGAAACTTATTATTATTTATTTTTTCAAGCTAAGCTCTCTGGAGAAACTCTAGAGTAATCAAAGATTACAAAGCTCATCTAACATCAATACAGAGTAATCAAATATGCCAAAGTTTCCAAAGCTTACTTCACACCATAAAAGAGTAATCAAAGATTACATGAACAAAGCTAATCTAACACTAAAATAGAGTAATCAAAGATTATGAAGCTCCCCTCACACTAACAGAGTAATCAAAGATTACATGTACATAACTAATCTAACACTAAAATAGAGTAATCAAAGATTATGAAGCTCCCCTCACACTAACAGAGTAATCAAAGATTACATGGACAAAGCTAATCTAACACTAAAATAGAGTAATCAAAGATTATGAAGCTCCCCTCACACTAACAGTAATTATAGATTACATGTACATAGCTAATCTAACAATAAAATAGAGTAATCAAAGATCATGAAGCTCTCCTCAAACTATCAGAGTAATCAAAGATTAGAAACCTCACTGAGCCCACATCAACATAAAATAATGAAAAATTACACAACTCACCTCACACCAACACAGAGTAAAGGGGGGGAGGGGTTAGCATCAGTCCCCCTCAACATCGTAGAGGTGAAGAAATGCTTAAAAATGACATTGCCTTAGAGAAATACAAGCTGTCAAAATGGATATTCTTTGTATTAAAATTTTCAACGATATTTTATACAAATAAAATGTTCTTAAAAAATCCCATGTTGCAAAAAACTTACTATAATGTTGTAATTTGTGAAGAGAAACAGTCGAGTTAACATTGGATTTTCTTTAACTCATCAACCCCTGAAAAACAATGGACTCTTCTGTAAATCAATGACTAAGGCTAGTCCAAATGTGTCTTTAGGGTTGAATGTGTTAATGGATGCAACTAAAATGAATCTTCAGCATATTTAATTAATTCTAAGCAATACATTCATGATATGTTAAAAAATTTGGTTTTTTTTTTAAATCAAAAAGTTCAGGTCTAATTGTGGGATATTTCTTTCTTTATTTTTTTTTATCAAAATGACAACCTGTATGACTTTAAACTTGAAAGATAGAGAAACTACCAAGAAAAAATACACTTCTATCAGCCACATTCTATAGCAAGCAACTGTGTAATGTCATACAAAGTGGAACTACCGAGACAACATCACCGCCATCCTAGTCTGCACCCACAGCTTGTAACAACACACATTTATACATCCATACAGAAAGTTAAAATTCCTGAAGCCATCTTATCTGATCAGAATCAAGTGATCCCTATCCAACACATTGTAAATAAGAGTAGCTGGAAGAAACAATATAATACATGTTGGGAGTATTACTACATGTAAAGAGTATAGGAATCACCAACAGCCAACTGCCTCAGTAACACACTGTTAACCACACATGAAAGGGTGTAACAACAAACCCATTCTGTTCTATAGGTCGAATTATCCTGACAGTGCTCGACTTTAAACATCAGGAAAATAGAATCTCTGAATTATCGATGTAGAAATGATATAGTTGAAACTTACCTTATAATTTCCTTCTCTTCATTTAACTTCTGCAGACTCTTGTGAATTCAATTTACTCCCCTCGATATATAAATATATATAAATCCTGTAACAGGAAAAAAAAAATCGTTGGTGTCAGTGTCTTTAAATCAACGGTACACATCACAAGTATCAATAAAAACAAAATTACACCCTCTTTACGAGTCGACATTTAAGTATCATCTGATCACAGTTTATCGCACATAACAGCAATTTTTATGCCAACCTTCAAATACGTCTTACAGTGTAATTTGCATGTATACAAAACTTGAGATATCACAAGAGTTTACATGTTGATTTTCAAACCGAGTCTTTTGTTTGTTTTATTTACTGCTGGCAGTATTTGAGACAGCGAGTTCCATCGCGGGTATATGTGTACTTAGTATTAAATTGGAAATTTATAGCACAGTAAATTATGTCCCAATTCATTCAAGGAGGCATAACTTTAACCTTGTCCATTTAGCGATTTTACTTCAAATTATCGGATCTGATGCTTGTGAGCTTATGGTGTTTAGTGTAATTTAGGTGACACTTAGCATACAACAAGAAGGACAATCATGTATGCTGCTGGTAGAGTACATACATTTTATATAGATATATATGTATAATGCACTAAAATGACTAACAACACAGGTTAGTTTTTGGGACGACCTTTCTCTTCCTCAGGACCACCAGATTAAAATAACATAAATATAACACGCATACACATACACTCACACACAAACACACACAACCAGAATACGAAAGAAATGCTACATGATTACAGGGTTATCAATAGAAATATTCATTCCCAAAAATCGAATTTTCAAACTAACAACAAAACCCCTCACATAATCAGGGGTCTCAAGATCGTTATCAAAGTGCAGTTTATGAGAACATTTTTGTCAGGAATCGGAAGTACAGTCAAGGGAACAGGTAAAAGTAGCCATTACAGACAGGTGGCCTTTATAAAGAGGACACCTGCCTTTGAATGGCCTTTATAGGCAGGTGTCCTTTAATGCAAATGTGACTGTATAGTCAAAATTTGAACAAAAAGAAATCATAGGGTCTACCCCAAAAATAACTTATATCACCAGTTAAGAAATGAAAGTCCCGAATTACCTAATTTACATGTCTGATGAACAAGATAGTGGATACTTGGATACTTTGTGATCAATTTCCTCTTTGTATATTTACATTCATGTACACTAAATATGTTAAAAGTAATACCTTAAAATAAATCATACAATTAAAACAAAACCACAACATACACACAAATTGAGTAATCATTACAAAATATGGTAAGCATTAACACAAAACAACAGTTAGTTTTAAAGCAGACACTCGACTTGTGATAATCACTGCTGTGTATGTGTACACGTTTCTTTGTCTGCGCTATTTGTCTCCCTTGAGCAGACTTTTTTTATTTTTAGCATCTTCATGATTTTAAATCCTAATTTTCTATCCTTAGAAATCGCATCGTGGGGGGAGAAAAAAAAAGAAGAAATTTCTGAACATTTTGAAAATATCAATACTATCTTTTATTATAATTTAAATTTCAATAACAAAGATAATAAACGTAAAGTCATCTCCACTGACTTTATATCCAAAATCAATTTCTCTTGAAATATCTGATGGGAGCAACCAGGAAAAAATCTTTGAAAAGTGATTAAGTGTGTAATTGATGACGGAGTGATCGATGTCGTTTTACGGCTGCTGATAATAATAGTCTATAGATCTACAGTCAATTTTACTACTCTGTTGAGCTGATAGAAAAACTCTATAAACACATTGGCAAGACAATTTAATGGGTATTGCCACATTATTTCTGGACTTAATTGTATAACTGACGAGTTCCCTACATGTAAATCTATATTTCTCTGATCTATTGGAAATTACAGTTTAGTCCATTTCTTTATGGGTGACAGAAGCTCTTGTATCACCTGGCCTTAGCGGACAGAACCATGTAGAGTCAAACATTAAGGTCATGTATCATCATGACACACATGTGAAGTACAAAGTGCATGTATCAAGCCTGTATCATCATGACACACATGGGAAGTATAAAGTGCATGTATCAAGTCTGTATCATCATGACACTTATGGGAAGTATAAAGTACATGTATCAAGCCTGTATCATCATGACACACATGGGAAGTATAAAGTGCATGTATCAAGCCTGTATCATCATGACACACGTGGGAAGTATAAAATGCATGTATCAAGCCTGTATCATCATGACACATGTGGGAAGTATAAAGTGCATGTATCAAGCCTGTATCATCATGACACACACGTGGGAAGTATAAAGTGCATGTATCAAGTCTGTATCATCATGACACATGTGGGAAGTATAAAGTGCATGTATCAAGCCTGTATCATCATGACACATGTGGGAAGTATAAAGTGCATGTATCAAGCCTGTATCATCATGACACACATGGGAAGTATAAAGTGCATGTATCAAGTCTGTATCATCATGACACACATGGGAAGTATAAAGTGCATGTATCAAGCCTGTATCATCATGACACACATGTGAAGTATAAAGTGCATGTATCAAGCCTGTAACATCATAACACACATGGGAAGTATAAAGTGCATGTATCAAGCCTGTATCATCATGACACTTATGGGAAGTCATAAAGTGCATGTATCAAGCCTGTAACATCATGACACACGTGGGAAGTATAAAGTGCATGTATCAAGCCTGTATCATCATGACACACATGGGAAGTATAAAGTGCATGTATCAAGCCTGTATCATCATGACACACATGTGAAGTATAAAGTGCATGTATCAAGCCTGTATCATCATGACACACATGTGAAGTATAAAGTGCATGTATCAAGCCTGTAACATCATGACACACATGTGAAGTATAAAGTGCATGTATCAAGCCTGTATCATCATGACACACATGGGAAGTATAAAGTGCATGTATCAAGCCTTTAACATCATGACACACATGTGAAGTACAAAGTGCATGTATCAAGCCTGTATCATCATGACACACATGTGAAGTCATAAAGTGCATGTATCAAGCCTGTAACATCATGACACACATGTGAAGTACAAAGTGCATGTATCAAGCCTGTATCATCATGACACACATGGGAAGTATAAAGTGCATGTATCAAGCCTGTATCAGCCTATATATCAAAAGTGTTATAAATCTGCATTATACCTGGTAAAGTGCTATCAAGATAAAGTGACACATTCAGGGCACTTACAAATGGTACTATTGGCAGCAAAAAAATGGGTCTTTATACACAGGTGGTCACTAAAGCAGGTTTTACTGTATTTGTGCAGACAACTTGCCTATCACCTATTATGGTCTACTTTTCGTGTTGATAAATCAATTTCACTATATAAACATACCCAAACCAGCAGCCACCTGTCTAACATGGCCAGCAGCCAGTGATATACAAGACAAAATGCTTGGTCCCACTGTTTTCAGAAGCCATTTGTTTTAGGATGTTTGATCACATGATCTATATTTAGAAAACCTGTAAACAGGTTAGCTTGGCAGCACTGTAATGTACGTGATTTTGACACCTGATCATCTTAGCTGGGCAGCACTGTAATGTACATGATTTTGACACCTGATCATCTTAGCTGGGCAGCACTGTAATGTACATGATTTTGACACCTGATCATCTTAGCTGGGCAGCACTGTAATGTACGTGATTTTGACACCTGATCATCTTAGCTGGGCAGCACTGTAATGTACGTGATTTTGACACCTGATCATCTTAGCTGGGCAGCACTGTAATGTACGTGATTTTGACACCTGATCATCTTAGCTGGGCAGCTCTGTAATGTATATGATTTTGACACCTGATCATCTTAGCTGGGCAGCACTGTAATGTACATGATTTTGACACCTGATCATCTTAGCTGGGCAGCACTGTAATGTACATGATTTTGACACCTGATCATCTTAGCTGGGCAGCACTGTAATGTACATGATTTTGACACCTGATCATCTTAACATCAAACTATCATGTATTGATATATGAATATACATGTGTTGCTATACACTTCATAATGGACACCAATTTTCCTGTGATTTTTGTCAACCTGGAACAAAAGCATTCATGTGATTCTTCCTGTGGGAGGAAAAATCTCCCGATTTTTACAGTCCCTTCCGCCCCTCCCGTCACATTTCAGAATCTTCTCTCATGGGAAATTTCAAGTAGCCCACCAAAAAAAAAAAAATTTGCGACCAACATGTAAACTGATAAAAACTAATCAGCAAATGTCCGGTTATTAATCTGTTGACACATGTACAGGTAAATAACCTGTTGGATTGTTAATTATTGAGGGTGTTAATGATTATATAACACCATCCCCTCCACTGATTGGCAGTTAATTGGTGAGATTTAGACTAAGTGAGTGTGTGTGTATGTCATGTGACACACGCTTGGATCATCGATGATTAAAATTATAATTCCAGCCATCAAAAATAGCTATTACAACTTCTTACAGTCTCAAAAGATATTTGTAATGTAAGGCCACCTGTCTAATGCAGCCATTTTTTCAATTTGCCTTAAGTGGCTGCTGAAAACAGGTCTGACTGTATACACAATGGCTTCAATACTCTATGCCCTGTCCACTCGGGCCCAGAGGCCCAAGTGTAAATATACAGTCTGTACCGAGTGGTTCGGCATTAATGACAAGTACATGTATATACATGAACACATCCATATAATTGTCCATGACATATTGTCTATATATCAAAACAAAATGTATTTACATTCCCTGGGCTAGCACCGTGTCAAGATCTGCCAAATCTACATAAAATCTCATGTTATTTGCTAATGAAGATGATGAAAAACAAATGAGAAATTACTTTATTTCCTATTGTAGTCGGTGTCAGTGATAAGTTTATTTATCGTGCTAACACACGTCTCCTCCGCAAATGAGATTGTGATGTGGATGAAGACAACATGCTGTAAGGACAAAAAGGTTAAAACGGACTGTCCCTGTTCAATTATTCAATGGAAACTCTTTAATAGTTCATATCTCAGATGTATTCTTAGTCCACAACTAGTTTCAATTACATCTAGATACACACACTCTCTCTCTCTCCCTGTGTCTATGTCTCTCTCTCTATTTGTCGGTCTTTTTCTCTTCATGTATTTATCTGTCTCTCTGGCTGTCTCTCTATCTGCCTGTCTCTTTCTCTCCCTGTGTCTCTATCTGTCTCTCTGACTCTCTCTCTCTCTCTGACTCTCTCTCTCTCTGACTCGGTCTGTCTGTCTGTCTCTCTCTCTCTGACTCTCTCTCTAAAAGTATGCAGAACACAATAACCAACACACAGTTGTGTGTGACATTAATAATGCTTTGGAGCAGATGTACATTGTAGATTCTTGATGTAACTTTATACATGTACATCAAAAGAAAGATACGACCTTTAATGAAACTCATTTTATAGGTAAATTACGATTATGAGTATGTCAACTATGAACTTTAGTGAAACTAACACCTGCTTCTGTCATCGTCAACTTCTTAGAGTTCCGAATGAAAAAAACAACAACAATCCAAGTTTATATAACCTTGGGCCTTACTCAATGGCCGTCTACATAATGTCCAGTGTCTCCGTATCTCCATTGCTTCCAGAGGACTAAATCAAACATCATTTTCTAGTCCAGATTATCTGAGGTCTAAATCAAATATCATATTCTAGTCCAAATTATCCAGGGCTAAATCAAATATCATATTCTAGTCTAAATTATCCAGAGGACTAAATCAAATATCATATTCTAGTCCAAATTATCCAGAGGACTAAATCAAATATCATATTCTAGTTCAAATTATCTAGGACTAAATCAAATATCATATTCTAGTCTAAATTATCCAGAGGACTAAATCAAATATCATATTCTAGTCTAAATTATCCAGAGGACTAAATCAAATATCATATTCTAGTCTAAATTATCCAGAGGACTAAATAAAATATCATATTCTAGTCTAAATTATCCAGAGGACTAAATCAAATATCATATTCTAGTCTAAATTATCCAGAGGACTAAATCAAATATCATATTCTAGTCCAAATTGTCTAGAGGACTAAATCAAATATCATATTCTAGTTCAAATTATCCAGAGGACTAAATCAAATATCATATTCTAGTCTAAATTATCCAGAGGACTAAATCAAGTATCATATTCTAGTCTAAATTATACATTTAAAATCATGATGGTATTTTTTATATATATATATATATATATATATATATATATATATATATATATATATATATATAAAGCTTTTTGTCCATAAACATTTTGATTATTTCGTTCATCAGAATAATTTGAGATCAACAGAATATTGGCTTGTCTGAACCCTATTGATCTCCCTTGCTTTGTTGTCAAGGTTACACAATGCCCTTTCATTTCCTACAAAGTTTTCGGATTAATTTAGTGGCAAATATTGGAGCTATCAAAGCCATCCTTGATGTCAGTGTAATCCTCACTAAATAGGCGTACTTAAGTACCAAATTAAACCTTGATCAATACAGGAAATTTAAACACGCACAGATTCACACCTGTTGGTTCATTAAGCTATCGGCATTTCACTTTCTATTTTTGGATAAGCTGACCATTTTTGACAACTTGACCATTTCACGGTTCTTTTCACTAAGTGCTCATCATGCATATATTGGATAAGACTTTAAATTTATTCTTTTTCTTTAATTTTTAATTTTAAATAGTGTTTTAATAACGCCACAATCAACAATTTTGTCAGTTATATGGTGGGGCTAGTTTTTAATGGTGGAGGAGAGAAACTGGATAAAATGCATATGTATGTACCCTGGAAGAGACCACCACCCTTCGCAAGTAAAATGGCAAACTTTTTCACAAAAATCAGCTTAGATTCTAGATAGGCTTGAACTTGCACTATAAACAGATGTGAGAGACTTCATGGTTCAAAAGGGCAATGCTCGGTCACGGGGGCCAACCAACTTAAACTTAAAAACCCTGTGTCATGGCAGGCACCCTCACTGCATTGGAAACCGTCCATAGCACAGGTCAAAAATTGTAGCACATCACCTAAAGCTGGTGACGTCTCCATAAACATGAAAAATTCTTGACCAGATGTAAATTAACAATCAATCAAAATACAGTAAAACCTGTTTTAGTGACCACCTAATGTATAAAGACCACCTGGTCATAAAGACTGTTTTTTGCTGTCCCCAATAGTACCATTTGTGTACAAATCAACCTCTATATAAAGATCACTCCCTATAAAGACTGATTTTGTTGCGTTTCTAAGGGTTTTTTTATATACAAGTTTTACCAATCTGGAGAAGCGTACTATTCTGCATGCTTTTTTTTTTATTTATATATGATGTTTTTTGGGGTTTGTTTTTTTTTTTTTTTTTTTTTTGGACACTTATTGATATGTGCACCACAATATCAAATTTATTTAATGAAACTTGAAAATATTACACAATTTCTTTCTTATTTACATATATCCTTAATTATTTTACTTTCATTAATTTTGGGTATTTCATTTCATTTTAACAAATCCTTCATCCTTTCAACAAACCGGACCACAATGGACTATGATCTACTTGTACATGTCAGTCAATGGAAAAAAAAACCCATACATGTACCATTTAGATTTTTAGGGGCGAGAGGGAAAATCAAGGAGACCCCCTCACCCTTGTATTTATTTGTTTGTTTATTGTTGTTTAACGTCCCACTCAAGAATATTTCACTTATATGGAGACGTCACCAAATGCCAGTGAAGGGCTTCAAATTTTGGCCTATGCTCGGCACTTACGGCCATTGAGCAGTGAGGGTTCTTCAATGTGCCGACACCTACTGTGACACGGAACCATGGTTTTTACTGTC
Source organism: Atrina japonica (assembly GCA_030159075.1). NCBI lineage: Eukaryota > Metazoa > Mollusca > Bivalvia > Pterioida > Pinnidae > Atrina > Atrina japonica. The sequence continues at coordinate 464,519 of BROG01000358.1, forward strand.
TCATCCGACAGACAGGAAACCAACCTGCCGCCGGCTGGTCTCGAACTCACGACCTCATGATAAAGAGTCGAGCGTGCTACCGACTGAGCCAGGCCGGCTCCCCTCCCCCTTGTAAGAAATTACTATAATGAAAGGGAATATCAGGGGCGAGAGGGTAAATCAAGGAGACCCCCTCCCCCTTGTAAGAAATTACTATAATGAAACGGATATCAATCAGTTTCACATTAGGTTATACAAATGTACATGTACATTATTATCACACAAAGTCAGACACTGAAAATAATGTGATACATGTACACAGAGAAAATAAAAATCTGACATGAACCCAAACTTATTATTATACGGTAATTAATATCACAGGTGACCAATCCTTCACACCTGTCCAATCATTCTGCAATATATGAATTCTTACTAACTGTGAAAGTAATAAATACCTGATGTAATTACCTGTCATTAACGATCACTGAACTTTGCATACCATGTTACCGACAAAGAAAATATTAGCAAATATATATATATATATATTTATATCCATATAAAGTCTTACTACCAGACTTCAGCCATAACATTGTCCATCATATCAAAAATACAGTTAATGTCAGCCACTTATTGTGCAATTTTCTGCATTATAAATGCGGAAATGAAAAAAAAAACAAACCAAACAAAACAAAACAAAAAACCAACAAGAGGCACTTTATGGACACATGGGGAAAATTTTGAGCTAAGTTTGGTTAAAATTTGTCCACTGGGTTTTGAGAAGAAGTCGAAAATGTCTAAAATTTGACAAAAAATTTATACTTTCTGTTAACTTAGGTGTCTTGAACTTTGACCCTGAAATTTTGTCAAAATGATCCTAAGATAATTCCTAACAACTTTCTCATATATATTTGTACATGTATACAGAAGTCCATCAGTTTTGAGTTATTAAGCCATTTGTATACAACTGTACCCTAATTTATTCAAGCACCCCCTAGTGGAGTGTTTATCAACAGATTTCGTTTTCATTCACAAACATTGTAGATACTGATTGTATAATGATGCATACAAAATTTGCAAGTCAAATGATTCATTATTTTGTAACATGGTGACATCAGACACCGCCATTCAATAAGAAACTTCATCATTTTTTTATACTCTATATCATAAGATAACGTACAGCCTACGTTTTTTATTCTAGTTACTATACATAAAGATATGTTTTTTTCGTTTGTTTGTTTGTTATTGTTGTTTAACGTCCCACTCGAGAAAATTTCACTCATATGGAGACATCACCAAATGCCGGTGAAGGGCTTCAAATTTTGGCCTATGCTCGGCACTTACGGCCATTGAGCAGTGAGGGTTCTTTAACGTGCCAACACCTACTGTGACACGGGACCTCCAGCTTTTACTGTCTCATCCGAAAGACAGGAAACCAACCTGTCGCCGGCGGGACTCGAACTCACGATCTCACGATCCAGAGTCGAGCGCGCTACCGACTGAGCCAGGCCGGCTCGTTTTTTTCGTAAAAATTTATTTCATTTCTTACTACTTACAATGATGTACAATAACAAATAAAAGCTATAATTATACACAAATCTTATAATTTTGTGAAAATATGGTCTGGTCCAGTGTCTTATGCATCTATAAATAGTGAGGTTGAATTAATCATGTGTAAAAGAATAATTGTCGAACTGGTTTTCTCAAGCAATTTTCACAAAATATATAGGAATTTAAGAATCTGTGTGCATGTTAATACCTCTTTTTCGTTATTGTACATCAATATACATGTAAGAACATGTAGTAAAAAAGGAAAGGAATTTTTTTGTAAAAACACAGCTAAAGCCCCTTAAAGCCTGGGTCTCTTCAAGAATTATTCAATCAATATCATATTAAAACTTGACTCTAACTTTTTTTTTGTATTAATATTCCAGCTAATAATTATTTAAGTACATAAAAACCGAGACTTAAAAATATCCAGGTTTTCAAGGGCTCTCGTTCACTTGAAGGAGCTTTTCGAGGCCCCAAAGTCATTTTCAATGGCTTTCAAGACCAAAATTAAAATCACAGTTTTTTAAAACACTTGTGCCACCCCTGTAGTAAATTTCAAATCCATTTTTGACAAAACTGGGAAATAAAAATTATCAATCTCTTGGGGTATCTGATCAATCTATAGGACTTTTCTTTCTATAGAATTACTGCCCTTATACTGTTAACCTTCATGTATATACTTTTATGATAAATTGCAGATTATACCAAATATTCAATTTTCCCAGAGATCAAGACGGATTACCTATACAGGTAAATATTTAACAAGATCAATATCTCTTTGAGTAGTCAATTTGACGATAACTAAGCACAAAGGTACGCATATCCATATAGGTAAATATACAGGTATAGTGATTCATATAGGTAAATACACATACATGTGTGTGTGTGTGTGTGTGTATATATATATATATATACATATATATATATATATATATATATATGTGTGTGTGTGTGTGTGTGTGTGTGTGTGTGTGTGTGTGTGTAAATTTCCATCAAAGCTTATTGTTAAATAAACTAAGCAGAAGATGGTACACTATGAAATGATATAACATGCCATGAGATGGTATGCACTCTGAAATGATATAACATGCCAAGAGATGGTATCATGCTCTATGAAATGGTAGCACACGATATGAAATGGTAGCACATGATATGAAATGGTAGCACACGATATGAAATGATAAAACACGATATGAAATGGTATCACACTCTATGAAATTGTAAGGTGTGCTATGAAAGTGTATCTATCTAATACTGTTTGAACATGTACACTTCTACAGCCAGAGTACTCATATAACATAACCATTAAGCTTACATTTCGACAGGTGAAAGATAGTATACCTTGATATATGAATATAGGTTATGTTCTAAATTCGAGGAATCTCAACCGAACATACAATATTTACAACCTCATTCAAAAGAAAACAAAACATTATTATGGGTAATTATGGCTCCAAGACTAGCGCATTTATTACATAACCATATAATTTATTCACAGGATTTTTTTAGTACATCTATAATATGTATATATCTATATTATACATACAAATACTAAAGCACAATGAACAATGTCAGAATGTGACCGGTAGAGAAAAACGTTTATTACACAAAATACATTTTATGCACATTAAGTATACAATTTACATAAAACATACGAATCATAAACGTTGTATATAGTCCACCTAAAATGTCAGATTGTGAATACGGTACAGAAAATGTAAGTACAGGTATGTTAATGCAACAGCATCTACTTCGGGTGGGTGGGTGGGAATATTACAACCTTACAGCACAGAGTCTTGAGCTCGAATGGGCTGCTAACAAATACAGTAAAACCTGCTCTAGCGGCCACCTCTATATAAGGATTACCTGTTTATAAGGGTCAGTTTTTCCAAGTCCCTTGACTACATACTTCAACTAAATTGAACCTATGTATAAAGGTCACCCGCACATAAAGGTCAATATTTTCTGGTCCTTGGATGGCCCCTATATACAGGTTTCACTGTATCTAAAAAGCATGCAAGCCATGCTACTGGACACAATACTAGACTAACCAGTATTCATACGCTGTAAACTTATAATTACTAAGATCGTGTTCGATAAGAATCACGGATAGTTTTAATTTTCAACCTGTATTAAAAATATTAGTCTGACCTGTTAAAATGATAGCAGCACTGTTAATACATGTACATATATACCAATAATTACAAACATAAGACTGTTTGTTACTGAACTGCAGTGAATATTAACAGCGACACATGAATGTAGGTCATCATTTACCGGTAAAGTTTATAGACAGGACCCAATGTCAACTAATTTTAAGACTGTAGACAGGGAAAGAAATTAGCAGAGGCCAAGTAGCCATTGGCAAGCAAAAAATGAACTGTGCTAGTACATGTATATTTCAGTGTTTTAGTCCAGGTGGCTACTGAACATTTGGGGTATATCTTGCACTTTCACAAATTATCAAATTATCTTTTTTTAAAAAGAGTATACCTTAAGCTACGTGTTGCTAGTGTATCAACTACTTTATGTTTTCGTTGTAAGATTTTTTAAAATAGCATGTTAAAGGAAGAGTATGTCTGGGTTTCCAGCCATGCAACTGGGCTCCCAAAAATCCTGAATTGACGCCTTGATTGCAGAGTTTAATTTCTATCACTGTGTAGATAGAACACCTTGACATATCAATAAAAGTATCATCTATCATTACCTATATATATATATATACACAGGTAAAAGTGATTGAAGTCTGCTTAATCTACGGTTAAGCTTATTGTTTACATACAGTAAAACCTGTATATAGGGGCCACCCAAGGGACCAGAAAATATTGGCCTTTATGTGCAGGTGACCCTTATACACAGGTTCAATTTAGTTGAAGTATGCAGTCAAGGGACTTTTCAAAACTGGCCTTTATAGACAGGTGATCCTTATATAGAGGTGGCCGCTATAGCAGGTTTTACTGTATATGTAAATGTCCATTTAAAGCCAGGTGTACATTTTCTACCAAAATTGAAGTACCAACCATACCCATCAAGATTAGACAATTATTGAGAACAAAACAAAAATCAAATTACATTCAAAAATATTGATTAACCCTTTCACCCCTGAATATCTGAGTGGCATGCTCTTTTCTATTGTTTAGGACCAGTCTATTATGGTGTGGGGTTGAAAGGGTTAACTCCTTTTTTCACTGGAATACAGGTACAGTGGAACCTGTCTTGAGAGACCACCCCTCTGCCACTAAACCGTGGTCTCTCAAGATAGGTGGTCTCTCAGAAGTCTGATCTGAAGGATTACTTAACCAAGTGGTTTCCAGAATGTGGACTCAAAAGACAGGGGCCCTATTATGACAAAGGTCTTTTAAAACAGGTTTCACTGCATATATCTTTGTCGCTGAAACAACCTTCCTATTTTTACAAATTTCTGTGCAATTTTTTAAGAACAAAATAAATGTCATACACCATCAATAATAGTAGTACATGAATTGCGGTTGGCATGTCGGATGTGTGGCTTTTCTCCAGTTACTCTGGTTTTTCCCACAGTAAGTGCCCCCATCCCACCAACCTCAGAGTCAACAAGAGACATTAACCCCAAGAGACACATTTGGACTGGTCTAATTCATTGATTTACAGAAGAGTCCATTGTTTTTCTGGGGTGGATGGGTTACTGTAAGTTGAAAAACTTTAAAATTTATAGAGATTATATTTTAAAAATTATATCACAGGTTTTGTTGAGGTGAGTGTTTAATTTTTGGTCAATACTGTAGAGCCATCCCTGTACTGTTCAGACAACTGTTGTACAACTAAAAGATAGGGTAAGAATACAGGTATATATTTACCTGTGTATACATACAGGTAAAGCCATCAAATAAGACATATTAATTTACCGCTAAGCTTAATGTTGGACAAGCAAATGATAATGGTGGGCGCGGTTTTTATAGCTCGTAGATTATACAACTAATAAATCGATGGGGCAGCCATTGTCCTTTAGGTGACAAGATTGATCACATTTGATTTTGGTGATTAGCTCATTCCGTATTCACGACACACTGACCAATATCTGGATAAATAAATTGGCGACTGGACAATTTGTCAATCCGTAACACAGCGATCTTGACAGGTACTTATTCCCCGGACATGAAGACAATTAGGTGTAATTATGTTTGATGTATGTGTTATCCATACTAATATGACTATAGTGATACTTGTATAAAACGAAATCCTTAGGGACTCAAGGAAACCGGTCTTTATAGGGAGATGGTCTTTATATAGAGGTTGATTTGTACACAAATGGTACTGTTGGGGACAGCAAAAAACAGTCTTTACTAAAGCAGGTTTTACTGTATTTTTTTAAGGTCCCATGTTAAATTCATATTTTTTGTACTTTCTATTGATCCGGTTGAAAACCGACGCTATACTGCATGTACAAAATGTATGTGTAGAGTTTCAGTCTTTCTATGTAATAAGATACATGCACATTGTATGTAAAGCTAATATATAAAAAAAAAAAATGTTTCACATGACCGAATCCTACCCACCTTAAAATCATCGCCTAAAAAATTATTGTTTATCCAAAATCTGAAATTGTGTCCAATTAACATATCAAAATGCAAAAGAAAATTTAAAAAAAAAAAAAATCACTTATTGACCGACTCTCTTTGGAATTAATGGTATGACACATCAAACAAATACATGTACATATAAGTCTTAAACGCATTCCCCCCTGGTGACATACATGTATTTGGACTGGTCTAAGACATTGTTTTACAGAAGAATCCATTGTTTTTTTAGGGGGGGGGGGTGATGGGTTAATATATAGATTTTGTCTGTATACAATACATGTACATGTTCAGTCAAATGCAATTATTCAGTATTCCATTCTTTATCATGCACATTTGTATTAATGCATGCATGTAGTTATTAAATGCACAAGAAATTATCTAGCATTTTGCCATCTTATGTGGCCTCATAGGTCATGTGGTGTCTCCCGGGAGTGGCCTCTCGAGACAGATCTCCCTGTATTCCTAAGTCTCTCAATAATTTTGACTTGATTTTCGGAGCTAACAATAACTCAGAATGAGCTGAGGTTTAATAAAAAAGATACTTTTAAAACATCTGATCTCCCCCCCCCCCTAAATGTCAATCCAGTACCATGAATTTAAAAAAAAACAACAGAAAAGGTCTCCATAAAGACGCTTTGACACATTCTGAAAGACTGTATTCACTGGAGCCAATAGGATACAGTGATTACATGTATATTCAACACGCAAGTGGACGGCTATTCAGAGAAATAGCCCTAGCATTTAATTCACTTATGATCCGGTGTTATTTTCTAATTTACTAGCTTTTCAAACATTGCAAAGAAAATATTTGCTTAATTCTTACCGAATTATGCCTTTGCTATTGAGTTTTGTTTGCATTTTGCAGAAACATTTTCGCAGGAGGTCAGGCATTCACAGGATAAACAAACGTAGATTTGATTAAAACGACAAGATTTATTTACAATTCTCTGCACTTAAACTAACAGGAATTCACCCCGAGGTACACCTCTACTGTTTGATATACACGCTCTCTTCAAATCAATATAACATTTAAAATCTATTAAAGCTGAACTTTTTCACTTTTTTTTTTCTATTTCACTCCACACCTCCTGCCCCTGGAAACAAAAATTAACCCGGTGATAAAGATCGTTTCTATTTCATCTGTGTACATTTGAACCATACCTAAAGACCACCTTGTATATATGACCTTCAATTTTCAGTTCCTCAATAAATTTCTGATAAGTACAGAATGTCATTTTAAAGAGACATTAGCTGTGGTTTTTTTTGTTTTTCTACTTTTTTCAATTTTTCTACTACTTAGACTGATATATAATAACAAAAAATTAATATACACAGGCATACAAATTCTTAAATTCCTATATATTTTGTGAAAATTGCCTGAGAAGCCAATGTTTGGACCTTTTTCAATAGCAATTAATTAACTCAACCTTACAATTTGTATATGAATACCACACAGGACCTGGCTTTATTTTCACAAAATGTATAGGAATATAAGATTTTTTTTTACACCTGTGTATAGTTTTTTTTTTTGTACATGTACATGTACTTGTACATCAAATATATTAAGATCCATATAACCTGGCAGGGTGGAGTTTATGAACTCTTTCCGGACATGGGTGAATTTTAATTTGGGGTATCAAAGCATAACATAAGAATTACACTGATTAACTAGAGTAATTGTTCCTACCTGTAACCATACATAAGAGAGTGTCCAGTGAAGAATAAAAGTTTTTTCCTGTACAGCTTGTCATAACTGAAAAGTGAGTAGAATCAACCGTATGATAATCAAAAGGTTACGTGTATGCCGGCCCCCTCATCTTATGTGAATCGAACAATACAAGCGGTAAAAGTAGAAAAAAATTGAAATAATTTTTTGCAGTAACCACAGCTAATACCCCTTTAAAAGACCACCTCACTAAGGAGAACCACCTTGTATTTCAGACCACAAATTTTAAGTGTTTGGATAAATATCTAATACGTGTATAAAGAATAGAACCTCATTTTAAAGACCACCTCACTAGTCAAACCACTTTCTGTTAGGTGGTCTTGATATCCAGGTTCTGTTCTATATCTCAAAATAGTTCACAAACATCAAGCATTTTTTGTTTTGTTGCTTTGTTTTGGTTTTTTTGTGTGAATATTTTTGCTATTTTTTTCCCTCTAAAATACTCTTAACTTCATGTTTTGTATCCAGATCGCCTTCTGTTTTATACAAAAAATATGGATGATTCTGTGTATCTATTTCAATCACATGTTTCTAAAAATAGTCATGAATACAGTTCAAAACTATTATAGCTTAATATTTTTCTCTTTCCTAAAAAAAAGAAATCAAAACTTTATTTAAGAAGTACTGCATGTACAAGTATTTCACTGTGGAATTTTTACTGTTACATAAATCTGTTTAAGTTCAATTCACAAACAGTTTTTGCAGTAATTCTACCTTTTTCTATTTTTAATAATAAATTAAAATTATAATAGCCAGATACCTATTTTTTTCTATTTCCTATGAAAAAAAAAAGAAATAATCAAAAGCTTTCAAAGGTAAAGGCACTATGTATTTCAACAATGTAATTCTTAAAAATTGTTGCCAAATTAACTAAGTCCTCAAATTCAACTAAATTTTCATGAATTTAGGGTAAAAACACAAAATTTATTTGGCAACTGGACATGTTTGTTTATTGATGAAATAAAATTGTAAACAAAGAAAATATGAAAATACATGTAACTGCTCATTTGGAAAAAAATTTTTTTAATTAATTTAGTACTTACTAAAATTTTGAGTACCATACTCAAGATATTTACACAATTTTTACAGGAAAATCTGAAATGTCACCCAGAATTGTTTAGGTGATAGAAAAAAATAAATAACGTATTTCCTTTTCAGTTAGATGCAGAATTTTTACAAATGACTATAAAGTCAAAATAACGAAATAAAAGTTGAGCTTGAGTATTGAGTTAATTTTGTGATTTCCAGGCCATGATCCTCTGTTTGCAAGGAATAAAAAAAAAAAACAACAGGTGCTCTCTGATATTGGTCATTTTCGTTTTGTATCAGTAGAATATTATGATCAGGAGAGAAACGATAAATAGCATTTATCGTATTTTTTTTTTTTTTTACGATTCTTGGCAATATAATAGCTCATATCATCAGGAGAGATATAATATATTCATATTCTCGCCTTAATAATGCCACACAAATCAAAACATACGCATACAGTCACTACGGTAATTAAAAAGATAATAAATTACTTCACGTCCCCTCGCGAGACAGGGTTAATCATGGATTTTACACCTATACATGTTAACAGGTTAGAGGTGAGTTGTGTTTGACAATCTGATGCCATGGGCCATGCTCTTTGTTATTATCTTGGCAAATTACTTTGACAACTTTCCATTAGTCATTGCGAGACTTTCCTAGCTTACCTGTACGAGCTATAAAGATGTATCAATGCATTACCAGTAAAACCCATGGCTAGAATCGTAAAAGTTTGGAATCTTGTCTTGGGATATCAGAATGAGAGAGCAACGATCTCGGCACCGTTGTTTTGACATATGAAAGTGACAGAACATTTCGAATAGAGAGTAGCATAGTTCTGTGAACATCAAAACACATTTTGCTAGCTTCTGTGGGATCTATCTTAAAGGGGAACTAGCTGTGTTGTCCCAAAAATATTCTTTCAATTTCTTCTACTTTTACTACTTGTAGTGGGGGGCCTCCGTGGCCGAGTGGTTAGAGCATTGCGCTTTAAATCACAAGGCCTCTCACCTCTGGTTCGAATCCCGCTAGGGCCATTTCGAATTAAGTGAGAAAGTTTGCCAGTTTTCTTGCGGAAGGTTGGTGGTCTTTACCCGGGTATCCGGGGTTTCTCCTCCACCAATAAAAACTGGACGCCATCATATGACTGAAAGATTGTTGAGTATGGCGTAAAACAAAACAAAACAAAAAAACAAAAACTACTTGTAGTTGATGTACAAAAATAAATAAATAAATAAATAAATAAATAAATAAATAAATAACTAAAGAGCTATACACAGGCATACAAATCTTATGTTCCTATATATTTTGTTAAAATATGGTTACATGTAGGTCCAGTGTGGTGGTATGCATATACAAAAAGTAAAGTTGAATTAATCAACTGCAAGTGAATAATTGCCAAACCTGGGTTTCTCAATCAATTTCCGCAAAATATATGGAAATTTAAGAATTTTTATATTACTGAAATATGTGGGCAGGTCAAACCTATATTTATACATGTACTAGAACATGGTCAAATGGTGTCTAACTACATTCCATTATGTACAGATATATAGTTGAACCACTGCCACTGAAATGTGGTCTTATAAAACAGGTGGTCTCTCAAGAGAGGTTTTATCTAAAAGTTAACTTAAAGGGGCATTAACTGTGTTGCTTTCATTAAAAAAATCTTTCATTTTTTTACTACTTAGATTGGTATACAATAACAAATTCTTTAATTCCTATATATTTTGTGAAAATTACTTGAGAAACTTGGCTTTTTTTTCCCCACTTGCAATTGATTTATTCAACCTTACTATTTGTATATTGCATATGACACTGAAACCAAGCTTATTTCCACGATATTTATAGGAGTATATGATATTTTGTATGCCTATGTATGGCAGGCTCGGCTCTTATTTGCTATTGTACATCAAGTACAAGTAGTAAAAGTAGAAAAAAATTGAATTTTTGTTGTTTTTGGTAAACACAGCTAATGTCCCTTTAGCTGAGTGGTTTTCAGAATGTGGTCTCACAAGAAAGACAAGTCTTCAATGACACCGTGGATACATACAATTAATGTGATAACCATTAACCACAGCCATCCATCAGAATTTCCCTACATCCTTAATTGCAGGTCCAGGGTAAAAAAATAATTGGGGAAATATTTAACATTTTGACTTTTTCTGAAACCTGGTTTATATGTGATTTTACAAGCAGAAGTACATATAGAATATAGTCAAACCTTTTATATAACCGCGCCCCCACCGTTATCCCTTGAATGGTTACCAATTACGAAACTTTAACTGAAATTTTAACCGAAACCTTTACTGAAAGGACAGACAAACAGACAGACAGATGCAGAGAAAACCTATAGTCTGCTAGGAAGGAGAAAAGAAAAATTAAAAACAAATATCTCGTTTTTTTTTTTAAGAGAGCTTATAGTCATAATATGAGATTTTGAAGAATGGCTAAATATTTGGATACGCAAAACTTTTCAAAATAAGTGAAAATCCTGTCAGACGACAAGAATGTTACTGTCTGTGATAAAATCTATGCTTAAGTTAAACAGCACGTGTACAAACAACGGCATGCTGTAAGCTTGCAGACTTGAGCCCAAACTCATTACAAGAACGCACTGGATTCTCTTACAAGCAACTCTGTCGGTGTGAGAAAAGATTTCATCTAGGAGAAAATCTCTGCTTTTTAAATAGACTTAAGGAAATAACATGTATTTACTCAATAGTTAGTTTGTTTTTTGATAAATTCTGAGTCTATTTGCATGTGGACACACCTTGGGATCGTGTGATTCAGACTGTTTTTGCAATGAAGCATGTAAGGAGTTTATATAAATAAGCAACAACATCTCAGCTTAGGTGTCGGCTATCTTAATATTAAAATGTTTTAGTATCACTAATGTAAAAAAGTGAATGTACTTAAAGTATAACAAGTCCTCTTTGCCATGTACTTGTCTGTCTGTCTGTCTGTCTATCTGACAATGTATTTATCTACATATGTTTGTCTGTCCGTGTGTCTGCCTGCCTATCTTTCTATCCATCTATACATTTATCTATCTAACTATCCATTCATCTATTTCTCCATCCATTCATCTATCCATTTATGTTTGTCTAGGACTATTAAATTGTATATTAGATCATCTAGGCCTACTAGATTCTGTCTTCCTATGTATTAGATCATATAGGCCTACTAGATTCTGTCTTGCTCTCTATTAGATCATCTAAGCCTACTAGATTCTGTCTTCCTATGGATTAGATCATCTAAGCCTACTAGATTATGTCTTGCTCTGTATTAGATCATCTAAGCCTACTAGATTCTGTCTTGCTCTGTATTAGATCATCTAGGCCTACTATATTCTGTCTTCCTCTCTATTAGATCATCTAAGCCTACTAGATTCTGTCTTGCTCTCTATTAGACCATCTAAGCCTACTAGATTCTGTCTTGCTCTCTATTAGATCATCTAAGCCTACTAGATTTTGTCTTGCTCTCTATTAGATCATCTAAGCCTACTAGATTCTGTCTTCCTATGGATTAGATCATCTAAGCCTACTAGATTCTGTCTTGCTCTGTATTAGATCATCTAAGCCTACTAGATTCTGTCTTGCTCTCTATTAGATCATCTAGGCCTACTAGATTCTGTCTTGCTCTCTATTAGATCATCTAGGCCTACTAGATTCTGTCTTCCTCTCTATTAGATCATCTAAGCCTACTAGATTATGTCTTGCTCTCTATTAGACCATCTAAGCCTACTAGATTCTGTCTTTCTCTCTATTAGATCATCTAAGCCTACTAGATTCTGTCTTCCTATGGATTAGATCATCTAAGCCTATTAGATTCTGTCTTCCTATGTATTAGATCATCTAAGCCTACTAGATTCTGTCTTCCTATGTATTAGATCATCTAAGCCTACTAGATTCTGTCTTGCTCTGTATTAGATCATCTAGGCCTACTAGATTCTGTCTTGCTCTCTATTAGATCATCTAGGCCTACTAGATTCTGTCTTGCTCTCTATTAGACCATCTAGGCCTACTACATTCTGTCTTCCTATGGATTAGATCATCTAAGCCTACTAGATTCTGTCTTCCTATGGATTAGATCATCTAAGCCTACTAGATTCTGTCTTGCTCTCTATTAGACCATCTAGGACTACTGGATTCTGTCATCCTCTTGATTAGATCATCTAGGCTAATAATATTCTGCCTTGTTCTGGATTAGATCTTCCTCTAGCCTTATTTCAATTTTCATTTCAGTAAATCACAGTAGAACCGACCACTGAAAGATCACTGCTGAGACATTTAAATTAAGCTTTTGTGTTGTGTCTGTTTAGCTAGGTTCTACTGTACAGTGCACATGTATCTGTGTATCAGTACTTCTTTCAGAATCCAGGTCACCGAAAACCAGTAATTTCTTTTCGTTACAGCTAAAAATCTCATATTAGCCGAAATGGCATACATGTACATTTACTTCACAAAAGATCTCTGTGGTAGCCATTGGCTGATTATGGGGATCTAGACGACAGGCAAATAAAGGAAAATTTTGTAAAAGGAAACATGACCTATTTGAACTGGAGGTTGAACTCTATCTTGGATGATGTACAATGAAGGCCTCCAAATCACAATTACAAATCAGTGTTAGATGGACAAAGAAAATGTTAACATTTCTAGTCCCATCTGAATAATTTAGCTCTTCAACCCCTGAAAAACAATAGACTCTTCTATCAATCAATGACTTAGACCAGTCCAAATGTTTCTTAAGGGGTGAATGAATTAAATCTAAATATATATGCCTCTCTGTCTGTCTGCCTCCCTCTTTTGTCTATTTAAATGTATTTGCTTGTGTATCTGCAATGCCTTCCTTGTGTCTGCTGTAATTATCTGTCTTCTCATCTCTGTTTGCCTCTCTCTCTCTCACACACAACATACTATTTTCACAGAAAATTTAACTGCCTAAATCACAAGTACACGTAATGTCACTATTAAAGGATTACCACAATATTTATCAAACTGTCATTCTTGTGTTAGATAAAATTACAACCATACAGGGTAATGTTTCTCCGCATAATAAATGAGAAGAAAATTACAAATTCTGTCTAAATTGTCCAATTTTGAAAGGACTGACTCATATGTATATTCATAAACCCATCAACAAATTTGACACGTGTTTAAACATTGAAAATTTGACTTCTTCTACACTATACTCCTATGTGTATGCACATTTTAAAAATTAACTTTTGCGGAAAGTCGATTTTGAGCAACTGTGGGACACCATCACAAGATTATTAATCAGCTGCCTTTGTACGTACTCATTAAAATTTTAAGAGACCTGCGGACCGGCATAATTCTACTAACGTAATTGTAATTTTTTCTATACCTTGCATATTTTTTATACTAGACATTTGACCCTTTAAACCCTACAGGCCACAATAGACTGGTCTGAACAACAGAAAAGGACATACCATCTAGATGCATAGGGGTGAAAGGGTTAACAGATTATGCTAGGGTAATTACTGATACTCCAGTGAAATAAATAGAAGTAGGCATGTTTGCTGTCAGTATTGGGTAATTACTGATACTCCAGTGAAGTAAACAGAAGTAGGCAAGTTTGCTGTCAGTATTGGGTAATTATTGAAATTCCTGTGAAATAAATAGAAGTAGGCAAGTTTGCTATAAGTATTGGGTAATTATTGATATGCCAGTGAAATAAATAGGAGTAGGCAAGTTTGCTGTCAGTATTGGGTAATTATTGAAATTCCTGTGAAATAAATAGAAGTAGGCAAGTTTGCTGTAAGTATTGGGTAATTACTGATACTCCAGTGAAGTAAACAGAAGTAGGCAAGTTTGCTGTCAGTATTGGGTAATTATTGAAATTCCTGTGAAATAAATAGAAGTAGGCAAGTTTGCTGTAAGTATTGGGTAATTATTGATATGCCAGTGAAATAAATAGAAGTAGGCAAGTTTGCTGTCAGTATTGGGTAATTATTGAAATTCCTGTGAAATAAATAGAAGTAGGCAAGTTTGCTGTAAGTATTGGGTAATTATTGATACACCAGTGAAATAAATAGAAGTAGGCAAGTTTGCTGTCAGTATTGGGTAATTATTGATATGCCAGTGAAATAAATAAAAGTAGGCAAGTTTGCTGTCAGTTTTGGGTAATTATTGATACACCAGTGAAATAAATAGAAGTAGGCAAGTTTGCTGTCAGAATTGGGTAATTATTGAAACTCCAGTGAAATAAATAGAAGTAGGCAAGTTTGCTGTCAGTATTGGGTAATTATTGATATGCCAGTGAAATAAATAGAAGTAGGCATGTTTGCTGTCAGTATTGGGTAATTATTGAAACTCCAGTGAAATAAATAAAAGTAGGCAAGTTTGCTTTCAGCATTGGGTAATTATTGATACGCCAGTGAAAAAAGCAGAATGCTAACCAGAAGTAAGAAAATTCATGCTTTTAAGCATGTTGCTCTAATCACTTGGCCAGGGAGGCCCATATTGATCAAGAATTGCTCAAAATAACACATTTTCCCCATCCAAATTTTTTTAACCTGACAAAATAAGTAAAAAAGAAATACTGTGACCTACTCGAAGAAAGCCGATACTATTTGCTGGCAGGACATGATGGTGAAATGATTATTGACACCTGGAAATCTACCGGGGATCCTGACATTTCCATTGAGAATCATTCTATCAGTCCAATAACCCGTGATCCACTTATTCTTTTCCATCCTAGACGTCGCTTGCTTTTTATCACATTACGAGTGATAGAACAGACCACTTTATATCATAACCATAATGGGTTATACTAAAACCAGAACATATTACACATTACCTATAGGTCTGCCTAGGTAAATTGACACATGTTTACAAACACAACGAGTCTAAATCAAATCATAACAGGGGTAACCAGCTTATTAGTATTAGAGATTCAGAAATGCATGGAACCTGTGCATGACAATATATTTTATCTGACCAACCTATTTTTGGACAACAGACTGTATTGTTTTGGATTTTGACAAGACCGGATGTGCCACTTTCTTTGCCTTAGTAGACCTGTAAATGTATATGGTAGATAATTTACATGTTTAGTGTATTTAATTAGTCAACCCCTGAGGTCACATTTAGACTCATCCAAATCAATAGGTAGTATGGTCTACTGTCATAATATAGGGGTGAGCAAGTTAATATTGCTGGTGAAATTTTTGTAGGACATGTAAATTAGATTCAAAATCATACACTCCCAAATTCTGACAGTAGACTTAACCATTCATTGAAACGGGTGAGTCCAAATGTGGCTATAGGGGTCAACGAGTTATGGAGACAAACACTGGCCTCCCATGAACATGCACAGATGGAGTGTTCTGCCCCATGCAGAGCCTCAATCATATCCAAGGTATCATTTAGCCTTGATTTATTGATTAAAATGTTTTTTGCAATAAAATGCCCGGAGAGTCTTGGTGACATGTTTTCATGTAATATGAATGCATGCAAATGAGATATTATTTTATCAATTTTTTCAGCATTTATTTCAAAATCCTCTAATCAGACAAGTAATCCAAAATCTTTCTTCCACTCTAAAAAGAAGTTTCCAATGTAAAAAAATCGGCAGTTTTTTCAGTTTCATACTGTGGCGGACATGGTTTTTTTTAATGGCGGACAAGAAAATTTCCTTGCATTACACATGTACAGATACTGTATGTGTATTTAAATTAGCGCACTCATATTTTAGCGCTCCAAGGTGGTGTAGACTTACATTATTAGCGAAATCTTGAATTCATGCAATTGCGACAGACCATAATATAATCATAATGGCAAACACTGAACTACATGTATGCATTCGATAGAGATTATTGTGTAGTATAAAATACCATTAGTTTTATCGTGTGTGCAGAGGAATGACAGAATGGAGAAATTTTAGCATTGCATTTGAATTAGCAAAATGACTTGAGCGTGAAAGGCGCTAATATTATATTAGAATACTGCTAAAATAAGTACACACACAGTACTGGAACAAAAGACTCGGCTTTAGATAGTGGAACCTCGCCAAGGGATTTTCCACCCTGTCAATGGGACCAATATAAGTCCCCATTCCTAATGCAAAAACGATGCATTTTTCCCAAATTTGTGGTTGAAAATTCCCAAATGAAGTCTAATGACAATGAATTTAAAGAGATTCTAGTATTTTCAAATACTTTTGGGTATTTCTATATTTCCTAATTAAAAAAAAATGTCGCTAAAATTCCCAATGCAAATGGCCTCGGCGGCATTTTCAAAAGAGTGTGGAAAATGTTCAGTCGTTCAATGTCTACCATATTTCAAAACTTTCTCAATACATACATTGTAAGAGACCATCTCACTATTCAGATTTGGTTGGTCTTAATAGAGAAGTTACACTGTGTTTAAACATATTTAAAACAAAATTGTTACCTTTTTTTCAAGAAAATTACATAAATGAGACCAGGAAAATTAAAATCCAATGAGTTTCAATCAGAAAAACTATTGTTTGTTTATTGTTGTTTAATGTCCTACTCAAGAATCTTTCACTCATATGGAGATGTCACCAAATGCCGGTGAAGGGCTTCAAATTTTGACCTATGCTTGGCACTTACGGCCATTAAGCAGTGAGGGTTCTTTAATGTGCCAACACCTATTGTGACACGGGACCTCGATTTTTACTGTCTCATCCGAAAGACAGGAAACCAACCTGCCGCTGGCTGGACTCAACTCACGATCAAGAGTCGAGTGCTAGCATGCTACCGACTCAGCCAGGCTGGCTCCCAGAAAAATTAAATACATATATAGTCAAACTTGCATTACAGGCCACCTTTGTATAAAGGGCACATTCCTATAACAGCTATTTTGCCTGTTCTCTAGAGTTTCCTTTATAGATAAAGTTTGACTCTACTAGTGTATGTGTATTTGATATATTGATATTATATTAAATCTCTGTATTCCATATTTGTCTATTTATCTTTGTTCCAAGCAGAGTAATCCAGTGCTGAGATAAGCTGCGTATTTGCGTATTTTATGTATAAAAATAAATGGATACAGATACCCAATGCAAATCAAAACTGAAGCGTAAAATTAAACACACTGGATCTGAAACCTGCTGAGAATTAAAATGTTCGGAATGGATCTTGGTCATAATGTGTGTTAAAGCTCTGTAGTGATACCCAAACCCAGATGTTTAAATTGTGGACTGACATTGTACAGACAGTTAAATACAGATTAATTATGATGATTTAGTAAAATCAATGGCAATCATCATATTGCAACAGAATTTGAAAATACATGTACCCACTTGACAGAAATTTTGTGGGCAAAAAGACCAACTGGATTTGGAAATGATGGGTATTAATTTCAGGCTAGGGGCATAAAAATTGGCGCAAAGAATTAAGGTTAAAATTTCTACAGGAAACTAATTTCAAACTGACAAAATGAAATCAGTAAACTGGTGGAAATGAACAATATTTATCCTTGTCACTCCAGAGATCACAATAGACCGGTCCAGTACAACAGAAAGATTATACCATTTAGATACTCAAGGATGAAAAGGATATATCACCATCATTTGAAGTTATAACGCAGCACTGTTTATTTTTAACAGTTTTCTGACAACTAGATGTGCCCCATTCATAGACCGGTACAGTAGAATCTGCCTTGAGAGATCACCTGTCTTTTCAGACCATCTGTCTTGAGAGACAACATTTGAAAAAAAAATCACACTCAAATGACTAAAATACATAATGTACCTGTGTAAACAAAACCTCTTTTGAGGGGCCACCTGTCTTGATCATGAGGGACCACATTTTAGTGGCTAATCAGGTGGCCTCTCAACGTGGGTTCCACTGTGTTTACTATATACTCGCTATGACAAATAATAAATCAAAACAAAAGCAGAGGTCCACATGGTTAAAATCACCATGTCCTTTTGTGACCTTATAACAGCCGATTATTATCCATACCTGACCGACCCCTTGCTACATGTACATTGAAACTTTGACAACTTTAATGGACCCCAGACACACGTCATCCTGAACAAAGAACAAGAATCTCGAGACAAACGATTTCTCTCATCCTTCACAGTATGTATTTTGCTTGTATAAGCGAACACAACTCGGGTGATAAATTAAGATAAATTTCTTCCTATTGATAATAACGTTGATTATAATCCATCATTTAATGCACACACACGCACACAAATGCTGCGGCCTGAAATCTTCCTGACAGAACAATGCATATACATCACTTAACAGCGATGCTATTTCAGGGTTTTCACGTTTAAGTTGCCGCAGGTGTCTAAGTGTACCTGTAATTAAGATGTATTTGTTTATCATGATTAAGTAAGCTCATCTCATGCATAGCTAAGCGTGAAGTTTATCTACGATATTTTATGTAAGTAAACAGACTACAAATGTCTGATTAATTACCATGTGAGTGACCCTCCCGAAAAAAAAAAGTCTAACACAAAATTCTGATCAATCAGAGAGAATAACTGATCCCCACAAATTCAGCGTTTTACACATAAAAAAAAAGAAGATTAAAGAGAAAGTGACCGTTGCATATACAATGGATTACAGAAAAATTTCTAATAATTTCTTATCAATTAGAAAGTATTTGACCCTCGTAGATACAATAGTACATACACTTGATGGATGCATTAATATTAACGACTTAATTACTCGCAATTAACAGACTGGAAAGAAATAATCACCACATGACAGAGGTTCTTGGTAGAGAAAACAGTCCCTATACATGTGCTTATATAAAGTGGAACCCATTTATATTGAATCCTAAGACACTGAAATCTTGCTTAGTTTGAAATGATTTCTATTTCCTGACCAAATTTCTTTATTACCATTATAAGCTGGTTATTTTGAAAACGCTGTTTATTTGAAGAAAAAAAAATATATATATATTCATTCCCCAATTGATTACAATCCAGTTACAATATATCCTGGAACATACGTGAACTACCGATCTTCCGCAAATAAATGGCCAAACTTCCTCACAAAATCAGCTTAGGTTTCAGCGGGGCTCGAACCTGTCTTGATTAGAGGTGACAGACTTGGTGATTTAAAGCATGGTGCTTTAACCACTCGGCGACAGAGGCCCAAAAAACTGTAAATGGCAAAGTTGTAGCTTTCATAGTCTTCTCATTCACACTCCCGTACCAAAACGCACATATATATGTGAATAAGTATTGAAACAGCACAAATAAAATGCACCGCCTGACAATCTATATTTGTACATTTTACAATCTGCTTATTCATTTTATCATAGCTAATAACATCTTCGGGGGACCAGGAAAAGAGAGAAGATGTTGAACGCTTATGTTGTACTTCTTAATATACAAATCTGTATTCATCTACACGCTGTGACAAATCTTACCGTATTTACATATGTAAATGCGTAACTGTAGACATCAATATATGTAAGAACTATGCATGTTAACACACCATTGCTGTTATTTTACACACGTCTTGCTAACAGAGTCACTCTACAGACTGCATGTGTCCATAGATGTCTATTTACACGTGTAAATGTATGGGTCCATATTTCTAAATAATATGCATATGGCATTGGTTGTAAAGACTGTTTACACATGTAAATGTATGGGTCCATACTTCTAAATAATACAAATGTGAAGATTCTACTTACACGTGTATATGGGTCTATACTTCTAAATAATACAGATGTGAAGATTCTACTTACACGTGTAAATGTATGGGTCCATACTTCTAAATAATACAGATGTGAAGATTCTACTTACACGTGTAAATGTATGGGTCCATACTTCTAAATAATACAGATGTGAAGATTCTACTTACACGTGTAAATGTATGGGTCCATACTTCTAAATAATACAGATGTGAAGAATCTATACTTCTAAATAATACAGATGTGAAGATTCTACTTACACGTGTAAATGTATGGGTCCATACTTCTAAATAATACAGATGCGAAGATTCTTACACATGTAAATGTATGGGTCCATACTTCTAAATAATACAGATGTGAAGATTCTACTTACACGTGTAAATATATAGGTCTATACTTCTAAATAATATGGCTGTAAAGACTCCACTTACACATGTAAATGTATGGGTCCACATCTCTAAATAATACCACTATAAAATCTCTATTTACACGTGTAAATGTATGCATTTCACCATACCTCTAAATCTTGCTGCTGTAAAAAAACATGTAAATGTATGAGTCCACATTTCTAATTCTTACCGCTGTAAAGACTCTATTTACACGTGTAAATGTTTGAGTGTGTTCTCTTAGTACACAGAATCCTGCTTAACTAGTTAAAGTTCATACTTCTAATTTATTCACTTCAAAATCTAACAGCACCAATACAACAGTGATCAAGATTCATTTCTAAATCTTACTGGCTTTTTGTATTTTTTCTTTTTGCCGATTTGATGGAAAAAAAAACTCGTAATTTTTTGTATAGACCATGACTGTAATGAAAAATAAATTAATCAGGGGGAAATGCATTTAAAGAAAAAAAAAACATTACATTTAGATCTGCATATCATTGAGTGCAAACTATTTTCCCCATTTCGACATGAATTCCTATTAAAATTCCTAATTGTGTCTCAAATGGCATTTCCCCAAAATTGGCAGATAAAGACCCGTTACGGTATTCCTGAGTGGCTCCAGCTCACTACTAAATCAAACTGCATCACATTCCCTACCATTAAGTCATTCACCCCTTAAGGCACATTTGGACTTGTCCAAGTCATTAGTTTTCGGTAGAGTCCATCATTTTTCAGGGGCTGATGAGGTAAATAGAAAGGAAGTGGAAGGAGAAGAAAAAAGCTTGTAACATGTTGATCAACATCCAGACACTGTAACGGAACTAATTAAAGACGTAACAAGACGTCACAAAATATCTAACAGTTCTTAACTCAGTCATCCCTGAAAATTAATGGACTCTTCTGTAAATCAATGATTTAGGCAAGTCCAAATGTGTCTCTAGGGGTGAATGAGTTACCGATAATGACAGATAGTGACTTCAATACCCACAGAATCGGATTTGATAGTCACTACAAGTAAGGGAGGTAATTCAGGACATTAGCTTTAAACATTCCAGATTACATCAGTTTTAATCAGAGCGTGAAACGAAACTACAGTGAGCCAGAAATTCTACACGTGTATATAGACTTCACAATTTTCAAGGTTCTAAGTTTTTATTCACTCATTTTATTTATTCATTTATTTCATTCAACATGTATCTGCCATGAACATAATTTAGATTAGTTTAACTCCTTAACCCCTTAAAAACAATGGACTCTTCTGTAAATCAATGACTTGGACCAGTCCAAATGTCTTTAGGAGTATATTAGTTTGTAAAACTAAGCCACATCCATACAATGACAATTTTTGGGGGGATTTTTTTTCTTGGGGAAGTGTCATATCGGACAAATGTTTTATCACTAATATTGGCCTCACTTTCATTTCAATGTATTTATTCATTAATTTTCTTTATAATTATAATATATTTTTATCAGAAATTCTATAAACATTTTGGGAATTCCCAGTATCAAGACAAAAGATTGCTTTTAATGAATTAATATTTTTCAACCAGCTTAGAGACAATAGCAATCTCAGTCACCAGATCTCTTGTGCCAATCCTGATTTGCATTTTCCAGTTAAGAGATTTGGGAGTTTCTCATATCAATCACAAGCAAGTTCATATGAGTAAAACTTGAGGTCCTGGCAAAGCACTGTGGTCAGGATTCCAGGGAAATTACATTGCCCGTACTAGTGACAAATTTGACATCTTCTTCGTGGAAGTAATAGAATTGATCACTGGGTCTCCAATTAGATTTCCCAAAGTCTTCCGGAATCAAGCCAAATCAAGGTTTTCTTGTCCAGACTATAACAAAATAATGCTGGCCAATTTCCACACTTGCATCTCCCTCGATTGATTACAATGGCTGTCATCTTACATAAATCATAAGAAATGGATCTTACGGGAATATAAGTGCGTCAAATATTACCTCCCTTTGTGTTAGTTTTACAGTATTCTATGACAAGGTGACAGTCTTTCCAACTTTTACGACAAGTTTTTAGATTCTAATTCAGTTTTCGGTAGAAAGTTTCTCTATTAAATGAATTACTGCAACAGTTATATATCACGTAAGGACGGCATTTTAATTATAGTTGATTTAATGAAGACAACTGTCACTAAAGCAAATGGTAGATGAAATTATAGGTAATGTGATATATCAGACCATGTGACAGGATTATCAACAACACCTCGGAACTATAATCCTGAAATCTGCAGTTGGAGAAAATACAGCCAAAAAAAAAAAAAAAAAAAAAAAAAAAACTGTTTAGCAAAACCACCTGTATTTACTAGTCTGTTTCTTTCTTTTTTACATTTAGCCAAGAGTTTTCATGGGGAAATCACCAGCTAATGAAAGTGCCATAAATATTAACTTATGCCACTGCAGTAAGAGTTTGTTAATGTACCAAGACCACAGTAACATGATCACGACAAGCTAAAGAAAGAGCCACAAAATTTGACCAGTGCTTTGGACTTATGCCACTGCAGTGAGCGTTTGTTAATGTACCATGACCGCAGGGACATGGATCTTCCTCATTAGGACAACACAGCTCAGTTGGTAGAGAACTATACCCTAAACACCAAGGTCCCTCAAGTTTGAATTCTGGTCGAGCCAGTTTTTTAAAAGGCGATTTTTCATCCCGTGTTCGCACTAGCTCCTCCCCCTTCTATTCGCTAGATAGAGACTAAAAGCCTCTAGATTGTGCCACTAATGTCTTTCGTCAGGTTGTATAAGAGGGTGGCACAATAAAAGCTGACGGAAAAACAGACCACTCAATACCCAGTAGACATCTTTCCCTGCCTCAAAGGGATAATTCGCAAGGACTTGGAAGTAATCAGATTGGTTGTTAAATCCACGAAACACGACATCTTTGTTTTAAGTTACATACATTGTCACTTGAGTTTTGCTTCATATGCTACATACTTGTCATAGAAAAAGACTCTTCCTCTGGCAAAGTCTAGAAGCTTGACACAGAACTAGAAATTTTAACTTACAACCTTCTGCCTTTACAACTAGACCTCTCTGAGCAGTGACTACCTTATCTAACAACCACACTCGGATATCCAAAGAATGGGAACCTGTCCTCAGAAACCAGATGTTAACCACAATCTGTTTTTATAAACCATATCCTGGAAGTCATCTATCAAATATTTCTAGGGGCCTCCATGGATGGAGCATTGCACTTTGAACCATGAAGTCTCTCACATCTGGTCAGCGCAGGTTCCAGCACTGCTGGAACCTAACCTGATTTTTGTGAGAGAGTTTGCCAGTTTACTTGTGGAAGGTCGTTGGTCTCTTCCCAGGTACAATGGTAACTGGGTTCTCTCCACCACCATAAAAAACTGGATGGCACCAAATAACTGAAAAACTGTTGAATATGGCATAAAAAAATTCAAAATTCTAATTTTTTACAGATAAAAACTTGGTTTCAGAAACTCTTTACCTGACAAATAGGGTGGTCTCTCCAGACCAGTTTCACTGTACATATATGTTGAATAATACTTTAGATAAAAATAACGTGATGAAGAATGACCTTGCATTGAAAGACCACCTTATCTGCCATGAAAATGTGTCATTCAGTTTTCTACTACAACATGTTGCCCTGCACTAACGCCACAGGATAAATGGAAATGCTATGAAAAAGGAATCAGAAGATTGCTTGATGGAAAACGGGGACATAGAAAATGAAGCTGGAAACCAAATCAGTGCCTCACTATGTAGAACAAGAATAATCTGTCAAACGATGAGGCCGGCTAACTCAAGTGCAGTGTATCATGTAGTAAATCATTTCTCATGGTTACAGCTCTAACCTGGTTGTACTCTGTAATGGCATTGCAAGGTAAGGTTACCAGTCATCTTGTAAAAACAATGGGGCCTGCTAACTTAAGTGCAGGCTATTGTATCATGTAGTAAATCATTTCTCATCTGGTTAAAGCTCTAGCCTGGTTGTACTCTGTAATGGCATTTCAAGGTAAGGTTACCAGTCATCTTGTAAAAACAATGGGGCCTGCTAACTTAAGTGCAGGCTACTGTATCATGTAGTAAATCATTTCTCATCTGGTTACAGCTCTAGCCTGGTTGTACTCTGTAATGGCATTGCAAGGTAAGGTTACCAGTCATCTTGTACAGGCAATGGGGCGGCTAACTTAAGTGCAGGCTATTGTATCATGTAGTAAATCATTTCTCATCTGGTTAAAGCTCTTGCCTGGTTATACTCTGTAATGGCATTGCAAGGTAAGGTTACCAGTCATCTTGTAAAAACAATGGGGCCTGTAACTCAAGTGCAGGCTATTGTATCATGTAGTAAATCATTTCTCATCTGGTTACAGCTCTAGCCTGGTTGTACTCTGTAATGGCATTGCAAGGTAAGGTTACCAGTCATCTTGTAAAAACAATGGGGCCTGTAACTCAAGTGCAGGCTACTGTATCATGTAGCAAATCATTTCTCATCTGGTTACAGCTCTAGCCTGGTTGTACTCTGTAATGGCATTGCAAGGTAAGGTTACCAGTCATCTTGTACAGGCGATGGGGCCTGTAACTCATGTGCAGGCTACTGTATCATGTAGTAAATCATTTCTCATCTGGTTACAGCTCTAGCCTGGTTGTACTCTGTAATGGCATTGCAAGGTAAGGTTACCAGTCATCTTGTAAAAACAATGGGGCCTGTAACTCAAGTGCAGGCTACTGTATCATGTAGTAAATCATTTCTCATCTGGTTACAGCTCTAGCCTGGTTGTACTCTGTAATGGCATTGCAAAGTAAGGTTACCAGTCATCTTGTAAAAACAATGAGGCCGGCTAACTCAAGTGCACGCTATTGTATCATGTACTAAAATCATTTCTCATCTGGTTAAAGCTCTAGCCTGGTTACACTCTGTAATGGCATTGCAAGGTAAGGTTACCAGTCATCTTGTAAAAACAATGAGGCCGGCTAACTCAAGTGCAGGCTAATGTATCATGTAGCAAATCATTTCTCATCTGGTTACAGCTCTAGCCTGGTTGTATTCTGTAATGGCATTGCAAGGTCAGGTTACCAGTCTTCTTGTACAAACAATGGGGCCTGCTAACTTAAGTGGAGGCTTATTGTATTAAGTTTTAGCCTGGTTTCACTCTGTAATGGCATTGCAAGGTAAGGTTGTACAAACAATGGGGCGGGCTAATTTAAAACTGAGCTAGGAAGATAAAACACTTTTGAACATTAAACAAACAAATAATTGTGTTGAAAAAATGTTTTGAAACATTTCCACTTCATCTCCCCACATCAAACATATTTGTAATTTATAACACAATTTATAATTTTCCAAGTTTACCTGAATTTTTTTTTTTTATACCTTTCATATTTTAGCTTAATATCAACAATTCTATTTATAGCTATTAGATAGTACATCGGATCATCAAAGGCATACAGTAACTGCAAACATGACACATGTACTGGATTCACTGTCATAAACCAAATTCACCTGGGATAAACCAAATTCACCTGGGGTATACAAAATTCACCTGGGGTAAACAAACTGCCAACATCTATATATTCCCCCTTCATTAAGACGTTAAACAAAATCAAACTTTCTTTTACCTCATCAACCCCTGAATAAAATGGACTCTTCTATAAATCAATGACTTAGACTAGTCCAAATGTGTCTTTTGAGGTGAATGAGTTAAAGATAAATCAATTCCCCCCTCACTCACATTACTTGGGTGTGACCGAAAAGCTAGAGAAAGGTACACTACATGTTATTTGACAGTTTTAGACCTATATGTACCTTCAAATTTGTACCTGTTTACACTTTATCTGTATAGGTAATTTACCTGTAGATATGGTTGAGTTACCTTGATGCGTATCTGAACAATAGATATGAAATGTAATAGTAATCCCATCAGATTCTCGATATTATCATACGTACAATTTTCTGATAGCGAAAATAACATCACTTTATAACCCTACCTGTTATATATATCTCCTGATTACTCTATATTTTAAAATTTACCTTCCACTTAAAAGAGGAACACATCAATTTGATACAAAAATTAATCAAGCTTGCTGACAAGAGATTGAAAATCAGAGGAAGAACGGATTTATTGTTTTAATATACATGTACATGTTGTACTATATATGTTCCAGCTATCACAGCTACCATAGTGTAGGTGTCAGTCAAATGATTAGTTTCGTATTTTGACGACTACCATTCAGTTGGTTTAAAACGTAGCATACGTTCTGTTACAGTAAAATCCATATAATCTGGCAGGGTGGAGTCTTGTGAACACTTTTCTTGACCTGGACCAGTTTAAATTTTAGGTAATAAAACATAACATTAAAATTACATCCCAAAATTACAGCGTTATCATTCCTACTTGTCACCATACACATATCCAGTGTGGAATAAAACGTTTTATCGGTGCGGCTTTTCATAACCGAAAAGTGAGTAGAATCACCCATAGGTTACACCGCCCTGCCATCTTATGTGAATCAAGACATGTATACTATACTAAATACCTATGTACCTACATGTGTATATTTGTATACATGTATGTATCGATGGTGGTGGAAATCATTTAAATAACAAACAGTGGCTATATGTAAATAGAACTAAATAAAGACTCCTCTCCCCTCATGGTGAAAGAGTAACACAGAACTATAGAGATAAGAGGTGTTGTTTAAACACTTTTAAACCCCCCTCAACTAAATATATGAGATAATGTTATTAACACAATCAAACCAACTTGAGATATGAGAGTATGTTGTTTTAACACTCAAATCCTTTCCAGCTACAGATTAGATGTTGTTTAAACACTTAAACCCTCCTCAAATAGAGATAAGAGATAATGTTAAAACAATCAAACTAACTTAGATAAGAGATAATGTTAAAACAATCAAACTAACTTAGATAAGAGATAATGTTAAAACAATCAAACTAACTTAATATCTAGACATATAGGACAATGTTGTTTGATCACTGAAACCTTCCTCAACAACAGATATAGATATGTTGATTAACACTCAAACCCTCCTCAGAAACAGATATAAGATAATGTTGTTTACACTCAAACCCTCCTCAACAACAGATATAAGATGTTATTTAACACTCAAATCCTCCTCAATAACAGATACAGATATGTTGTTTAACACTCAAACCCTCCTAAGCAACAGATATAATATGTTATTTTATACTCAAACCCTCCTCAACAACAGATATAAGATGTTATTTTATACTCAAACCCTCCTCAACAACAGATATAAGATGTTATTTTATACTCAAACCCTCCTCAACAACAGATATAAGATGCTATTTTATACTCAAACCCTCCTCAACAGCAGATATAGATATGTTGTTTAACACTCAAACCCACCTCAACAACAGATATAAGATAACATTGTTTAACACTCAAACCCACCTCAACAACAGATATAAGATAACATTGTTTAACACTCAAACCCTCCTCAACAACAGATATAAGATAACATTGTTTAACACTCAAACCCTCCTCAACAACAGATATAAGATAATGTTGTACAGAACTTATATCTTATATATATGGACTATGAACATCAAAAAGTGGCTGCCACCTTATAACTGAAGAATTGTTGAATGTGGCATAAGACACTGTTTAAAATACAGTGAAACCTGTATATAGGGGCCACCCAAGGGACCAGAAAATATTGACCTTTATGTGCAGGTGACCCTTATACACAGGTTCAATTTAGTTGAAGTATGCAGTAAAGGGACTTGAAAAAATTGGCCTTTATAAACAGGTAATCCTTATATACAGGTGGCCGCTATAGCAGGTTTTACTGTACATGTAAAAAAAAAAGGAAAAAGGGGAGAGATCAAGACATGTCAGAGAAACAAAAACATGGTACAATAATATAAGATGTAAACAAGTTTCAGCACAACCTGGTTTCTTCATATGTAAACAATTTATCTTATTACCCTAACATGTAATTAAAATAATGAACAATTCTAATTTAAAAGAAAAAACAAATTAAACCAACATTAAAATTTGGGAGTGCCATAAAGTTCAGTTGACTAAAATGTAAAAATCAAAATGAGTACTGTTATCATCATCTCATATTTCTTCCATATGTACATGTAAAAAGGGAAAACAAGATCTCATCACCTCTAATTAACCAAAAATGAATTCCTCTGGGTCGGAAAAAAAGGACACACCACTATAAAAATGTGTGGAGTGTGTGTGTGTGTGTGTGTGTGTGTGTGTAAGAGTTTGGTAACACGTAAAGAACTATAATGTACAAATACCACATGGTTTCTTGATATGCATATAATTTTTATAACATTTCCCCTAATTACAAAATGAACTCTTCTGGTTCAAAAGAAAAAAGCACACTAATATAAAATTTTGGGGGTGACGGGTTTTATTGACTTTCTGATTGAACTAAACTTCTTCAATTCACTCATGTGTTATTTATCCTGTTCTAGTGTGAAATGAAAAAAAAATATACGATTGAAAGTTCCAAAACAACACAGAAACATCTTGTATTAATTTCCCAGTCAACAGCTACAAGTATTTTACAGTCTGCCTGAGTTGATATTTGTGTTACAAAGTTTTCTTGAGAAAATGAGTAGTGGTGCGTAATTAAGTTCATATCCAGTCGCGTCCATGAAACCTTACATAAATCTCGAAAAACGGCTTCAGGTTGAAACAAAGGAATGCCGCAAGAGTAAATTGTTTTGAACCAGCCCAATTTTCTTGATGAAAATGAGGGATATTTTTAATGGCTTGACACTAATTTCATTCAATTTCATCAAGGTGATTGGAAAAAAGATCCATTTGGTTTGCTAAATGTAAATTTTGTACAGATTGCAAACTCTACAGTCAACTAAACATAAACACAAACCGATGGCAGAATAAACTGGCCTGATCATAACACTAGTATCTCCGCCATGTTGTTTATTGTATAGTAGCTGCGATTCATCTGCACTTTGGCATGTGTGGAACTCTTCGGTGATGCGAGGATAACAAAACATACAAACATTTCTTTCTCTCCTCTTCAAAATTCATGCGTCATAATTGGCCCAGAAGACAAGATTATGAATGAAGTTGAGCGTAATTGTGGCATTTTCTACTTGTAGATCTGAAATGTCTGTGACCTGACCAGGACTCTATTACTTTGCAGGTTAAGCGAGTTTATGAGCTGACAAGGTCATCCTTTGTATGTAAGTTGATGTACCCAGGAGTCATCACAAGGAACGAGGTTGGTCCGAGGTTGGTCCGACAGCCATACACTCTTTGTATCTTACATGATCACAACATGACATGGATGCTGTTGGTTTGTACGTGAAGCAAATGTATCATCTGCGAGGGTTGACTGTTGTATTCAAGTTCACAGAATCGTGGCACCTTGTATACATGTACATATATCTCAGTGTTATAGACTACAATGTTCAGAATCAATGAATATTAGCCTGATAGCCAAATACAGTCAAACTTGCATTAAAGGATACCTCTGTTTAAAGCGCAACTGCCTATAAAAGGCCATCAAGATATAACTTTTGTTCACTTTTTTTTTATAATCAAAAACCTCTTGATAAAGTCCATCTTTGTATAAGGGCTACTTTTGCCTGTTTCCGTAAGTGGCCTTTATACGCAAGATTGATTGTACTGTAAGAAATTTGATCGGGCTAAATGAATTTAAGTTTCTGAAGACCGTCCATGAGAAACTAAACAAGATTTGAATAAGTATTACTGTAGAACCCGTCGTCAAAGACCATCCGAGACCAATATCTGAAAAACTGATACATTATCCTTTATTATCCTTTTTTAGAGACCACCTGTCTTGAGAAACCACATTTCAGTGGCATAAAGGACAGTCTCTCAATACAGGTTCTACTGTCTGTACTCTTATTGTAATCTACAAAATTACTAATTTTTCTTTAAACTTCCTTCCTTGTATCATCAGTTTGTGTTATTCAATGAGGGGGGAAGGGGGGGGGGTGGTTCACTGATGTTGAACGTGTGTTTAAGAATATGGACAAGAGACATGGTAAAACTTTAGTAAAACTTGGCTATCTCAGCCAACTGAATTTCAGGACTAGACATATTTGATTAAAAAAAAAAAAAAATTTACACTAGAGTAATTCTCGAGTTTCATGGCGCTAAGCCCTGAAGTTAGACTAAATGCAAGTAACCACTGTCAGCTACCACAAACTATCAACATGATCACATCGTGGAAAAAATCGTAATAACAGTGTACACCAAACCTGATCATACCTGATATATAACAGACGTCCTAATCATTCTGTCTTAAACAAGTGTCTGTTATCAAATACACATACCAATCCTACATGAACTCTTTTGTCCCTGTAGTTTCCACTATGATGTTAATTCTATATGTATACTCACTCTCTTTCTCATTTTTTCTTCTTTCTATTGCCAGTCATTATTAGATCAGGACATCTACATGTCCAGGTAACGACCTCATTACCTGTTCTAAGATTACAGGTGTGCAGTATAAAACAGACAATCGGTGTCCCAGGTTAATTGGTCTGGCATTGGCACCCATACCATGATATTGATCCCGTTGTTTTGGTTTTGTTTTTTCTTTCATATAACATCAAACGATATTTTATGTCATAGAGTGGTATCAAGTATTAATCAGTACGAGTTTGATTACTGATCAATTTGTAATTAACTTGGGTTTCCCAGACAGCCTTTTTCTTTTTACCTACTTCAGGTACATATGTCCAGTCTGTGTACTTTTTTCTTCCGTTGTGGTTTTGCAAAGTTTACCTGATTTTTATTCTTTATAAAGGTCAAATTCTACATCATTTTATAGAGTCTGTACGGGCATAAGCACTGGAATATTGCAGCTACACAAACATGACCCACCTTTTCCCAAATTTCAAAATTTGCAGCCAAAGTTTCCCAATTGAAGTCAAATGACAATGAATTTGACGAGATTCTTATATTTTCAAACAGTTTAGTGTATTTTTATATTTCCCAATTTCAATCAAATTTTGCTAAAATCCCCTAATCATAAAGCCCTCAGGGCTCTTTCCCCAGAGTGTGAAAAATACCTGTTATCAAATACAGGTGTGCAACACGAATAAACTTTAAGACATTTTCAAATTCTGTGTTGAAACCAAAGAGTAAATTCTCGATCTATTTGGTGTTTGCCACCATCAGGGTAATGGAAACAAGGATTGTTCATTTCGAAGCCTCTTTGTTTACGGTGTAGGTGTTCTATGGCCCATGACGCCCCTTATATACTCTTGCTGTATATTATGTACAAAAGTGTTCCAGCTAAAAATTCTGAAAGGTTTGTTTTTTTCCAAGAAAAGGGCACGATTTGCATCAATAAAAGCGCACTTTCATTGTGACCTTCGAAGAGGGGTTGGTAATTAAAAAATACTTCCATTTTCCATCAAACATTAACTGAATGAATAAAAAATGAATGTGTCCGTTTTGAAAAGTATGAAACTATTTTTCTGTTAGAAATACAAATAACTTGCAAGACAGGTATAAGAACTTTTTTATTTTCAGAGTAAGATAATTCTGTATATAATTTGTCATTTTTAAATTGACCGCTGGACCAGTGCCATTTGAAAATTTTAACGTGGTTTTTTTTCACAAAGGAAATATAATATATAACACGTGAATTGGACACATCAACCATATATCACATTTGCACCTCTTATTTCCACAGGTACTCAACCTGTTCAACACAACAGACCATAATGTACTGGTCTTAGACAATAGAAAAGAACATACCATTTAGATACTGAGGGTGAAAGGTTTAAACACTTGCTTCAAAAGATTTGCAAAGATTCGCTTTTGGAGCGTAACATATTACTTGTTGTCAAACAATGATTGGTCCATTAGAAAATAATGTTGGTGCTCACTGTACAGAAATAGAAATCAGATATTTTTTTATTCATGCTCAGAGCATCCATCCACCCACCAAATAAAAATGACATGATTTTGGCAAGAATGAATCTGTTTTTTCAATTTATCAATTTTTACAATCCAAAAATCGGAAATAAGTGTTACACGTACATGTACAACCGGCGCAACACCTACACATACATGTATGTGGGTATTGTCTGAATGAAGTTCATGATATTTTACAATGATAAAAGCAGATGTACATGTAATTTTATGTGTAATTGGAGAAACACCTACACAAGACATTATCTGAATGAAAGCTACATCTTTTGCATTTTTCATTTTTATAAAAACGGAGCTGACAAATCGTTTTTTTTTTTTTTTTCTACATTTAGTGGGCCGGGTAATTCAATCATTGAAAGGGCAACAACAAAAGAGTTTTCTACATGTAACAGGGTACATTGTTTTGAAATTGACATTGAAATTTACGGTCTTCCTGAATGACTTATTTGATTCGAATTTGAATATTTGAATTTTGAACGGTGTTTTACATCGCACTAAACAATTTTTCAGTTACACAGTAGAACCTCATTTACAGACCACCTTGCTTAGGGACCACCTTGCTTAGGGACCACCTTGCTTTGCTTAGGGACCACCTTGCTTAGGGACCACCTTGCTTAGGCACCCACCTCGCATTTCAGACCACAAGTTTTAAGTCTCTTGATAAATATTCAATAAGTACAGAACCTCACTTAAGAGACCACCTCACTAATCAGACCACTTTAATAGACTCATCTGCCCCTGAAAAACAATGGACTCTGCTGTAAATCAATGACTTAGAGCAGTCCAATTGCGTCTTTAGGGGTGAGTGAGTTAAGGTCTCACCAACCCACATGTACATGTATAACTCTGTCACAGCTTTACGACGTGTTAAAGATTTGTCAAGGTTTATATACACGTTTCATATTGTCACTTCAAGAGGCAAAACTTAAAAAAGAAAAAAAAATCATCAACAGTAAAGAACTGGGGACTATGATCTGCTTATGGCCTAAAGGAGTTTACGCAACACAAAAAAAAATAAAAAATAAATTTCTAAACATTAAATCTCAAAAGCAACAAATAAATTATCACGGGATAATCCGTGGGTATATAGAAATGTAAGAATAATAAATCTTCCCATATCAAAACAGCGTTTCTTTAAATCCCAACCTTGTACACAAAACACTTACTTTTCCTTCTTAAGATATTTACCGTCCACTTCAATGTGATAGCGTAGTAAATGATCCGGTCGTTGGTCGTTGGACTGAAGGCTATTATCTCAGCTGTTTGTGTAAGAATCTTTTAAGTCCATCATTAGCCATGGACCAATGGTCACTTACTAAATCAGGACAATCATTTGTTTGTATGTAACAAACGAAATTGAAAACAGAATGAGCTGGATATCAGGTGCATCGTTTGTTTGTAAGTAACAGGTAAACCAATTTGAAAACAGAATGGGTGGATATCGGGCACATTGTTTGTTTGTATGTAATAGGTAAACGAAATTGAAAACAGAATGGGCTGGATATCGGGTGCACCGTTTGTATGTAATAGGTAAACGAAATTGAAAACAGAGGGGGATGGATATCGGGTGCACCGTTTGTATGTAATAGGTAAACGAAATTGAAAACAGAGGGAGATGGATATCAGGTGCATCAACAGCATGTAACATAACAAGTAAATATGAATTTGTGGTATTTCATTGGTTTTTACATCGTCGGAGCCATGCACTGTACGTGGCCATCTGGTTATGACAGCATACTTAATGTTACAACATTTTTGGCCTCTAAACAGGGTTAGTTCAAAGTCCACTTAGTCATGTGAGGTTTTACTAGCCCAGGGATGGTGGTCTTTTTACGGGTACATATGTTTTACTAGCCAGGAATGGTGGTCTTTTTACGGGTACACTGATTACACTGTACATGGGAGAGACTAATGCTTTTGCGACCACCTGTGTATAGAGACCACCTGGTCACAAAGACCGTTTTTTTTTTTTGCTGTCCACAATAGTACCATTTGTGTACAAATTAACCTCTATATAAAGACCACCTCCCTTTTCTTACGTCCCTAAGGAGGTCATTATATACAGATTTCATTGTACAGCCATCTGCTTAAACTGGCAAACTTTCTAATAAAATCAGCTTAGAACTTTCCAGTGGGACTCGAGCTCGCTAGGGTATAAATACAACCATGTTATATCCTCTATCATGGAAACTGGACATCAGTGTACATGTATAACTGAAATTTTACCAATGTGGCATAAAAAAACACCACTTAGCAGGACACAAAAAATGCTCGACATAACTGAAATCTTAATTCGACATTTCTTTTAACATTCAAAAGCACACTTGCAAATAAAACAAAAGAAAAACAAAATTTGCTTTCATTTGAAAACTACAGCTGGTGGTCTCGTCATGGGTACATTGTAACCGGGTTCCTCTCCTCCACCATTTAAAAACTGGCCACCACCATATAAGTGAAAAACTGTTGAGTGTGGTGTAAAATTTCAAATTCAAATTCTTGCGGAAGGTCGGTGGTCGTTACCCGGGTAACCGGGGTTTCTCCTCCACCAATAAAAATTGGATGCCATCATATGACTGAAAAATTGTTGAGTATGGCGTAAAACAAAAAATCAAATCAAATCAAATCAAATTCAAATTCAATATGAATGATTCATTTTAAAAGATTTGTGTAGAATTGGAGATGAGACCATTCATACATACAATAAAACCTGCTAAAGTTCCATGACTACATACTTCAACTAAATTAAACCTGTGTATAATGGTCACCTGCACATAAAGGCCAGTATTTTCTGGTCCCTTGGGTGGCCCCTATACACAGATTTTACTGTACATGTAAATATGTAAATGTATAAACGTACGTAAACATTTATCACATGAAATAACTAACAAAACCTCAACCAAAAAAAAAATCAGATTTAGAAAAAAATATTCAAATTACGAGTACATGTATTTGTAAAGTTGCACATTTTTAAAATTTAAGTGACATAAGAGAGAATAACGAGGTAATTTCTGAAGAAGAAAATTAATTCTTTTACAAAAGAGGTGGCAGAAAGAGGAAACCCTTTAACAAGTGACCCGTGGAATCATTTGACGGCTTGTTAAGATTGCTATCTTTCCCAAAGGTTTGTCGCTACAACTGTTGTTAAGTCAACCGTGACCCAAAAAAACTCGCAAACAAGTTATGTACTTCTAATGTATTATTATGGTGAACATTTCTAATCAGATCACGCTATAGCCGAAATCTCCTTTAAATGTTAAAGTGAACCATAGCGTTACATAATCATTTTGTTAAACGATTTTAAAGACATTGTTTTGCATGGGTGAGTGACTTCAAAGTTGAACAAGGACAATAATTAATAGAGATTTTCATTTCACCACTTTCTCTAGGTCATAACATCGTATCATTTGGTATCATTTTGTTTTTTTCACACTTCAGATTTCACGCAACCACGTTTTACTGGAGTCAACAATGTCAGGTGTCATGGGAGACAACTGATCTGGACAAAAACATAGCAGGAAAACACCGATACTGAAGGTCGTCATTATTCTTATAATTACATGTATCAGATATGAAAAATGCAGAATCCATGCATTAATTGAAAATGTTGAATAAATTCATTTTGTATAATTATCAGGTATCAGATCACCTTTCCTCAGCTGATGACAAATTGAGAAATTTTCAATAACAATTTTGTGTACACATGTAATAAAGTTCTGAGTACCCTATACCACCTGTTTTTATTTATTTTACATGCAAGTAAAGTAAAATAACTTGTTGCTTCAATACTGTGTTTTAGGACAAATATTGTTAATTTATTTTCTCATTAAAAATTTTCATGCTACCTTTGGAAAGTTTTTTTTTTTTTTTTACTATAAATTACCGATAATTTACGAAAGTTGGCATCACCTGACCAAGGTCAGAGGTTTGAATCGGAGCCAGGATCAGGTAGACCTAAGTTTTTGGAACAGGTGTCAAAGGTTCCTAGGTCAAGCACTCACCACAAGATGCTAAAGTCACTGATTTGTTTACGGGATTTAAAACCAAAAATCCCGAGCAAGAGTACATGTAGATCTAGGTCAATAAAGAAATTGCCAAAAATATTACAATGGTTCACTTCATAGGTCCAAATTTGTGGTATTTCTCAAGTTACTATGGTGATATCTGCATGATATAAAAAAGCCTCAACATATTCTAATATAACATAATTATTTTGACTACAGATACCCCCCCCCAAAAAAAAATTGTACTGAATTTATAGTCATTTAACCTATTCACCCCAATAGACATATTTGGACTGGTCTTAGTCATTGATTTACAGAAGAGTCCATTAATTTACAGGGATTAATGAGTTAAAGGTTAAGTCTTAAATTAAAAAAATAATATTAAATTCAAAATCTATTTTCCCAATCAGCTGAAAATATTGTGTACTGAAATTTCTGCAATTTAGCAAGAAGGGATACTTCTTGATAAATGTAGGCATGAAAGAAATCACTGAACGATACGACTCCATTTTCTAATGCCTGTGACATACTGGTATGAACAACCGAAGCAAAGAGAAACAGCAATTCTAATCTACCACCAATTCCTTAATAATCAAAGCGTGTGAGCATCCATGCATACCACAAAAATTTTCCTCATTTTAATAACACGATTCTTTAATCTTCTTGGTATTGAAGTTTCAACTCATATGAAGAAAATCTAATCTGCCATTGTTCGACATTCAACAAGTCGCAAATCATGTATTAATGCCGAGATTATAGTTATCCCACACAGATGGAGAATCCAAACCCGAGTTTTACAAATCGTCACATCCCTCAATAAGAGGCTACGTGATCAGCTTTTTAATATGTTTATACTGAAGTTCACATTCACATCCAGATCGATCGACATCT
This sequence comes from Atrina japonica, assembly GCA_030159075.1. Taxonomy (NCBI): domain Eukaryota; kingdom Metazoa; phylum Mollusca; class Bivalvia; order Pterioida; family Pinnidae; genus Atrina; species Atrina japonica. The sequence goes on from BROG01000358.1 coordinate 502,231, forward strand.
GCATAATTTACGTGACAAAATTTCTGTTGAAAACAGAATTTAATATATTTATTTCCAAATGTGTTTCACAGCTTTTGTACACACACGTTTAACTTATCGACAAATCCTTTAAACATGTATACGTTAAAAGTTTAAAACGTAAGAAAATGTTTTGCCCAATTTATCACAATCTTTTTAAGCATCTATGATGGTAAGTGGTCAAACGCAGTGTCCTTTTCTTCAATTTATGATCTTGAGTCAATCATACCCACCAGGAAAAAGTGGTCATTCTTTATTAAGATCTTGGACATGATTGTACCGGTCAAGGTCTGTGGTCAAATCTCTATTTCTATGTCTGGTCATCTATCTACCTTTAATGGCAATTTTTGTGTGCCATTGACCATTGTCAAAAGGCTTGTCGATTGTTTTATTAAAATCTTGACATACTACTAACTAGTTTTACTTAAAATTTAAGATTGACCTGTTGAATGAAAAAAATGTAAAGGGAAAAAACAACTTCTTCCAAACATTCATTAACACATGAGTATTTCAAATATTCCAAGTTCCATATTTCTATTGATGTCCACACATATATGTATCTGTGATTTGTCCAAATTTTCTTTTCACACATACAGAGAGAGAGAGAGAGAGAGAGAGAAAGAGAGAGAGAGAGAGAGAAAGAGACAGACAGAGAGAGAGACACACACATGCACTACACACATACAGAGAGAGAGAGAGAGAGAGAGGGGCAAAACCTGTAAGGCAAAAATACCTCACATACATGTATAGTTCTACCAAGATTAAGTAACACATCCTAGTTTCCTACAGGGACAGCTTTTTTTTTAGGTATTTTGCTTGCTGTTGTTGGATGTACTACTGTACATGTAGCTCTCTAATTGTGTGCCAAAAAACTTAAGACTGTCATCCCTACTGGCTAATATTCTTTAATACTAAAACTGGGTGTGTTTATAAATGTAAGCCAGTCTATCTCGGTAACACAACAGGTACAATGTACTTGTGTCTATAGGCCATGACCCCTCTCTATCTATCTCCCTCCCTCTCCCTGACCTTTTCTACTCCTTTCTTTTTTTCCTTCAGTTTGACCCATTCTCTACCCTCTCTTTCTCTCTCCCCTTCTTTTTCTCTCTTTCTACCCTGTTTCTCTCCTGTATCTCTCTCCACTCTTTTTCTCTTTATCCTCTCTCTCCCCTCTCTTTCTCTCCCCTTTCTATTAGCCTCTTTTTCTCTTTACCCCTCTCTCTCTACCACTTCTCTTTCTCTATATCCCTCTTTCTCTTCCCCTCTCTCTATCCCCTTTCTTTCTCTCCCATTCTCTCTACTTCTTATCAGCCTCTCTTTCTCTCTCTCCGTCTTTGTCTCTCCCCCTATCTTTCTCTCCCCACTCACTCTCTCTCTACCAGCCTCTCTTTCTCTTTCACATATTCATTTCCTATGTTTACATCACCTTTTCTTACCAAGCATGCAATCACGGGAATTGATCAGAAATGATCAGGGAGACGTCTTGAGCTTTCATTAACCTTCACAAAGCTGTCAATAGTTATATCACACACACACACGTATACAGGTTTTCCTAAGTACAATCAATCATGACTCATCCCCTCCGAGTCTATTTATTGTTAAAATAAAAAAAAAAATCTTAAAACAAAATCAATTTCAAACTACAACCTCCATAAAAATCAATGATTGATATATTGTCAAATTAAAATCCTTCTGCCTTCTATATTACAGAAATCTCGTAACTTCATGTGGTTAAAAAAATAATTTTCAGCAAACAAAAATTGTTAGATTTTCAAAGTTGAGATTTCACCTCCTGTCCGCACAGCTCTATGGCTAGATAGTGGGTAAATGGTTGAGGTTGTGCAGTTTGATTACATGTACACGTACCTCCATCAGATTGCACAAGTGCAGTAGCACTTTAAAAGCCATTAGAAATAACGACAACTCGGGCTTTAAGTTGTCACACTGTTCGTTAAATCAAGCCAAAAGCAAGAATAGGACTTATAACCCACCCAGGGAACAATCTTCAAATGTCTGAAAGTTCCACGTAAAGTTATTGTAAAACATTTGAACAAAAAAAAAAAAACCCACAGAAACTAACTTCCAAACACAAGCTATAAGAACCTTCCAGTCATGTGTGTGCATCTATACAGTGAAACCTGTATGTAAAGACCTCCTTAGGGACATATCAAAACCCATCTTTATATAGAGGTTGATTTGTACACAAATGGTACTATTGGTGGCATCAAAAAATGGTCTTTGTGACCAGGGGTCTTTATACACAGGTGGTCACTAAAGCAGGTTTTACTGTATATATACATGTATGTATGTGTGTGTGTGTATATATATATATATATATATATATATATATATATATATATATATATATATATATATATATATATATATTCTATAAAACTCTTCTTCCAGTAATGGAATTAAAAGAAGGTCAACTCGAGTACTAATTACATGTACATGTACTCAGAGATTTCACATTTCTGGCATTTCTTCAAAAGTTTCTGAAAATGTCCTTGTGCACTTAATCAATACTGAGCTTGCACACTACAACTTTTAACTTTACCAAGAATGACATCATCAACTGGCCACTGTGCAGAGGTTAAGCTGACCTCAGACTAAATGGCTAACAGTCATGTGTATAGGTGAATGAAATACTCACTACCATTTATCCCTATATAATAAAACTGCGGAGCCTCCATGGCCAAATAATAATTAGAGCATCACTCTTTAAACCATGAAGTCTCTCACTTCTGGTCAGCGTAGGTTAGAGTCCAGCTGGAAAATAAGCTGAATTTTGTGAGAAAGTTTGCCAATTTACTTGCAGAAGGCCGGTGGGTCTCTTCCCAGGTAACCGGGTTATTTTCTTTACCATTAGCAAGTTACTGCCACAATATAACTGAAAAATTGTTGAGTGTGGCATAAAACACTATTCAAAATCCAAAATAAAATGAAGATGACAGAATACCATGGAATACTAGCTAGCCTATACATATATCTCTTAAGATTTAAATTTCGTGTTGAAATACCCTGTCTTACAAACACCTGCCTTCATACCTACAGGTACATGTATATGTAAACATCTCCACCACCGCTAGCTGTTCCAAACAGGTGGTTCCTGTATATTCATGTACATGGTTTAAACATTTCTACAATGTGGCACCAACATCCTCCATAAACTTTCTCTATCAAACAGCTGTGGCTAAAACTACAAATAACACTATAAAATTTGGTGTTATCCCCGGTGTCTCAAGCATGCTAATGTAAGAATTACATGAAGGAACCATTTTGCATCACCTTTGTCGGTGTTTTCATTGATAATCCCATAATGAATTAACTATAAGCTTCACAGAAACAGTTAATTAAAATTCTTCAACTCAATCTTCCTGCAGCTGAATTATCCAATATTCATCCTCTCGCCTAAACCAGCAGACAGGTGGGACGTTCCAATATCACAGACATTCTGCATGTGTTTCAAGTTCTGCAGAAATGGTCCATGCCAAATCTCATTTGATTAACACACCTGCTGCACAGGAGAGAGATTTCTGCATGGCATCTTCTGTTTTAAGTAACGTGACTCTGGGGACCTTAACTAAACATTTAAACTAATCTGTAAACTTCCTGTGCAGCTGATGAATGTCTTCTCAGCATCTTATGCTCTAGATGCTCTCAAGTACAATTACGCAACTGTACATGAATAAAATTAGAAGAAAAAAAATAAGAACTCAATTCTTTTTGTGAAAAACATTCTCAAAATAAGATCATTTTACGGTATGTTCATGTATGTACATTTTATCTGCATGAACTCCTTTATGAATGTCACGGATTTTCCTACCTCCTAAATTCTGGGTCCCGAGTCCCAAAATATTGGAAAAAATATATGAAATTTTAATATTGAAACAGAAAATCTTAATTTTAGACATTTGTTTGAAAATACTTTATTCCTTTTTTAAGCTACAAATTGCAGGTCTGCATATATACATACATGTAGATATATTAACATCACACAGGTCTGTATAAAAGTGTATCAACTTCACATAGATGAGGCAACATAGTACAGGTTTACATATAGATATATCAACTTAATGTGTGTCTGTATATAGGTATATTAACTTCACACAGGTCTGTATAAAAGTGTATCAACTTCACATAGATGAGGCAACATAGTACAGGTTTACATATAGATATATCAACTTAATGTGTGTCTGTATATAGGTATATTAACTTCACACAAGTCTGTATAAAAGTATATCAACTTCACATAGATGAGGCAACATAGTACAGTATATCAACTTAATGTGTGTCTGTATATAGGTATATTAACTTCACACAGGTCTGAATAAAAGTGTATCAACTTCACATAGATGAGGCAATATAGTACAGGTCTACATTTAGATATTTTAGCTTCATAAATGTCTGCAAATAGAATTAAATTTTACAAAGTTCTATAAATACAAACATAACAACCTTAAGCAATACTACATTTACATGTAGCTAAAGGGTTTTAGCAGGGTGCCTTTAACATCCTCCCTAATTTTTGTCCAACCCTGTCTTGACCTGGCAGAAATAAAGTATGCCATTACCAAGAATTTTCCTACCTCAAAAATTAAGGGTCCAGGGTCCAGAAAATTGGGAAAATATATGACATTTTTACTGAAATAGAAACCCTTTATTTCAAACATTTGTTAGAAAATACTTAATTTTTTATTTTGAAATTCCAAATTGGGAATTTTTGCATATTTTGGGGAATATACAATCCTTTTTTGCATTTGGAATGGGTTCTGTAACTGGACCCCAATAGGCCTAAGAAAATCCTTGATTACTGTGACATTTCTATACCATGATGCACATTTTCATAGACAAAGCTCTGCATTTTAATGGTGCTTTAAATACGGGACTATAGAGTACAGAAGAACCTGAGAGATCACTTTTTACGAATGACCACCTGTCTTCATGAGCCGGCCTGGCTCAGTCGGTAGCGCGCTCGACTCTGGATCGTGAGGTCGTGAGTTCGAATCCCGCCAGGCAGCAGGTTGGTTTCCTGTCTTTCGGATGAGACAGTAAAAACTGGAGGTCCTGTGTCACAGTAGGTGTCGGCATGTTAAAGAACCCTCACTGCTCAATGGCCGTAAGTGCCGAGCATAGGCCAAGATTTGAAGCCCTTCACCGGCATTTGGTGACGTCTCCATATGAGTGAAATATTCTTGAGTGGGACGTTAAACAACAATAAACAAAACAAACAAACCTGCCTTCATAAACCGCATTTAAATGGCAGATGGGATGTTCTCTCAGGCCAGGTTCTACTTTACTCAGTACATAAATCAATGAAACTTAGCCATGGGTGGTAAAGGTCTAGATAAAATGTTTAGTTCTTAAATTACATATTTGCCTGGATTTTTATTTTGTTTGTTTTTTTTTTGTTTTTTTTACTCCTCAATCCCTAAAAAAAATTGACTCTTCTGTAAATCAGTCCAAATGTGTCTATAGGGATGAATGGGTTAACAGATGCAATGCAAATATAGGTAAATCTGAGCTACAGCTTTTTCTCAGCTTAATATTGCGGTATTTAGAAAATAAGCGGACATTTTTTAATACCAGCTCCAGGTTAGCTGCTGCTCTTTGAAATGATTACGATTCACTTGCTTAATTCTTGTCCTCAAAGAATTGATTTTCTTCTGCTACTGGTAGTTTTGCTTTCCTGGTCATTAAAATTTCTCGGAAAGCCAATACATAAATTGTCAGTTACTTTTTCATCTCTCAGTTAAAATTGGAAAATGCCAAGGTTTACGCTGCCACTCAAGAAAAGTTTTATGTTTCAGGAGAAATCAAAATTACCGGTATTCTCCGATTAATGGTGTGTTTTGCACAGATAAGTATTCTGTTCTGGATATCCATACTGGTTAGTGAATTAATTTCTTAGCATTATATATATTTAAACATTGTATCTATTATACATATACACTGTATGTACAAGTATGTATAAGGGATGTTTCTAAGCTGTTTTGGAGTCAGGTTACAGCACCCATTCCAATGGGAAAACGGCATGTACATTCCCCTAACATAGGCGAAATTTCCCAATCTGGAATTTCAACATACAAAAATATACATATATATGTGATTAAATTTCATATATATACATACAAGTATATTTATGTATTTACACGACCAAAAAGACATATATATATATATATATATATATATATATATGCAGCAACAAATCACAGGGGAAGTAACTCTGAGCACCTATTCATTAACTCATTCACCCCTAAAGACACATTTGGACCAGTCTGAGTCATTGATTTACAGAAGGGTCCATTGTTTTTCAGGGGTTGGTGAGTTAACAGAAAGAAAAAAAAAGATAAATATGACTAAAATCTTTGAGGTTTTCTAATATCAAAAATGTTTCACAAGGAGAAAACTAACATACAAATGGAGTCCTTCATCCATGCCCTTTGATCCTCCTTGCAGAAAACAACATCAATCATGGGATCATACATGTAACATCACAGATTCTCAATCAACAGAAATCTGAATTTGCCCAGGAGGAGTAATGAGCATGGATTCGGAAATTGATTTCTGTAATTTACCTGTACTTCAATCAACATACACACGTACATTGCAGTAACACTCACTCTTTGTCCCTTTAAACCATTCACCCCTAAAGATACATTTGGACTAGTCTAACTCATTGATATACAGAAGAGTCCATTGTTTTTCTGGGGTTGATGAGTTAGTTAATCTATGACCAACACAGCAGAACACAAGATAAATCTATTGATCAAAGAAACAATTAGAAATCTTACTATCCTCATGTGTTCATTTTTCTAAAATAGATGCATTTACAAAATGAAAGAGACTACTTTTAGCTTTAATTAAAACAAAAATATACATATATTGTTTATGATCTTACTGTGCATTGTAATTATAGATTTTCAGTAATCTTCTCCAGACATATTATCACAGCCTCTGAAGTCACCAAATTTTCTCAGTACTCAAGCTCAATTAACTTGCAATGATTTCGAGATGAAAAGGTATTTTTTCCCCGTTTTTATGGGAAAATCATCAATTTGATTCATTGTTTTTTATGTTTCCTTATTAAGTCACATCTGATAAGGTTTACAAATAACAATTTATAATGTCTACCTTCTACATAATAAAAATTATATAAACTAAAGGTTTAACTCAGGTAAAAATATGTCAAAGGTCAGGTAATATTTGGTAATTCAAACAAGTAATTAGGTAGTTACAAAAAAAGGTGAAAAATAAAAGTCTGACCTAACAGATGAAAACCTTCCAGTTACTTTAACTCATGTTCCATTTTTAAAAATTAAAGTTCCACCATAATTCAACTTAATTAATGCCAATTCAATCATACTTTCTGGACAAAAAGACAAGAATTTTCCTCAATATCCAATGGAGGGAGCAAGCACTGGGTACACAAAAGTCCAAATTAGTGACTTTTCCCTTTTCTTTCACTTTCCAACATTCCAAACCGATTACCTGTCAATATATTTCAAAACTGGTTACCCATCAATATATTTCAAAACTGATTACCCATCAATATATTTCAAAACTGATTACCCATCAAAATATTTCATAACTTGATTACCCTGAAATATATTTCAAAATTGATTACCCTGGAATATATTTAGAAACTGATTACCCTGGAATATATTTCAAAACTGATTACCCTGAAATATATTTCAAAACTTGATTACCCTGAAATATATTTTGCATGTCTTTTTCCTTTCAGGTATCATTCCAGGTGACTAATAATCACCATGACAACTACAGACTTTCCATACACCATAGTGTTCAACCTCATTCATCACCGCCATCATATAGCTTCACAAACAAGCTTGCAGCAATGGATTATGAATACGACCTAATTTACATACATTTGTAAAACAACAAAGACCTTCTCTCAATAATCTTACAAATTAACACTGATCTGATCTGTTTGCCTGTGATGTATTTACACATATAAAAGTAAATGAACCCGATTTAGCATGTTGAGTCATCAGATCCATCCTCGCTTATGTCTACAGTACGTGTTTCAAATAGGTTGCTTACACGTTAGACATATGGAAGTCATAATGGCTCTGTTAAGATCCATGTTTGAATGGTTGAACCCTTGATTGCATGTGACAACAGTACAATCACTTTAGTGCTGTTTTTGTATGAGGTTATTTTCAACTCAACAACCCCTGAAGTCAGATTTGGACTTGCCCATTTCAAAGAATGATCCACTGTCAGAATCCAGGGCATATGATTTAGAATAAAAATTCTTAAATAATTTTACATGTAATATGAACTTGTTCACTCCTGAGTTATGACAGCAGACCATTCTATTTATTGATTTGGGTGAGTCTAAATGTGACCACAGGGGGTGATGAGTTCACACAATGACAAATGTACAAAAGATACACTTATATGCAGTTGGGCTTGTTTTGAAATCAAATTCTCTTGCCATAATTGAGCTATCTTAACTGAACAGCCCCTGGAAAACAAAGGACCCTTCTGTAAATCAATGACTTAGACCAGTCTAAATGTGCCTATGGGGGGAATGAGTTAACAATAATTCATATCTATTTTCTGTAACATTTTTTCTTCATATTTTACTTTCTAACAGACTATATCACCTCAAAGTTTTGATTTTCCTACATGTATATTTGTGAATTTACATACAGTTGAACCTTACCTGAAGATCAATCACCTCCGTAAAGTAGAATCTAGCTAAGAAGACCACCTAACTGACTAACTAACAGTCTGAGTAGCGAGGTGGCCGCTTTACTGGGGTCTGTCCTCATTAGATATAAGGAAATCTTCAAGAAACAAAATTTGTGATCTTACATATGAGGTGGTCTCCTATGTGAGGTGGTCTCCTATGTGAGGTGGACTTCAGGTGAGGTTCCACTGTATATATATATAGTGGAACTTGTAAAAACAACCTCCTTAGGGACACAAGAAAACAGGTCTTTATAGGGAGGTGGTCTTTATATAGAGGTTGATTTGTATACAACTGGTACTATTGGGGACAGCAAAAAAAATGGTCTTTGTGATCAGGTGGTTTTTACACTATATATATATATATATATATATATATATATATATATATATATATATATATATATATATATATATATATATATATATATATATATATATATATATATATATATATATATGTTTACAAGTACATGTATATATTTACACTTCCCACAGCAATTTCCTACAGACTCAGTAGTGTTAATCAAGACAGAATTCATATATGCAAAAATCAAAGTTTGTCACATGACATATTACGTCACACCAAGTTGATCGTGCATAAAATGTTAATAAAAAAACATCACTGTACTGGGACGGTACCTATTCTCGGATGAAATTCAAGATTTTTAACGAATGTCTTCAGATCAATTGGTCGAATTATTTTGAAATTTTGTATCGTAATAGGTTACCTTTTGATTCGATATAATCTGATAAAACTTTGGTGTAAAAGACAACACAATCACTAAATTTACCACTTTTTAAAAAGTCAACCTAAATGCAGAAATTGTGACTGCAGGAGGACCTTTTGTCACACAGTAGTAGTATTTTCCTCTCCACTTGTGAAAAGAAAATGTTGGATGGTACAATAGAAAGATGAGTGATTACATGGTTGTACTGGAATTATCAATTGCAATTTTTAACATGTTTTATTTATTGTTTAGAAGTAGACGATTTATTAAAAAAAATCTGGAAAAATCTTGCTCATTCAAGTGTAAAGGAAAATATACGACAATAGGCACCGTTCGAGAATAGGTACCACACCAGTATCTCTTCAGGTTTGAGACAGACGTCAAAATAAATAAAAGTTTAGCTTCTCATAAGAATATTTCTAAAAATAAAAATATCTTTATCATTTTACACATGAAGCAAAATGTTTGATATAGCCTTAGACCTATTTCAATCAGGCCACAAAATAACAAATCATCGTAATCCATTTACAGGTTACGCTTAAAAGAATGATTCTAACCTGCAGGTTACGACAGCAATAATGAAGACTTAAAAATGAAATTCATTGAGAACAAAAAGGTTACGTGATTGGTATTTGTCGTAACCTCCACATAACCTGAACGATTGCTCTTGTGTTATTTTGTGCAGTGTTCAAATGCTTTTATTTGTAATAATAGAATGGTTAAGACTCATCCACGCACTGTACGGTTTTACGTTGTTCCATCAGGATGACACCGGTCACGTTAAATGCAGGATATTTTAGTCTCATTATTTTGTTTGTCAATATGAAATGAATAATATGCAAATATAAGAAATGAACGCTCATCAGAGTGCATTTATTGTCAATATGGATGCCGTTTGGGTGACAGATAAATATTCATGGAGCTCTAATGGGCGCCATTCTATTTATCTGTCACCCAAATGGCATCCATATTGACAATAAATGCACTCTGATGAGCGTTCATTCGTTAAATATGTTAGAATACACTGGAACATTCCATGTATATGTGACACAAACTATAAATACAACATTCATATATGCTACATGTTTTTCGTGTGGGCAAAATCATATTGGGGGTGGGGGTGGGGGCGAGTGGTTAGAGCATCATTCTTAACCCATTCACCCCTTAACACACACTTGGACTGGCCTATGTAACTGATTTACAAAAGAGTCCATTGTTTTCCAGTTCACTTGTGGAGGCCAATAGTCTCTTCCCGCGTACATGTACACATCATGCAATACCTACTACTTTCACTATCTCCTGTACATAACTTTTGTTCAGTACTTTTGTTTTTAGTTTGTTTTTTGTTGTTGAGTTTTTGAGTTTTACAAAAACTAACGTCGTATGATGTGCTTGTGATTCCCACATTAGAAATGAAGTTTCACCGCAAGGTGTTAGCTGAGTATTGAAACAGACATTTCTGACAGAGGAACTGGCGATACCCCATCAGTTTTTGTAAAACAGTAAAAGGGAAAACCTATATGCTAAATCCTGCACATTTCAAATTAGAGTTTTAATGACAAAAAAAAAAAAAAAAATGCAGGCTTATTATGCCAGGACCTATTTTTATCAATGACCAAATTACTGCTGTGAGAATATGAATGCACTTTGAAATGTAGTAACTGATTTATCATTTGGACCAATAACTTCAATTCCATTTTATAGTCAAAATTGGCAAAACTATAATTTTATGTGTCATGCTTTAACCCTTTCAACATTACAGACCATAATAGACTGGTCCTAAACAATAGAAAACAACATACCACTCAGATATTCGGGGGTGAAAAGGTTAAACAAAAAAGTCTAGACATTGAAAAATGTATCACAAAATATGTAAACTAGTTCAACAAGTGCATTGAAATCTGTCAATAAAATTGTGTGAAATCATATAAAAATGAGTAAATAAATGTGAATTGCCTGCGATCATTTTCACCGACCAATGAAATCATGTGAAACAAACAGAGTGCATTAGAATTAAGACATTATACATATACATGTACATCTGTTGCCATAAACATTAGTTACTGTGCAATTTTCACTCTCTCTGGTACATTATCTTTTGCTCAGTACCGTACACATACAAAATTACATTAACGGAACAACTATATCACTTCTAGTACACAGCTGCAGAACCAATGCTGAAGAAAGCAATTTAACAAACAAATAACATCCCCGATCTTTAACATTCTACAATATTGACTGTACTACAGTGTCTACGATGTGTCCTGGTAAATCTATCAAGAGAGAGAGAGAGACTATTCATAGTTAACAAACATGTGTAAATCCTCCATGACACAGAGTACTGGTACATGTGTATGTCTGCGAGAATCCAGGAGGCTGGTACATGTGCATGTTTGTGTGAATCCAGAAGTCTGGTACACATGTATGTCTGTGAGAATCCAGGATGTTGGTATACATGTATGTGTATGTCTGTGAGAATCCAGAAGGCTGGTACACATGTATATTTGTGAGAATCCAGGAGGCTGGTACAAGTGTATGTCTGTTAATCCAGGAGGCTGATACATGTGTATGCCTGTGTCAATCCAGGAGGCTGATACATGTGTATGTCTGTGTGAATCCAGGAGGCTGGTACAAGTGTATGTCTGTTAATCCAGGAGGCTGGTACATGTGTATGCCTGTGTCAATCCAGGAGGCTGATACATGTGTATGTCTGTGAGAATCCAGGAGGCTGGTACAAGTGTATGCCTGTGTTAATCCAGGAGGCTGGTACATGTGTATGTCTGTGAGAATCCAGGAGGCTGGTACATTGTATGTCTGTGAAAATCCAGGAGGCTGGTACATGTGTATGTCTGTGTGAAACCAGGAGGCTGGTACATGTGCATGTTTGTGTGAATCCAGAAGGCTGGTACACATGTATGTTTGTGAGAATCCAGGATGCTGGTATATGTGTATGTCTGTGAGAATCCAGGAGGCTGGTACATGTGTATGTCTGTGTGAATCCAGGAGGCTGGTACAAGTGTATGTCTGTTAATCCAGGAGGCTAGTACATATGTATACCTGTGTGAATCCAGGAGGCTAGTACATGTGTATGTCTGTGAGTATCCAGGAGGCTGGTAAATGTGTATGCCTATGTTAATCCAGGAGGCTCGTACATGTGTATGCCTGTGTTAATCCAAGAGGCTAATACATGTGTATGCCTGTGTTAATCCAGGAGGCTGGTACATTTGTATGCCTGTGTTAATCCAGGAGGCTGGTACATGTGTATGTCTGTGAGAATCCAGGAGGCTGATACATGTGTATGTTTGTGTGAATCCAGGAGACTGGTACACATGTATGTCTGTGAGTATCCAGGAGACTGGTACATGTGTATGTTTGTGAGAATCCAGGAGGCTGGTACATGTGTATGTCTGTGAGAATCCAGGAGGCTGGTACATGTGTATGCCTGTGTTAATCCAAGAGGCTGGTACATGTGTATGTCTGTGTTAATCCAGGAGGCTGGTACACATATATGTCTGTGTGAATCCAGAAGGCTGTTACATATATATGTCCATGTCAATCCAGGAGGCTGGACTTTTTTTTTTTCCTGCTGGCCTGGCTGTAACTCTTGTGTCATATCAGTTTTATATCACCAAAACAAAATCTTAAATTTGATAGTTAGTACATGTAGGCTATATATGTAAATCATCCATGGTAAAAGGATAGAGCCTCCTGCTACAAAAATGTACATGTGTATTTTATGTCTGGGAGAATCCATGAGGTTCGACATATTTTTTTCCCTGCTGGCCTGACTGTAAAATTTGTAACATATCAGTTTTATATCACCAAAGACAAAATCATAACTTTGATTTTGAGTGTGTACATGTGTATCCATTACTTGAAGGTAAATATTAGCCCGATCATTAGCTGCTAGTTTGAAAGAAAAATACCCAGGAAGAGGCGAGAGCTGAGATTTGTTTAGCATGATGTGAACATTGAACTATAATCTATGATATTTTTCTTCACTGGTCAATGTAACCCTGTGTCAGATTTTTCGTCCAGAATCTAGATCAAACATGATATATATATATTAATCACCATTGCTGTGTGTTTGGATGCTAAATGTAGATGATGATGCCATGTTGTCAGGATGCTGCATGGCACACCGCTGTTGTAGTAACATGTGATATATATTTATTTAATTTTTATACAATGAAAACATATGTGTGGGTGTGTGTGTATATATATATATATATATATATATATTAGGCCCTTTTCTGCAAATTTTGGGAAAATGTCATTGGTGACAAAATAAGTGATAAATTTTATTGTGAATTTCTGTCAAATTTGCATTATAGTAAGGGTCTGTGCATCAAATTAGGATTTTTTTCATCCAATTGGGAAAAATTTGTATTTTGCGTAGTGAAATATCTGAAGTTTTGAAACTACAGAAAAAGGCCTATATATATATATATATATATATATATATATATATATATATATATATATATATATATATATACATACACACAGTAAAACCTGTATATAGGGGTCACCCAAGGGACCAGAGTATATTGACCTTTATGTGCAGGTGACCCTTATACAGAGGTTCAATTTAGTTGAAGTATGCAATCAAGGGACTTTTCAAAACTGGCCTTTATAGACAGGTGATCCTTATATAGAGGTGGCTGCTATAGCAAGTTTTACTGTATATATATATAAAATTTATGTACTATGTAATTAAAATAGACATACACACCCCCAAAAATGTGACACAGAGAAGTAAGAGATACACATTTACATAAATCACACAAGTACAGAGAGGGGAAGTATGTAAAAATGTACATATGGCAATGCCAGAAACTGGTAACATATTTTTTCCCCCCAGTCTGGTATCAACATGATTTAGACACGTACAATGTATACAGGAAGTCAGAAGTTCTGTTTTCATAACGACATGGAACATGTACAAGGATGTTGATTTCATCACTCTGTAGAAATCGTTTGGTGGCGGCATCTCCTACTTCCAGTAACCACCTGGAGTTACAATATATGTACATCCCAAGGTCACCGCAGAAGCACTTGTAGTGACTTGACCCTGTAAACTGGTACATTGTACACGTATGCTAGTCATACTAGATATATTGTGTATGGCAGTTAGGAGAACATTTCAACGGTCACAGAAATGTTAGCCACAGAAAACAAACAAATACAGAGCACAGCACATGTGTATAGAGCACAGCACGTGTGATACAAATGTACATATATGCAAATTTTGTTTTTGTGAATTTCACACTAATTGAGCTAATACATAAAATAAACCTGAATTTCATTTTAAATGTTGTTTCATATGAACAAAATTTGGCTTGTAAGCCATTTAAAAAGGCAAATTTTGTTCCTGTGAATGTCACATAGAAATTTTCAAGTGAATGTCATGTAAATTGAGTGTTAGCACTAAATTCACTTGAATTTAATGTTAATTGTTAAGTCATGTTAAATTTTCATGCTTTGTTGTCATATAACACCCTCCTCCTTTGGGGGGTGGGGTGGAAAGGGGAGGTTCTACACATTGTACATGGACCTACGGAGAGGAGCATGTCAAATATACATGCAACAATATATGAGCAGGGCAAGTGTGGTACCTAATAGAGAACAGGAATACAGGTATTGCACAGGTAAGACCAAATTACCATAAAGTTACACATGTAAAAATGTCAGTAAGTCAAAATGTAAACATACTGACATCAAAGCTGTGATAAACTTTAAAATTACAAAGTCCTATCACACACACCAAAATTATCTTTAAATCGCCCTAATTATCCTGACCTGTACCAATTGAAAATAGATTAACACCATCACTGTTTTATATTTAAAAAAAAAACATGTATAGCATACCAATGCCAAGGATACCAATGCCAAGGAGGTTGGTAGTATCATAACTAACTCTACCCATTCTTACCCCCTACCAGTTTTGACTGTACAGCCAAAAGAAATAAAAAGGTATTTTTTCCCCAATTTGCAGTTGAAATTTCCCAACTGAAGATCAATGACAATGAATTTGAAGAGATTCTTATATTTTTTTTTATAGTTTTGTGTATTTTTAGATTTTCCAGTTTTAATCAAATGTTGCTAAAATTCCCAATTCAAAAGGCCCAAGCCCCATTCCAAAAAGATTATGGAAAATCCCTGGTATATACATGTATATGCGAAAAAGTAAATATTACATGTATATGCATAACCCCAAAAACTTACTTATTTGTTTTTCTTAACTGTTTTAAGCCATGATAATGTTTCAGCTATACATGTATGGTGGTGCCAGTTTTTAATGGTGGAAGAAGAAGTCCAGTTACATTATTTGTACCCGGGTAGAGACAGCCCTACAACTTGTTCAAATAATACCGGACATGCACATGTACATCCCAAGTGGAGGGGGGTGAGGGTGGGAACCCTAGGTACAGGAAGATATACTCGAATTATGATAAAACTTCATGTATATTCAAAGTTATATAATAATTTGGCTTCGTTTACCTCTTTCATCGCTAAAGAAACATTTGGACTGGTCCAAGTCATAGATTTACAGAAGAGTCCATTGTTTTTCAAGGGGCGACAGGTTAGAATATGCTTTTAAGAATACATGTAGATCACGTGTTTCCTCACATACAAGTACATGTTATGATAGATAAAATTAATCAGTAATTTACATTCGTACAAGAGAAATGGACATCACATGATACATACATGTAATGTCAATCAATCCTGACGTGTGAGAAGATTGAGAAGATTTCATTTATACCATACATGTATCTACAGCTGGCGAATCAATACTTCAAATGTGTGTGTGTCTGTGTGAATACGTGTGAGTGGGTATGTGTCGTTGTGAGTGTGTATCTGTTGTTTATTAACAAAGGACATTTTTCCTCACCTGTCTGCATCTCCTATCAAACAGTAGATTAAAAGTTCAAGGTCAAATATATATAATTGTCAAAGACCTCCAACAATAAGATTACCAGGTACTTTACTATAATAGTACACCTACTACAATATGAATGGATATGACCCAACAAACTTTTACCAAATTACGACTGGAAACATTTCTGATGATAAGAAGGAGACGTGACATCAAATTTAATGTGTAATATTCTACAGACGTTCTGAATAACACACCCAAAACGGACTTCAGACAATTGCCATCAAAGTCTATCCATCAAAAATAAACATACAACTCGGTTAAATTTAACATACAACTCAGTTAAATTATCATTTTGTATTAAAACTTTCCCTCAAGAGATCTGTATACATGTAATATACATACTGTATGTCTTTCATGTTCTACTATTGGGATATTAATGACAAAGTAAAATTCTTTTTAATAACTAAACAACAGAATTTCGTATTACAGCTAGAGAATTACTGGGGAAAGGTTTTCTAAGAATTATAGACACTTTTTGCATGTCAAAACGTGGGCAACTTGTATTGGAATTGTGTCCATAAAGTTGTTGAAGATCTGAGGATATTCTTTTTCCATACAGATTACCACTAAACTATATACCATATGTTACCCATTAAGCACCCATGTCCCTATAATGCCCCTCCCCCTTTTTTAAATATGATCGGGAATCTTTTCTAGTAGGTTGACAAGGAGATGTGGACCTGAAAAACTGTATGTAAGTTTTATCTATAGCCCATCATCAACAGAATTAAGTTGATAGGTGTCCACGGTAATAATTACAACAACTTGACCACTATGCCTTATACAAAATTAACTGTTTTAACTCAATTTGACAATTAATTGGTCCCATTAAGTGACCACTTTTTTTACTGATTTTTGTAGCCCCCTGGACACTTAATGGGTTGAATACGGTACCAGTAACAGACACGGACCTATAAAATGTACATTTAATCTGTCTTTATATCAAAACTTCATACATGACGTACAACGACCACTTAACTTTAAACACATACATACAATGAAACTTGTATGTAAAGTTCTCCTTAGGGACACAACAAAACCAGTCTTTATAGGGAGGAGGTCTTTATATAGAGGTGGATTTGCACACAAATGGTACTATAGCTAAAAAGTCTATAACCAAGTGGTCTTTATAAACAGGTGATCGCTAAAGCAAGTTTTACCGTATGTGCAATATTTTCACTGTACGTGTATATGTATATTTAAGCAAAATATGATAATAAAAAAAATCTGCTTAATAGTAACCGACCAACTAACCTAAAAAGCCTCAATGCAAATAACAGTTTTGGTAGCTTTGTCCACAACTTTTTTTTTTTTTATTTATCAATATTGTAAAAAAAAACATGCAACTTACATTGTACATAAATGTAAAGTCCAAAACAAATTAAAAACAAAATTTGCCTACCACTTCAATTACTATTGGTCCAGAGAACATCATATACATATATATAACTTTGTAATGATAGTTTTTATGTTCTAATTTTTTATATCGACATGATGGATTCTTTTTTAAGAATTACAAACTTACATCTATCGGTATCATCATTATCTAGTGGTCATTGATATTCTGTATCCATATTAAGATTAATTTTTCTTTCAATACTGGGGAAAAATCAAAACATTGAAATACAAGTACATGTAATGCATTTCGACAAAATTGAGAAAATGAGACTTAAATGTTTGAGAAAAGGAGAGGACAATTTTTGCTACAGGAAAACATTATGTAAATAAACGACTGTAAATTGTGTCTCAATCCTTTCATCCCTAAATGTTTGTGTGACATGCTCTTATATTTTGTTTAATACCAGTGTAATAATGGTCTGTAGGGTAGATAGGCTTCAAAATCAGTGTTGTCTGAGGTGACTTTTCAATTTGTAAACATTTGCCTACTGGGAGAAGCGCCATGTATATTGTATACATGTACGTATATTGACACCCATTAAGAAAACTTACTAAACTGTACATACATAAATACATAAAATTTACATACGCAATAGATCAGCAATAGACCATTGACACAACTGGACTCTACAACAAAATTCAGAACAAGAATATTCCCCTGAAGTCACATTTGGACCTGTCCATTTTAAAGAATGGATAAGTCCACTGTCAGAATATTGCATGTAAAATTATTATGAATTTTTCATTCTTTATCATACACCCCTGAATTCAATTCAGAGATGTATAATTCAGAATAAAAATTTCATAATAATTTTACATGCAATATGAACTTTTTCAGTTCTGAATCATGATAATAAACCAGACTATTTATTAATTTGGGAGAGTCCAAATGTGACCACTGGGGTTGACAAGTTAAATATTTTGTAATAATACGGTAAATCGTCAAGCATTGCAGACTCTATGACTTACTGATCCATCAATATTAAAATTTCACAAACTACAGTGAAACCTGTCTTGGGAAACCACGATTGTAAATAAGAGCTATACACAGGTATTAGAAATCTCTAATATATTCCTATATTAGTATATATAGTTTGTGAAAATAAGGTTAGGTCCAGTGTGGTATTCATATACAAATAGTAAAGTTGAGTTATATTGCAATTGAAAAAGTGCTGAACCTGAGTTTCTCAAGCAATTTTCACAAAATATATAGGAATTGAGTTTTTATGCATATGTAAATGTATATCCCCTTTTTGTTATTGTGTTTCAAATTCAGTAGTAAAAAAATGAAAACCATAACCTTTGAAAAAAAAAATACAATACAGCTGCTAATTTCCTTTTAAAAATTACATCCCCAACACGGAACTCTCACTGAAAAAGTTACCTGGAACTTGCTTCAAAATAGCAACAGGTTTATTACAGTAAAAACAACACTAACAAACCATCATGGATATTATTCATTTAATGTCTTTGAATATACAAAGCCATTTATTTTGAACCTTGTTACATTTTTGTACATCAAAATCTTGCTTTTTTTTGGCAGTTATTTTGATTCCCTGCTCAGATGTGTTTATTACTGTTATGACCCTGTTATTTTGAAACCCCTGTTTATTTGAAAGAAGAATTTATTCCCCCTTTAATTTCAATATATATGCGGGTTTCGATTGTAGTTGATTTTTGAAAAATGTTTTCAGTAAAAATAGAAATATCAAAAAAAAAATTTGTTGTTGTTGTAAATACAGCTTATCCCCCTTTAAAACAATACATCGAGTTACAGGTATATTTTGTCAGCAAAAACAAACACTTTGTGACAGGAAACAACATAAATTGAATTTCAATTACATCTAGCAAAAGAGCATCTTAAAACACGGGAATTTGTTTCTATCCATGGGGGAGGGGTCGAGAAAAAGGTACAACCTTAAAAACAGGCTTTTAAAATTCTATTTTTACAGCCATATGTTTGTCTTCACCTTATAAAGCTTTATTTAATGTGCACTTTCACCAAATTTCTTAAAATCTTATTTTGGACTTGTTTTCTCATAAAATGTGTTTATCTAATGAAAAAAAAAATAAACCCTTATTTATATTGTTTGAAAAAAGACAATATCTGCAATTAGGATGTACATGTGCAAAGGGTGTGTGAAAAAGAGCTACATGTACCTGTATATGGTCAAAGATTCTACAAAAATCAATAATAAGAATTTCATCAAATTCATAGAAATAATTTAGAAAATCTTATAAATGGTGTTACTTAATTACTGTTTTAATTCATTGAAACTCCATTAGAAGTATTGTCCTCAAGTATATGTACTGTAATAACTTATAAATGTATGCTTAGTGATCAACTGATAAGATATAATACACATGTAAGGAGAATTACCTATGAATTAAGTTACCTGTAGATGCAGGTGAGAAAACTTAATTGCTGTTTGTTGTGTTTGTTCCTGACAACATGTTATTGATAGATTTTTTCTCAACAATAAAAAATAGAAATATGTGTACAATACATTTCTTCAAACAAACCCCAAGTCTGACCACTATTTTTGTATTTTGAGTACAAATAAAATCTTATCCATCTCTTGTTAAGTCCCAAAGCTATGCACATAAAAGGATTTAAATCCAATTTCTCATCGATTTCACTGTCAATTTCATTTAACCAAGAGTTTTGTCTGGGGGAAAAAGCAAAAAGCTTCTCTAAAATTTCAACTAAATCATGTAGTCAGCTGGGATGATTTTCAGTCAGTGATACAAACTTTTAAGTATAAACAAAAAATACAAACCTTCTCAGTTCCAGTTTAATAATTTATTTCCAAAATGTAACAATCTGTAAAGACATATAGTTACACTGTACTACAGTGTATATGTGTTCATTACTGTTGCTGTTTGTCTGTTATTACCTTTAAAAATCTACAATGTATGGCAATGATATTTAATTTTCTCACAGTCCAGCATGTTTAAAATAAATCTAAATAATGTTCACTAAACATTGATCGGTCGGTCACTTAGTCACAACTCACCGTGTCAATGAAGTTTTGATTTTTTTTTTCTGTCGGGAAATCAATAGAACTGAAATCACAACAAAACGTCCATCGATCAATAATACAGAAAATCTTGTATCCTTTTGAATCGCTGTACATCAACATGAGGTTTTGTTTTTCTCGGCACATATTAGCACTTTTTTCCCCAATATCGGTGTTGACAATTAATTTGGCTAAAGCATTTCCAAGCTGGAATGTTAGTTTTGGGGGTACATCCTTTCATGGCATGCAGGTATACATTTTTTTTCCGACAATTTTTTCTTTCTCCGTTCTTCGTTGTTTATCATGCGTGTGGTCTCCTTTCAAACAAGGTACGGATGGAAGGTAGTACAAAGTAGGATGAACAAAATTAAAAAAAAAAATACCGAGGGTTAGGTAGCTACAAGGGTATAAATTATATACGCTTATATATACGGGGTAGAGAGAGGAGGAAAAGTCGGCGGAATATTATTTTTTTTCTCGGCCCATAACCGTGATGAATAAATAGGAAAAGTATAGCTTACTAAAAAGTGTTGAATATAATTATAACATGCATGCGAACAAAAGCAAAAAAGAAAAAAAAAATTGCCCAAAGGGCAAATCGATATTCAATCACAGACCGCACGTGCCTTGCAAAGCAATTTAACACTTGTGGCAGCGTGTGGAATAATATGCTACGAAATGAGATTGTCAGTCAACAACACACGGTAAAAAAATAATTAAATAGAATAAATGCAATGTTAAACAGTGAAAGGTGACAAGCTACTTGGAAAAAAGTGAGAACATACCTGGGTACACTAGCGAGGGGTCTGGATAAATTAGAGGCGGGTGGACACACAGTAATAAACACAGCCAAGAGAAGATGCTAATAGAGGTGTGCTCGGAAGGGTAATGGTTATCGTGTCAGTGAAGAGGCGAATAACTTTTTATAACCTTCCGCAGTGGGAATTGGAATAACATGATGAACTTACGGTATATTTAATACCAATAATCTCTAAAAGCATTAAAATTCGATAGGAGATTCATTCAAAAGGTTGTCATTTTTCTTTATTCAAAATATTACCGGAAAGTCACTATATTTACATTCGCGTAATAATATAATGTTTATAATAATATGCAATGTCAAAGGTGAGATATATTGACAGAAGTCACGTGATGCAAAAATGGCAGCCTCCACGGTGTAGCACTTGTGAGCACACGCAAGAACAGATTTGTCGATATTATCCTAATTAGTCCTAAGCTTTCATCTTGCACTATGGATATTTATAGTTCATACAACAAAGAAATAGAATCAATACGTGGACACGATTTTCCGAATCTGACAGGTAAATTAGCCGTGGTTAAACTTGTCGCATCTAAAACCACAAACTTTGTTTACGTTGTCAGCGCACCTGTGTGTCTTATCTTAACACGCGTGTATTTAAACCATTCGCCTGGTGTCATCCATTTGCCTATAGATAATTGACCTGTTTTCGTTATCAGGGGAATTTTGCTTGGGAATAATTCTTATGTTTATCAACGTATACACACGAGACGGGCATACAAGAACAGCCCATTTGTCTTGAACTTTTTCTCACACATGTATGATATATCATTTCAAGGATAGTTAATCAGTCAGTGTCACACGCACAAGCAATCTCTTTATCTTACTGAAATACTAATAAAACGACATTCAACAATCATTTTAAAAGAAAATTTAGGGGGGGGTGATTTCATTTCACCTTGGTCGCCATTCAATCAATACCTTAAAAATCGCTCAAGCTAGGCTATCCCAAGATGTCTCCTCACCCCAGCAGAACAATATGTCATACCAACATACCATCTGAGGTTCGTGTTTTGGCAGGGGGTGCACGTAAAAAAAACTTGCTACATGTACATCTGCCCAAGTCCCTAGCACAGGTCAAAATCTGTGGTAAACCACTTACAGGTGTCACTGACAAAGTGGCTCAGTTGGTAAAGCATCAGATCTTCAAAATGAAGGTCCCTGGTTCAATCCCCTGTCATGCCAGATTTTCAGAGGTGAGATTTTATCTCCTGTCCACACGGCTCTACATGTGTGCCTAGATGGAGAGCAAATGACCTACGATGTGCACACGAAAGCACACACTAGACATCTAGCTCCCTACCTCACAGGAATGAGTGGCAAAGGTTTTATGTAGTCATGCCGCTCATTAAATCAACCCACGGCAAGCTATAGCTTTTGACGTCTTCATGTAATGGAAACAAATTTTGGCAGGACTTAAAGACTATGAAACAAACAACAAACAATCCGTCAGTGTACAGGACCAATTTATTTTGTTTTAGTGGTGACTACATGTATACACAGAGTTAATATACATGTATATTACATAACCATGTTTTGATCCATTATACATGTTGTTTTTGTTGTTGTTGTTGAAATGATAGTTTATGCCACACAACAATTCCTCAGGTATATAGTTTTAAATTATCGAGAAAATTCATATACATGCACATGGGTAGATTCTAATGACATCATGCAAGTACATTTGTCATTTGTATGTTAAAAGTACGTTTTCTTAAAACGTTTGAACATTTCTATCTTCTCTCAAAAACTGAGGAATCAACTCTCATTTGATTTAATATGTACATGTAGCACCTCGAGGCTAAAGGTAAAACAATTTGTGAATACAGTAAAACTTGCTTTAGCGACCACCTCTGTATAAAGACCACCTGATCACAAAGACCATGATTTGCAATCCTCAATAGTACTATTTGTGTACAAATCAACCTTTATATAAAGACCACCTCCCTAAAAAGGCCGGTTTTCTTGTGTCCCTAAGGAGGTTGTTAATATACAAGTTTCACTATATTAATATGCCTCCTGATTTCAGTGTTTTGTAGATAAGGCAAGGAATCAGGTTATCTGTGAGGACCTTTGACCTCTTGTGCAGTCCATTCTTATCTTTAGACACAACTTTATGTAGCAGTGTATAGTCCATGATAATCTTCAGGTACATGTAGCTCTGTAGTCTGTATGCACTCGATTATTTTCTCCCATTGTGGACGGGGAAATTTACCAAAATAACAGAAAAAGATTTCCTTGTCTTTATGGGGTGGGTTGAGGTAACTCAGTACAATTCATGATGTAGAGTATATGTGGCTTCTCATCCTCCCCTGAAAAACAATGGACTCTGCTATAAATCAATGACTTAGACTTGTCCAAATGTGTCTCTAGGGGTGAATGAGTTAAAAACAACATGGGAGAAACATAATCAAACAGGGGTGTGTTGAGTAGAATTTGAAATCTCCATCTTCGTTGTATGAATGTGAAAGTCGGATCTGAGGGATAACCTTGATTTGGACAACCAGATTCTTACCACACACGCATGTACACGTAAAAATCTATTAATTGTCAGGTATCTCTGTTATTATCTCCATAATTATCTTCAGTATAGTTCTATACAGTTCAAGATTATCTTCATTTAGTTTTACACAATATTTTCATAAATACAGTAGAATCTCATTATGTCAAAATTGGTTGAGTCGAAATTCCGGCAATGTCGAAGTTGAATGGGCGGTCCCGATTATTTTACTATATATTTATACTACTTTTATTCCGGATATCTAGAAGTTTTTATCTCGAAATTTCACTTATCTCAAAGTATTTTTCTGGTCTGAAAGATTGAATTATTACAAAATTGTCACTTGTTATCTCGAAGTTACCATTTACAATTGAAGGTTTACATTTTGTACTAAAAAATCATTCTTAAAATTACTTTTTTACCTTCAGAATGTGGGACAATCGACTTCCATTAACAAGCTAAGATGAAATTGTAATTACTAATTGCTTAAATCCAATTTGAATTAAGCAATACATTGAGTAGGTCTATTCGTTGTCCAATAAGAATATGTGAATTGAAAATTTTGGTTATCTCGAATTTCTGACGTCTCGTTGTAAACGTGGAGGTCCCATGAATTTCAAGATAGCGAGATTTCACTGTAGTTCCATACAGCTTCAGGAAGTTCTGTTAGTCTGTACAACCCATGCTTATCTTTAGTATAGCTCACCTAGGCTAAAGACAGTGAGAGGGGTTGAGTTCTACTAGATCCCCAGTCAAATACGTGGAGAACTTTTAACAGTTTACAAAACCCATTCACCCCAAAGGACACATTTGGACTAATCTGTGATGTATGTTATTGATTTTAAGTACAGTCCATTATTGTACAGGGGTAGATATGTTAAGGAAGATCATTCTTGGTGGTACAGGTATCAGCACTGCCACCACACCTATATACTTTGTATCTTGGTGCAATCAATTGATATTACAATTAGGGCTGTCATTGATAGACTTGATATCGACATACAAATTGATTCGATACGATAATCGATACACTTTTTAAGTATCAAGACATTTCATTATGCATTTCAGAGGATGTATTTTCTTTTACAGTTTCCAAAATTTTCCATTTGTTTTACTTCATGTTATTGAACTATGTTATATTTTTTTTCTAATTATTCAATTTGTTCAAATAAATAATGTTTTCCTTCCAATGATTGCTTTTTTCATCTTCAGAAAGTCAAGTATACAATAAAACACCTAAATATTACAATGAATCTATTTATTTTGAATGCATTCATAGAAGTACTAAATTATTCGATTTATCAATATATATCGTTACATGTACTTTTTACTTATTGATATATCGATATAGAATTTCTCATCAATGACAGCCCTAATTACAGTACAACCTTGTTGTGTGAGGCCACATTCTGAGAGCTATTGACATAGTCTTTTCAACAAAACCTCTTTTTGAGAGATGACCTGTCGTATTGCAGTGTTGGAGGTGGTTCTGTCCCCTATCATTAAAACTGGCTGCCACTATGTACCTGAACAATTATTGAGTGTGGCATAAAGTAGTAGTACAGTGATACCTGTCTTGAAAGACCACTCTTGTGAAAGAGCACCTGTCTTTTAAGACCACTTTCTGAAAACCACTTGGTTAATTAAATAATCCTTTAGATAAAACTTCTTTTGAGAGACCACCTGCCTTGAGAGATCACTCTTGTAAAAGACCACCTGTCTTCTGAGACCACATTCTGAAAACTGCTTGGTTAAATAATCCTTTAGATAAAACCTCTTTTGAGAGACCACCTGTCTTTAGAGACCACTCTTGTAAAAGACCACCCGTCTTGTGAGGCCCTCATTCTGAGAACCACTTAGTTAAATACTTTTGAGAGACCACCTGTCTTCAGAGACCATCATGAAAGACCACCTGTCTTGAGATACCATCATGAAAGACCACTTGTCTTGTGAGACCACATTCTGAAAATCGCTGATTGAGTGGTGTCTCATGATAGGTTCCACTGTAAAATGGACACCAGAGTCTGCATCTATGTGACGTGTGCACAATACAACAATAAAACTAAAAGAATTTACCCAGGTCTGAGAATATTCTCAGCTTCAACTAATCCTGAATTCTGATTGGCTGACAGCAGGCCAAGTTGAGAATATTCTCAATCTGAAGCTTATTGTCAATTGTGTTTGATCTCAGTGATGTCATTGATAATTCGATACATGTGTTTAACAAGCTTAAGACAGACAAGTGAAAAATATCAACCAATGTCCTGTACGTATTTCTAAATCTAACATCTGTAAACAAGCAAATATGTCTTGCGTAGTTTTATCATGACATCAAACTTTACATATAACAGCAAAGTTGACAGCGACATTTTACACAATGGTATTGATCCAAGTATCTGAATGTTTTTGTGAAAGTATTATCCATTGTTATAAAATAGCTTGATTTGAATTTCGGTCTTAAAGGAAGGGTGATAAACGATAATTTATTTCCGACTTGGATGTAATTCAGTTATCTAAATCAATCCGGTGGCGGAGATAAAAATTTTATCGGAGATTTATACACTTTCACACATGTGTTTTACATGGAATTTAAACGCCAGGGAGAATTTAAATGTTGATGTGCGTCACACATGAATGAGTCGAATGTTGAAAGAAATTTGTATCTTGCTCCAGGTGAAGAGTTTGAGACACAGCATGGATGGATGAACGTGAGAAAAGGATCATCTATTGAATAAAAATAGAAATAATTTTACACTCATTGACATTCTGTATACATGTATGTCGAGTATACAGTGAAACTTGTATATAATGATCCCTTTAGGGACACAAGAAAACCAGTCTTTATTGGGAGGTGGTCTTTATATAGAGGTTGATTTGCACACAAATGGTACTATTGGGGACAGCAAAAAACAGTCTTTGTGACCAGGTGGTCTTTATACACAGGTGGTTGCTACAGCAGGTTTTACTGTACACGAAAATAATGTCATGATAAAAAAAGACTACACATTGATGCATCAAGAGACCATCCTTTTCCTTTTCTGTTTACAGTTACATACACACATGTACATTGTATTCCTCCAAAGTCAGAACAATTAATTGAGCTAATTATGATTGTCACTATCGGTAGTGACAATTGTTGTTCAAATTTTCTTGCTTTCTACTCTCTTTACGTTTTGTCTCGTACTGCAGGAGAGGCAAAGATGTAGACTATTCGCAATAACGTCACGTGTACATCATTTTCTTTAACCAGTTTATGTGTTGTATTTTCCCCCAATTAAGCAGGACCGGGGCCTGCATTTTGTACATATATGTGTGAGGGGAGGGGAAACATAGGTAGGGTAAAATTTCTTTCCCAAAGTCACCAAAATTTCATGACTTGAACTCGGCTAGACCAAGGTTCTAAATGATGAACTTAGTTGAAGCGTAAAGCAGGAGCTTGAACGGTTTGTCTGTTGTAATGATTATACTAATGACATTAATAATGATGTCAAATCATCAAACCCTGAAAAACAATGGACTCTTCTGTAAACCAATGACTTAGTCCAGTTCAAATTTGTCTTTAGGGTTGAATAAGTTAACATAAAAGCTACATGTATGTTTATTAAATTTGAAACTTTAAACCGGGTGATTATCATAACTAATGGGCCTAAACATTCAAATTAAAAGTAAAACTACAACAGAAGTAGATATTTTTGCAGTTTTCATATTATCGCTTTCTAGATACTTGAATATAATTAAAAATCATGACTTAATTAGCTTTGTAATTTGGCATACTAGATTACTACAAAATAATTAAATTTGGAGATGTGATTTCTATCGATTTCCGATTTCTGTCTGACCACTGTGTGTATCAACGTGTGAAATATGTCACTTCCAAATTACACCTCGTTATTGATCAAATCCAACTCGTGAAGGGTGTGAGGCAGGACATAGACATTTCACACTTTAAATTCTCCTCAGTGTGAAAGGCGTAAAAAATCATTACTAACCATGACACATCCGTTGTGATTGTCATCAAAAACAGCTTACATCTGACTTGATGTTTAAAAAAAAACCTGGACAGTATTGTGGTTGCCATTGGTAACAGTGGTTTTATTTTTACATACAATAGCCAATAGGACAGGTTTCATTTTAAATGAAATACACGTTTTCCCTATATTGTTCAGCATTTGTTTACCACAAACTAAAAGGTTTTTTTTCCCCTTCTTTTCTTTTTCCCTATTATTATTCTCCTAGACCAGAGAGCAAAACTATTACAGGACAGAAATAAATTTGTTTGGCTGTTTGTATCCATGTTTTTTATTCATTACAGTAAAACCTGCTTTAGTGACCACCTGTGTATAAAGATCACCTGGTCACAAAGACCATCTTTTTGCTGTCCCCAATAGTACCATTTGTGTACAAATCAATCTCTACATTAAGACCAATGACCTCCTAGGGAGATCGTTACATACAAATTTCACTGTACTTTTTAAAAAGTGATTTATTTTTTGTTTTATGGCTTTTGATCATTTCTTTCTTTAACTCATCATATATATACAGTGGAATATCGCTATCTCGAAATTCACAGGACCGCCCCGTTTACTTCGAGAAATCCGAAATTCGAGATAACTAAAAATTTTCAATTCACATATTTTGTATTCTTATTGGACAACAAATAGACCTACTCAGAGTACTGTATAATTCAAATTGGAATTAAGCAATTGTCAATTACACTTTCATCTTGGCTCGTTAACGGAAGTCGATTGTCCCATGTTTTGCAGGTAAACAAGTAATTTTAAGAAGGATTTCTGTTTATAAAATGTAAACCTTTGATCACAGATGGTAACTTTGAGATAACAAGTAACAATTCCGTAATATTTTTTTTACTTTGGACCAGAAAAATACTTTGAGATAAGCAAAATTTCAAAATAAAAACTTCGAGATATCCAGAATAAAAGTAGTATAAATATAGTAAAATAATTGGGACCGACCTTTCGACTTTGACATAACCGGAATTTTCGACTCATACTATTTTGACATAATGAGATTCCACTGTGTATGTGTATATATATATATAGCACCCAGTCTAGGTTTGAGTGATTACGAAACGTATTATTATTTTTTATCCTTCACATATAAGTTTTTGCATCACACTTATTATTTTCCTGTAAAAAATGAATAAATATGTTGAGTACGGTACTCAAAATTTGAGTACGT
Source organism: Atrina japonica (assembly GCA_030159075.1). Taxonomy (NCBI): domain Eukaryota; kingdom Metazoa; phylum Mollusca; class Bivalvia; order Pterioida; family Pinnidae; genus Atrina; species Atrina japonica. Next base: position 531,584 of record BROG01000358.1, read on the forward strand.
ACTCAAGGAATTTTTTAATATTTCTGAAGTTTTCTACAAATGATAAAAAATTTTGATCATTATTTACAGTTGTATACCATCAATATACAAACATGTCCAGTTACAGAATAATTTTTGCATATTTTTACCCTAAAATCATGAAAAGTTAGTTGAGCTAGAGTACTTATTAAATTTAGTGACTTCCGTCCCTGGATTAAACCACTCGGCCCCAGAAGGATCAGATTGTTTTAAACAAATGTCAGTTTCATGTTGATCTCATATTAAGTTTATCGTATATACAGTGGAATTTCATTATCTCAAAATTCAGTTGGTCACCCCCGTTTACTTTGAGATATCTGAAATTTGAGATAACCAAAATTTTCCGTTCTTAATGGACAACGAATTGACCTACACAGGGAGAATTCCTTAATTCCAGTTGTTTTTAAAGGGGCATTAGCTCTGTTTACCAAAAAGATATTTCAAATTGTTCTACTTTTACTCCAATGTACTTGTACTAGATGTACAATATCAAATATGTGCTATACGCAGGCATAAATCATCTTATATTCCTATATATTTTATGAAAATAAGGTCAAATTAAGGTATGCATATACAAATAGTAAGGTAGAGTTAATCAATTGCAAGTGAAAAAGTGCCAAACCAGGGTTTCTCGAGCAATTTTCACCAAATATATAGGGATTTAAGATTTTTTATGCCTGTGTATATATCTTTATTGCTATTTTATATCTATTCAAGAAGTAAAAAGGAAAAACAAATTTTTTGAAAAAAAAAACCCAGCTAATGCCCCTTTAATTAAACAATTATTAACTACACTTTTACCTTGGTTCGTTAATAGGAGTTTATTGTCTCGTGTTTTGCAGATAAACAAGTGATTTTGTACAATGATTTTTTTTGCACAAGTTGTAAATCTTCAATCGCAAAGAGTTATTTCGAGATAACAAGTGGAAATTCTATAATATATCGATACTTCGGACTAGAAAAATACTGGAAGATAAGCAAAATTTTGAGATAAAATCTTCGAGATGTTCGGAATAAAAGTAGTATAAATATATAGTAAAATAATATGAACTGGCCGTTGGACTTTGACATAACCGGAATTTTGACTCATCCGATTTTGACATAACAAGATTCCAATGTATATTTTTATTTACTGAAGAGTCAATTTTTTTTCAGGGGTGGATGAATTAATAATTACAATTACATGGTAATACTAAATTTTAAGTGATATGTTGAACACTGAAAAAAACAAAAAACAAAACAAAATGAGGCCACATGTTTGAGAACCTCTACCCTCCCGATATTTCACATGTACCTCTTTATCCTAATTATACAATTAAGATATGCATCATTAACAGAGCTCCAAAATTTTCTTTCCCACCTCGTTACATAAATACAGTAAAACCTCTTTATAATGCCCCCTCCCCCATTACATTTGCCACCTCGCTAAATGCCACAATCTTTGAAAGTCCACTTTTGCAATTTTTCCTATAATTTCATTTAAGGTTCCTTCAACCAATCACCAGACCCCTGTATAATGCCAAATTTTGTCTGGACACAGGTTTTACTGTAATTATACATTCTATTTTACTAAGTCAAAATTAAACTAATTTCAAGGGTCCATGAGCTTTGCCCTTTGGCTCATAATATGGTTTTGTCCTGGAACCACTGGGGGACTAACAGTGGCCCCCAAAACCTGTGGCCCTGTACATGCATCCACATGGCAATATAGGATATATTCCTTTGTATTGGAATAAAAAAGATAAAAATTAAACAAACAAAACTGCTATCCAAACAGCATGTTCTGATCTTTTTTCCTCATGAATATTTTCCGGGGATTTTTCTACCTCCAAAGTTCTTTGTTCGGAGTCTGGAACATTGGGAAAGTATACAATACATTTAGTAAATAAGAAAAACTAATTTTGAGACATTTGTTTGAAAATAATTTATGTTTTATTTTGAAATGTCAAATGGGGAGTTTTTGCATATTTTGGTTAAATACAAGCCATTTTTGCACTGGAAATGGGTCCTGTAACTGGACCCCAAACATCAGTAGGAAAATCCCTGTTTGCTGATGCTAAAGTGTCCTTATTTACAAGTGAAATATCAAAATTTTACCTGTAGTACTAATGTATCCAATGTAGTTTCTTTATTTTCTAATATGAATACATGTATAAAAGAAACTCGAGGTATAATAGAGTTTTGATATTAATTTTCTCGGCAAAGCTTGGCAAAGGAAATGTAAACATTTGAATTTGTGAAGAAAAAAAATCTTGAGTATGATATGTGATCCAATACATGTACTATACATGGTCATTTTTTTTAATGTCCAGTCTGGACATACATGTAGTCACATTCTGTCCATCAATATCCTCATTTGCAAGCAATCCATTTCTTACGATGTTGTTCATACATACATGATCTTTATCGTCATCGTAATTCATGCTATGGCTGTTTCACTTCCTGTAAAATTTATTCATGAAGTGATTTATAAACCAGTTTATTACAGTCTTGGTAATTGTAGCTGGAATATCTTTACCTGTCTGAAACTGATTGGGGGTAATCAATGCCTAACACTGTAATAATCAGTGTCCTGTTGACCACTTCTGACATTATTAATGTTAAAGGTAGAAAGCCGAGGGACGACAGTTTTCAAAGAGTATAATTTTATGTTAATCACTTGCCGCTTTCCAAAACTTCATTATAAAAATCAGCAGGTGGCCTTAGAAGACAGGAAGTTGACCCCGCTAGAAGTAATTTGAACTCTACATGTACAGTTCATTTGAAATATGTAAACTGTCTGTAAAGTTAGCATGTGTAGCAAAACTTTCATCCCAGAATCCTGCAGAGATGAACATTTTAGTGTGGTATTTAAGTTACATGTACAATGCACTGTTAGAAAGGAAGAGAGAACAAGAAATAATAAGAAAAACGAAAAAGAAAAGAAAAAAAAAAAAAAATAAGAAAAAACACCAGAAAAACAAACATAGAAAGAAACAACAAATAAGGACACAGGCAAAAAAAACAAAACAGAAAAACAAAAAAAAAATTAAACCAAATAACAAGAAAAAAATAAACAAAACAAAAAAATAAATTCGAGACAAAAAAGATAAAAGAAAAAATGAAAAGACCAAAAAAAAACTAAAAAAGAACAAACTTAATACACACGCTCTCCACCCTCCCGACACCTTCCTCCGCCCCTCCCCCCCATCCCCACCCCCCTCGACCACCTCCCCCTTCCGCCCCTCCCTCCCCACACCCACCCTCCCCAACGCGCACTCCCTCAACTCCCGCCACACACTTCCCACCCCACCCCCCCCCCGGTTCCCCGGGCTGCGCCCCCCCCCACCCTCACTATCTCCCACCCTCCCCGCCCATCTCCCCCCCTCCCAAAACCTCCACTCCCCTGCCCCCCTCCCCGAATCCCTCCCGTCGTCCTCCCCCCCTCTACGCCCCCCAACCGCTCCCACCCCTCACACCACCTACAAACATCCCCACAATCGCCCTAACCCGCGCCTCCCCAAATCCCCCGGCCCATCCCCCCCCCTCCCCCGTCCCCCTAACACCACCCACACCCCCCCTCCGCCCCAACCCCCCCACCCCCCGTCCTCACTCCCCCCCATTCGACCCCCCCCCCCTCGCGACCCCACTCCCCCCCCTCTCCGCACCTCCAGGGAGAATCCCTGCCACCCCACCCTAACCCTCCCCCCCGCCCCATCCCCCCCGTTTACCCCTCCTACCCGGCACTCTCTCCCCTCCCCGCCCTCTCATCCGCCGCCCCCCGCTCCCCCCTGCCCCATCTGCCCCCACCTTCTCTTACAAAAGCCACACGCCCCCCAAACCTCCCGGACCCCCCCTCACCTACACCACTGCTCACACCCCCCCTCACATCCCCCCCTCCCCCGCGCCCCCGCCCCCCACCACCGCAGTTTCATCGCCCCCCCCCCCCTCCGCCCCATCCGATCCCCCCCTCACCCCCCCCGATAATCCCCCCCGCCCCCCCGCTTCCCCCCACATGCCCCCCCCCCCCCCGCTCCCCCTCCCCCTCACCTACTTTCCCTCCCCCACCACCCCTCCCCCGACCCTCCACCCTCCTCCGCTTCCACAGCGACCCCCACCCCCCCCCCGCCCCGCCCCCCCCCTCCCCCCGCCCCCTCCTCTTGCTCCCCTCGCCCCACCACCCGTCTCCGCATCCCCCACTCCCCCCTACCCACTACCCAACCCCGCCACATTCCTGCCTTGCCCCCGCCCCAACGCCAGCCCGACTCCCCTCCCCCCCCAGCTCTGCCACTTCCCCCCCCCGCCCCCCCCTTGCACCCAGCCCTCCAGCGCCCCCCAAGTCCTTGTAACCCCGTCTTCCACACTTCCCTACCCTCTCCATGGACTCTCACCCCTGCTCCCCCCCTCCCATCTCCGCAAGCCCAACCACTCCCCGCCCCCCCTCCCCCACCCCCTATCTCTCCCCCCACACCCGCCCATCACCACCGCACCCCCGACCCCTCGCGTCCCCGGCCCATCCAACACCCCCCCCCGGTTTTTTTGATGGGAGGTGTTGCGCGCGCCCCCTCGCCGCCCCCCATTTCCCTCACCCCAACTCACTCCACCGCCCATCCCCCCCCGTATGCCCCACCTACAACCCAACCCTCCGCCCCCCCCCCCACTCCCCTTACCGCCAAACCCCAACCCCCCCTCGGCTTACTGCACATCCCCCGGCGCCTTACCACACCTCCCCCCCCCTTCCACTCCAGCCTCCCGCCCCCCACCTAAGACCCCACCCTCCCCCTCACCAGACTCACAACCCCCCCCCCTGACCCCACCACCGTCCCCCCCCGTCACCACTCGCAACCGCGCTGCGCCACGCGCCCCCTACTCCCCCCCCTCCTCCCCCCCACCCCCTCCCCCCCCGCCCGATCAAGCCACGCGGACCGCTCCATCTGCACCTAGCCCCCCCACCGTGCCCGCCACCCCCGAGCGTCCCCCCCCCCATCCCCACCCCCGTCCCACAACTGCACCCCGCCCCCCTCCCCCGTTCCACCCCTGCGCCTCCCCTTCGCCCCCAACCACCCCCCCAACCGCGTTTTCCCGGTTCCCCCCCTTAGCACGTCCCCCAACCCTCACGCCCCCGCCGCCCCCCCGCTCCCCCTTCGCGCACCCGATACCCCGCACCCCCCCCCCCTCAAGTACGCCATAACCATCCCCCCCCCCCCCCCGCCCTCTCTCCCTCACCTACCCTTCCCGCCCCCCCACCCCACTGCCGCTTTTCCCCAGGCACGCCGCTCCTCCGCGTATTGCCGGGCACACGGTCACCCGCCCCCCGCGCATTCCCCCGCCCCCGACCCTCCTCCCCACCCCCGAATCATCGCCCCCCACAACCCGCCCAATCACCCCCCCACCCCCAGCCCACACCCCCGCCTCCCCCCCTTCCCCCCCCACCTCCCTCCCGCGCCCCCCCACTTACCCACCCCCCGCCCATTCCACCCCGCCTCCCACCCCGCCCCGATACACTTTCTGCCACCACCCCGCCCGCCACACCCCTACGCCGTTTCCCCACTCCACCCCGTACCGCCAGCCCCCAGCACCTCCCCGCCCGACCCTCCCGTCGACTTCCCCCCCACCCCCCCTCCCCCCAGCCCCCTTACCCCTCACGGTTCCTGATTTCTCTTCTCTCCCACCCCGCCACCGCCTACGCTTCCCCCCCCCACACTTCCCCCAGCCCCCAGGCCACCCGTCTACTTAGTCCTTACACCCCCCCGCCCCTCTCCCCCCCCCTCACACCTCCACGTCGCCCCTCCCCCCCGACCCAAGAGCTCACCCTCTCGCGTCTCCGCTCCACCCCCCCCCACACCACCCTACCCCCCGTCCCTCGTCCTACTCCCTCTTTGAACCACATCCTCGTTCGTTCTCCCCCCTCCCCGCCCTCCCGCTAACCAACCCCCCATCACCCCCCCCCCCACTGAATTCATGCCCCCCCTCCTCCCGACGGCTACTTCCACATCCCCCCGCCACCCCCGATCCCCCACCCCTTGCCCAACCTCGCCCACACCCGGCTCTCCCCCGCCAGAACCCCCCGCCTATCCACTGATCCCCCAACGGCCACCTATACCCCCTCCCCCCCCTCCCCGTCGCCGCTCCGAACCCCCTCACCCCTCACCCCCCTCCCTCGCCACCCTCCCCGCCCCCCCCCCCCCCCGCAGCCGCTCAGATGGTCCCTAACCTGACCTCTCCACCGACACCTCCCCTGTTTCGCGCTCCCCCCCCCCCAGTTCCCCCTCAACGTGTCCCCCTCTCCCCCCCTCCCTCTCCCACGCCCGGCCCCTTCGACACCACCCCCCCCCTTCCCTCGCTTGCTCACTCCCGAGTTTAGTGCCCGGGGTCCTGACCCCCCCCTCCCCCTCCACCCCACTCCCCCCCCCCCCGCCCGCCCCCCCTCCCTCTAGACCCGACTCTACTGCGCCTCCCCGCCCTCCCCCCTCCCACGCCCCACCTCCCCACGCCGCTGATGCCGATCCTCGCCGTTCCGCCTCTACGACCCCAATCCCACCCTTACCGCCAGCTCCCCAGGTTCGCCCTCATCACCACTCCCCCCTTCTGTCCCATAACTGTCCCGCGACTCCATCCGGTCCCCCCATCTTCCCCCTCCATTCCCCCCACCCCCCCCCCTCACACCCGGTTAAGCCCCCCCTCCCCCCCCCCCTCCCACTCCGCTCGCTCACCGTCCCACCTCACCCCCCCCCCTCCCGCCCCCCCCCTCTGCGCCCCCCTCCCGCCCCCCGTCACCCCTATCTCACCGCCCGCCCCTCGGACTTATCTCCACCCCCCCACCACTCCCTCCACAGAGCCACTCCCATATTCAGCCCTCGGCCCCTCCCCCTCCCCCACCCTCCCTCCTGACGCCTCCATCCCCCCCCCCCTACTTCCCCCCTTTACGGCTTTCCACCCCTCTCCCCCCCCCCACCCTGGCCCGACCCACGCTCCCTACCCCTCACCACGCCCCCACGGTTGCTCCTCATCCGCTCTACCCTTCCACCCACACCTCCGTCCCTCCGCGTCCCCCCCCCCCGTCTCAGTCTCCGACTCTCCCGCCACACCCCCTCCCCGTTCGTGCCTCCCGTCACTGCGCCCCACCACCTCACAACCTCATCCCTGTTCGCCTCCTCGTCTGTCCCTCATCTACCCCCCCCCTCCCCCCGCACCCCAGCGCTTTCCGGACCCTCCTCCCCCCCTGCCCCCCGCACTGCAACTCTAACACGATCCCTCCCCCCCCGCAACTCCTCCCCCCCCACACACCTCCCTCACCCTCCCCCCCGACCCCGTAGCCGTCCGCCATCGTCCTCCCCGACCCCTCCGCACCAACCAGTCGGCCCACACCTGCCACACGCGTACACTCCCCCCCCCCCCCCCTCTCCGCCCGCCACCCCCCATATCCCTACTCCCCACTCCCGGTTTCGGGACCCCCAGCGCGCCCCCCCCCCCCCCCACCCCCCCCCCGCCCTCGCACCTTGTGTCCATCTACCCGCCCCCCCATTCTCTCCCCCACCCCTGTCGTCCCCCGTCCCCCCCCCCACCCGCCCTACCCCACCACGCGCACCCCCCCCCGTCCCACCAAACGCCCGACACCGACACCTCCCCCCCCTCCGTCTCACACCTATGCGCTTCTCCCCCCCGCGACAGACCTCCTGCCGTCCCCCACCCCTGCCCCCCTGTTCACCCCAGGCCCTCCACCCCCCCCCCCCCCCTCCCCCCGGCATTCACCCCCCTCCCATCCGAGCCCACCATTCGACCACTCCGCCAGGCGTGCCCCCGGCACCCCTCGCTAGGCATCGCGGAGGTCTCAGGCGCCCGCCGCCCCCCCCCTTCCGGAGTCCCAATCCCTGCCCCACTGCATACGAGCCCCCCTACCCACCCTCCCCTAGCACTCCGCCTACCCCCACCCGCCAGGCACCTTGTCCATTAACCTCCCCTGCCCTCCGCGAGCTCCCCCCACCCCCCCCCCGGCCCTCCCCCCTCTCCCGCCACCCCCTCTACTCCCCCTCTCTCACCCCCCTCCCCCCACCGGCCACTCCCCCCCCCTCTGCTCCCCCAATCCCCAACCCCCCCCCTCTCCCCCCCCCACTCCGCCGTCCTTCCCGCCCCGCCCTCTATGAAACCTGCTCCACTCCCATCCCCCCCCCCACCCACGCGATCCACGCCCCCCTCCAGCCAACCCCTGCTCCCCCCCGCGACCCCCCGCCCCCGCTCACTCCCTCCACATCCCCCCCCCACCCCCCCCCCCCCAACTCTGCGCCAGCCCTCCGTCGGTACCCGCCACCGCCCCCACCCCCCCCTCCCGACCTGCGCTCAGCCACCCCCGACCCCCGCCCCCCCCAACTGCGCCCACCCAATCCCCCCCGACCACTCTCGCACCCCGTCGTAAAACTCCCCCCCCCCCCGCGGTCCCCCCCCCTCTCTCCCTAACCCCCCCCATCCCACCCCCCCCACTCCCCCACACCCGCACCGCCCACTCTCCCCCCCGGCCCCCTCCAACGCCCACCCTGTCCCCTCCACCGCAACCCCCGGCCCTCCCCCGCCGCACTGCCCATGACGCTCCCACCGCCCCACCCCCACCACCCCCCCCCCCCCCACTCCTCCAACGCCCCCCCCCCCCGCCAACTCCGCTCCGCCCCCTCCGTCTCCACCACCTCTCCCCTACCGCCCCCCCCCCCCGTCCCCCCGCCCCCCCCCCCCCACCCGCCCCCCCCCTCGTCCGTTCCCCCCCCCCCCCATCCCCCCCGTGCTCAACCCTCTCCCGCCTCAGCAACTCCGCTCCCAAACCCACCCCCCCCTCTCCCCCCACCACCCCCCCCGGCCCTAGTCATCCGCTCCTCCCCTCCCCCCCCCGTCCCCGCCCCGACTAACCGCCCCTCCCCCTCCCGTTTCACCCAACTCCCACACCCTCTCTCCTCGACCACCCCCCCGCCACCGCTACTCCGCCCCTCCCAGCCGTTGCCCACTGCCCCCCCCTCACCCTCCCACTCCCCCTCATGCCCCACTCACCCCCCCCGTCACCCCCCCTCCAATCCCGCCCCCCCCGCCCCCACCCCCCTAGCTCCTCTCATTGACCCGACCTCCCACACCAACAACCCCGCCCCAACCTACCCCCCCCATCGTTTTCCTATCACTCTGAGCGTCTTCCCCCTTCCACCCCACTCACCCCGCCTCCCCCCCTCCACGTCCCCTGCCTTCCCTACCTAGCGTGTCCTCCCCCCGTTCCTCCCCGCACCCCTCACTACCCACCCTCTCGCCCGTGGCCTTCATTCGCTCCGCCACGTCGCTTATCCAAGCCAGCTCACAACGTGGCCACACTCCAACCGGTGTGCCCCCCCCCAGTTGCGCCCCGCCCCCTCCCCTTGACCCCGTCTCTCACGCCCTCGCGCCATCCCCCAGCCTCTCTCGCTACAGGTGCACCCCATAACGCCCACTCTCCTCCAACCCACCGTGTCCCCACACCCCCCTCCTTCGTATACGCCCCCCCCGCGTCTTAATACCACCACCCAACAGCTCCCCCGGTTCCTTTACCGCATCCTGCCCCCGACTGCATCGCCCCTCGCTCCCCCCCCCACCCCAATCTACAAGTTGCCCCCCGCCCCACCCCCCCACTCGACCACCCCCCCCCTCCTCCCTCCACTGCCGCCGCCCCCCGTCCCCCCCCCCCCCCGCCCTTGCTCCCCCCTCCCCCCCCCCCCCCATCTCCCCCGCCCCCGCCCAGGTTCCCTGCCCCCTCGCCTCTCCACCCGCCAGCTCATCTCCTCCGCCCCCCCGCCAACACCAATCCCCCCCCGACCCATACCCTTCACCACCTCCCCGCGTTTCTCTGCCAACCACCCTCCCCCCTCCCACAATCTCTCAGGCCGTGCGACCCCCCCCACCCGCCGCAATGCCGCAGCCCTGCCGTTCTCCCGCCCTGCCCCACGCCCCCACCCCTCCTTGCACCCCCCTCTTCCCCACGCGGTCACCGCTGTCGCTCCTCACCCCCCCTTCACCCCCCTCACATTCCGTGACCCCCCACCCCCCCACTAATGCCATCTCCGCCCCGCCTATACCCTGCACCCCTCTACCTCTCCCCTGCCTCGCCGCGGCCCGCCCGCCCCGACGTCCTACTCCGCGCTCCCCTCTCTCACCCGCTCCCTCTAGGATGTTTTTCCCCGCCCCCCCCCCCCCCTCCCCACGCCCTCCACGCCCACCCCCCCCCCCCCGCCGCGCGTCGCCACCCCCGCACCTCCCTCCAACCCCTCCCCCCCTGTCCGTCCCTCCCCCGTAGCCCCCCCGTTGCCCCCCCGCTATCTCCCCCCCCCCCTCCCCCCCCCCCCCCCACTCCCCCCCAGCCCTCGCACTTCCCCTCGCGCTAGCCCCCACATACACGGCGTTTCCGCAAACACGCATCGCGGCGGCTATCCGATGGTGCGCCTCACCCAGCTGCTCCCCCCCCCTCCACTCTTCCTGCTCTCCCGCCCCCCTTTTTCACGGCCTCCAGCCCGCCTTTATGTAGGGTGGTCGTAGTTTTTCCCAATCCCCCCACTGCCCCACCCCCCCCTCCCCCCTCTGCCACCCCCCCCCCGCACCCCCGCTACTCCCTCCGCCCTCCCCCCTCCTTGCACCCCTTCACCCCTCCCCCCCCATGCACCCCGCCCTCATTCCCCACCGCCGTGCCCACCACCATGCCTCCCCCCCCGCCCCCCACACTACACTCCCCCCGTTCCCCCTCCCCCCCTCCGCCGCGCCCCACACCCCGCCATCCTCTTCGCCCCCCACTTCCGCCACGCCCCACATTCCGCCCCCCCCACCCAGCCTCCCCCCTCCAAAGCTCCCACGCTCCCCTTGATCCCCCTAAAAATCCCCCCCCCGCCTCCCCTCGCCCCCTCCCCCCCCCCCCCCAGCTCCCCCCAACTCCCCACACTCACCAGCGAACCCTCACCCGCCGCTTGCCAAACCACCTTTCATCACGCCCCCCCGCCGCACCTTCGTCCGCCCCCCCGCCCCCCCCCCCGCTCTCCCCCCTACCCGCGACCGGCCTTGTAGCTCCCCACGGGATACCCCGCCCACCCCCCATTTTCAGCGGCACGTCGCCAAGTCTTTCACCTGGTCCGTCCCCCCTTTCTTACCCGGGCTACCATCCAACCCCCCCGGTCGCTCCCCCACTCCCCCCACCCCCCTCAACCTCTCCAGACCCCCCCCTGTGGCGCCACCTCTCACCCCCCCCCCCAGCTGTCCCCCCCCAACCCCTTCCTTGTCGGGCCCTCCCCGCTCCCCCTCCGCTCCCCCCCCCCTTTTCGCCACGTGAGCGTCATCCCCACGCTCCACCCCCCGACCCTTTACCTCGCCCCCCCACCTTCACGTTCCCCCCCTCCCCCCCCCCTCCCCGCCTCTCCCCCCCCCCCCACCCACCGCCCCCTGCCACATAACCTCCCCCACCCGCGACGCCCACCCGGCAGGCCGCCCCCCCCTCCCCTCTATCGCCCTTCCGCGGACCACCCTTGCTTCTCGTCGCGCTTATGCGCGCCTCGACCCGCTCTCCCCACCCATCACATCGCCCCCTCCGTCCTCCGGCGAACCGTGCCGCCCATTCCCCCCCTCCGCCCCACCCCCTCCCCCCCGCCTCCCCCCCCCTACTGCCACCAAACCCACCTCGCCCCCACCCCCCCCCCACCCACTGCCCGCCTCGTCCATCGGCCACCCACCCCCCCTCCCCTGGCCCCCACGCCCCTCCCCCTCATCCACCCCCCGGCCCGCCCGCCCCCCAATCCCCTCGTCAGTAGCCTTGCCCTCCCCCGTGACCCCCCCCCCCTGACTGTTACCTTCCCCCCCACCTCCCCCAATCCCTGAAACTTCACACCCAGCCCAAACCCCCTCATGCCGATCCCGCGCGCCGATCCCACCGACCGCCCCTTCCGCCGCTCGCCCCTTTCCCGCCCTACCGCCCCCTCCCCAGGTCCACGAGGAAGCTACAACCACACCCCATAGCCCCTCCTCCGAGCCCCACGCTCTGTTCCCCTCCCGATCCCCCACCGCCCTCACTCGACCCCCGCCCCTACTCATATCCTTGCCCGGCCCGCCTGCCGCCTCCGCTTCTCCCTCCCTCACCCCCGCCTTCGCCTTTCACCGTCCTTCCCCCCCCGCATGACCCCCCCTCCCGGTCCCCCCACTGGCCCCTCCCCGCTACACTCCTCTCCCCCCTCCGCCCCCCCCCGAAGCCGCTCCAGTCGTCACCCTACCCCCCCCCGCCCCTCCGCCATCTCAAGCCGGAACCCCCCCCCCCCCTTCCGTCCTCCCCTGCCCCCGTACCTCCCCACTGCCCCTCACTTCGCTACCACTATTGTCGCCGGATCCACCACCGCTCCAGCGCCCCTCCCTTACGCATCTGCTTCTCACCCTCGCCCTCGCCCCTCTCACCCCCACCCCGTCGACGTTTGGCTCGCCTCCCCCTTCCCTCCCTCTCCACCCCCCCTCCTCCCCCATAATACGTTCCCCCACGACCTTTAGCCCTACGCCCTCGCCCATTTCCACGGCAGTCCCCCCCCCCCCCCCCCTATCCTCCCGCCTCTCTCAAACCCCCTTGCCGCCCCCCCCCCCACCCCACACGCCCCCTCCCCCCACAGCAGCTCCCCCGTCCCCCGCCGCCCCGTCTCCCCGCCCTTCGCCGCACACTCGCCCCCCCGCCCCCCAGCACCTTCCCTACACGCCCCGCTGCCCCACCCATCGCCTCTCTCCCCCCTCCCACTCCTTTCGCCCTCTCCCCCCCCCCCCTCCTGTCCCGCCCCCCCCCCCCATCTTTCTTCGGGATAACCCGCCCCAGACCCACGCTCGCCCCTTTCCCCCCCCCCCCCCGCCCTCCTCCCCTACGCACCCCCTCTCCCCCACACTTTCCCTCCCCCCCCCTACCCCCCCCGCCCGCCACCCTCTGTGGCCGGCACCGCTCCTCCCCACTCCCTCCCTCTCCCCCCCTCCCCCCCCCCCGTCGCCGGCAATTCCCCCAACCCGCCCCCCCCAATGCCCTGCCCCACCCACCAACTCCGCCTCCCCCCACCCCCCCGGAAGCGCCTCCCGCCGTCCCCAAAACGTTTCCCCCACCGTCCTTCACCTCCCCCCTTTACTCAAGCCCCCCCTCCCCCCCACCCCCCCCCTCCCGCTGGCCCCCCACCTGTCTTTTAAAGAGACCAACCCATCTGCCATGAAAATGTGGTTTCTCAAGACAGGTGCTCTATCACCAGAGGTCATAATGATAAGAATGATTTTACCAAAGACATATGATTTTCTGGATGTGGTTTTTTTTTTTGACAGTGACAATTTGGTACTTGTAATTCTTGGTAGCAGTTTAGAGCAAGTGAATTTGCCATAGGAATTTCAAAATTTATTTCCCACTAGTCCAATGTATAGGGAGACAGAAATGCTAAATTTGAATCCTTCAGACCAAGATTTTGTGTTAGAGTTGGTTACAGAGCTTATGTAATTGTTAAATATAAAAAAAAAACTTGTAACTCTTGTTAGCCATTGTGTACTTCAGATTGGCTCTATTTCATCCTTGCATTTTTTTTTTATAGTTTATGTGAAAAAAATATCCATGAAAAAAAAAACAGGAGCAAATCATCATTTCACAGTTTTGGGGAACATTTGGATCAAATCTTCAGCATCAAATAATATTGAAATTATATTTGGCATGTTTATATACATTGGTGCTATAACTAGAACACCTAAAAAAAAAGAAGTTAAAGGCAACTGAATAACTAGCTCACAGTGCTTTACTTTAGAAGAAGAAATTACTTAACCTAAGAAATGTAATTACGTTGACGCTAATTATATCAGAAAGTGACGTTAATAAGTTTTCATTATGAAGATAACCTTCATATCTTTTCTTCTTTCATTTTGTCTCCATCTTGGCATGAAGGCATGCAGTTTTGCTCAACAAAGAATGTTGTACCCCAAAAGCTAATATAAAAGGAACGCTCCCTAATTATTACTTACTGTGCTGGAACAATAAAATGTTTGGCCAGTTTGAAAATTAGGTCACATTTGTGGATGTCTGTCGGCATGTTTTGTATCTCAAAAATGTTTGCAGTAAATTCATATGACGGTTATTGTTCTGTTATGTCCCATTACCTATGTTCACGATGTATATCTATATCATCAAAACACATAAATTACTAAACACGAATAATTTTCTAATCAGAGAAAAAAGGCAGATTAATTATCTAGTACAAGAGCTATGGTAGCTTTTGTGGCTTGACGATTAGTGCTTATATCTACGTACTGAAGATAAACAACGGCGAGTGCAGTCCGCATCTGGATGGGTGACAATTCCATGTGATGTGCGCTCAGCATGTTACAGAGGTATTTATAGATGTAGTCATGCATATGGAAAGGAGTATATATATATATATATATATCAGGGATTAATATCATCAACATGCCGGTCCTGTAAGGGCCCCTTTCCCAATGCAAAATCTACTATTTTTTTCCCAATTTTGTGTAAAAATTCCCTAATTATGTGTACCATGTTGTTCACATTTGGTATTAAACAATAAAAAAGAGAATTTAATACACTTAAGAATTGCACTTCGAAATCTTCAGATGAAAACCATGTTGTCAGTTAAATAAGAGAAGCTAAATAAATCACAAGTTTAATTGTGTCTTTATTCTTATTAATTAAATGACCATTGTTATTTTTTTCCCAAATTGGCCCATTGCAACGTAAAATTTCCAATTGAAAGGGTACAGGACCCTTCCCAAAAAGGGCCTATTTACCCCTGATATATATTAGTATATCATATATGGAAAGGAGTATATATAGAGGTATATAATATATGGAGGAAGTATTATATAGGTATGTCATATATAAAGGAAGTATGTTTACAGGTATGTCATATATAGAGAAAGTATGTTTACAGGTATGTCATATATAGAGAAAGTATGTTTACAGGATGTCATATATAGAGGAAGTATGTTTACAGGTATGTCATATAAAGAGGAAGCATTCTATACATGTAGGTATTTAATATATAGAGGAAGTATTATATAGGTATATAATATATGGAGGAAGTGTCATATAGGTATGTCATATAAAGGAAGTATGTTTACAGGTATGTCATATATAGAGGACGTATGTTTATAGGATGTCATATATAGAGGAAGTATGTTTATAGGATGTCATATATAGAGGAAGTATGTATACAGGTATGTCATATATAGAGGAAGCATTCTATACATGTAGGTATGTAATATATAGAGGAAGTAATATATAGTTATGTAATATATGTAGGAAGTATCATATAGGTATTTAATATATAGAGAAAGTATAATGTAGATATGTAATATATTGGGGAAGTATTATATAGATATGTCATATATAGAGGAAGTATGTTGACAGGTATGTCATATATAGAGGAAGTATTATATAGGTATGTCATATATAGAGGAAGTATGTTTACAGGTATGTCATAGAGAGGAAGTATGTTTACAAATATGTCATATATAGAGGAAGTATGTTTACAGGTATATATTGAGGTATATCTTTTCTGGAGGAAGTATGTTTAGGTGACCTTTTATGTTTCTTTACTATCAATCAATCATCATCAGTTTTTATATCACTTGATTACACAGGTGATCTATTGTGATCTGTTTCCGTCTGCTGTCATGTGACATAGATCATGTGACATAGGTCACACAGGTGTATAACCTTATTAAACATTTTTAACATTCCCTAATGAACTGCCAAATCAAATGTGTTATGTATTACCTCCGGGGTACAAGTAACAGAAAATGTAAATTTCAAGTCCCTATGATCAAATGTTTTGTAGATAGGGACTCGTTGATCAGGGTCATTGATTAGGCTCTATTGGGCTCTTGTTTAGTTTGTCATGATCCTAGTGTTCTGGACCCGGTTGCATAACGCTTTGTTAATTTTAACCTACAGTTAGCCTATTGATTTAACATTGGTTAACTTTGCGTTAAATTTAACAACCTTTTGTGCAACTGGGTCCTGATGTATTAAGCAAAGTTAATTTATAAATAGCTTTATGAAGGTGTTCAGGCCTAGGATTTGATTTAATTTTGATTTTGAATAGTGTTTTACACTACACTCAACAATTTTTTAGTTAAATGAAAACGACCAGTTTTTACTGGTGGAAGAGAGAACCTGGTTACCCGTGAATAGACCACTAGCCCTCAAAGTAAACTGGCAAACTTTCTCACAAAAATCAGTTTAGGTTCCAGCAGAGCTCGAACCTGTGCTGACCAGAAGTGATAGACTTTATTGTTCAAAGCATGATGCTCTAACCACTCGGCCATGGAGGCCCCCTCAGGCCAAGGAAAAGTTATCAATAAACGTCTATGAAACTAACACAATCTGATGTCTTTGTCAGTCATCCTGCTTTCCAGAAATAGATCTCACTGATTCAACATCTCCGATCTCTTAATTAAGATTTAAACCTATGACATCATTTGACCAGCATGCTTTTCTTAACTCGTTGTTTGTGAAAAATAGGTGTCAATAGATTGATTAGCCTGACAATCGGCTGCCAAATGCCTGACAATAAAATTCTCCTGCAATTGATGTCTCGATTAAAGTAATCTACATGTACATCACTCAGAATTACAAGTAGCGTCAGATTTCACAGATATTTCCTAAAAAAAAACACTTCTGTATTTGCATTAACCAATTTACCCCTAAAGACACATTTGGACTGATCTAAGTCATTAATTTATACATGCAGAAGAGTCCATTGCTTTTCGGGGCTTGATTAGTTAAACCGTTATTGAGTTTGGCATAAAATACCATTAAATACGGTAACATTACATTTGGTACCACCCCATAGAACATAATAGACTGGTCTTTTACAACAGTAAGAGCATACCATTATGATTCCGGAGGAGTGAGAGGGTTAAAGGTTCTCATTCTAATAATGTCAGATAGTATTGTTTGTTATTGATTTACATTGGACCAAGAATTTTTCACTGATATGGAGATGTTGCCAATTTAGGTGAACATGAATATTAATCATAAGTCATCAGCCAATCACTGTGCTCGCATAGGTCCACCAATCGGATACATTGTACTATTAAGGTCATCATTACTGTTCTAATACAATGCAGAAGTTTTTTAAAAGCTTCCCTCTGATTGGTGGACCAATATGAGTAGTGAAGTAATAGTTACTACGATTTTTTAAGTCTTTTGTATGACCCTTTGTCGTACGATATATTGACACCCACAAGCGAATGACCCCTGGGTCATGTCACTGCGATAGAATGACCCCCTCCCCAGGTTTGATATTTCATGGCTATCCAACCATAATTATCTCTAAATATGTGAATACTAGTAGGTGGAAGTGTTAAAATACATGCACTGTGATAAATATTGATTCTACAATGTAAGTGACAACTCATGGTAATTAATTTACATATTTACAAAATTGATCATTGAGGGGGGTGTCATTTTATGATTTATCACATTCTGAATCACGTATCATGCCAACTGACAATTGTAGAAAAAATTTCATAGGGGTGTCATTTTATCGCAGTCATGATATTTTGACACACACACCCCCACCAGTATTCACATATTCAGAAATAGTGATGACCACACGGCCATTAAGTATTGATTCTATATGACGAGACATGCCAATAGACATTTTTAAGAAAATTTTCATGGGGGGAGGGGGTCATTTGATCGCAGCTGCAATATTTTGTGGTTCTGATAGTAGTGCAAAATAATAAATTAATTCCGCCACAAGTGATTCTGTAACACAAGTAATGCAAAACAGTAAATTAAAATGGTAAATTAGCGGCACCACAAATGGCTCTGATAGTACTGCTAATCAGTTAATTAATGCCACTACAAGTGGTTCTGATAGTACTGCTAATCAGTAAATTAATGCCACAAGTGGTTCAGATAAATTAATGCCACTACAAGTGACTCTGATAGTACTGCAAAACAGTAAGTAAATGCCACCACAAGTGGTTCTTATAGTACTGCAAAACAATAAATTAACACAGTTCTTCATGCTCTGACAGAAGGAAAATGTTTTACGCTGTTTAAACTTCCATTTTAATCGTGGACTCCCTCCATTATAAAAAAGCTGGCTGTCATCATTGACTTGAAATTTGTACAAACCAGTAAAAAAAAACCCAGATGTAACCTTGTGCTCTTTTTTACCTCACCAGAATCTTGCAGTCTTTCTCACCTTACCATAACCTTGCAGTCTTTTTCACCTTACCATAACCTTGCAGTCTTTTTCACCTTACCATAACCTTGCAGTCTTTCTCACCTTACCAGCACCTTAGTCTCTCTTACCTTACCAGAATCTTGCTGTCTTTCTCACCTAACCAGAACCTTGCAGTCTCTCTTACTTTGCCAGTATCTTGAAGTTTTCTCACCTTACCAGAATATTGCCATCTGTCTTACCTTACCAAAACCTTGCAGTCATTCTTACCTTACCAGAACCTTGCAGTCTTTCTTACCTTACCAGAACCTTGCAGTCTTTCTTTCCTTACCAGAACATTGCAGTTTTTCTTACCTTGCCCAAACCTTACAGTCTTTCTTACCTTGCCAGAACCTTGCAGCCTTTCTCACCTTACCAGCACCTTGCAGTCTCTCTTACCTTACCAAAGCCTTGCAGTCTTTCTTACCTTGCAAGAGCCTTGTAGTCTTTCTTACCTAACCAGTACTTTGCCATCCATCTTACCTTACCAGAACCTTGCAGTCTTTCTTACCTTACCAGAGCCTTGCAATCTTTTTCACATTACTAAACAATGTCGTTCATCTTACCTTACAGAACCTTGCAGTCTTTCTTATCTTACCAGAACCTTGCAGTCTTTCTTACCTTACCAGAACCTTGCAGTCTTTCTTACCTTACCAGAGCCTTGCAGTCTTTCTTACCTTACCAGAACCTTGCAATCTTTCTTACCTTACCAGAGCCATACAGTCTTTCTCACCTTACCAGAACCTTGCAGTCTGTTTTACCTTACTTGCAGTCTGTCTTATCTTACTAGAGCCTTGCAGTCTTTCTTACCTTGCAAGAGCCTTGTAGTCTTTCTTACCTAACCAGAACTTTGCCATCCATCTTACCTTACCAGAACCTTGCAGTCTTTCTTATCTTACCAGAGCCTTGCAGTCTTTTTCACATTACTAAACAATGTCATTCATCTTACCTTACAGAACCTTGCAGTCTCTCTCACCATACAGAACCTTGCAGTTTTTCTTACCTTACCAGAACCTTGAAGTCTTTCTTACCTTACCAGAGCCATGCAGTCTTTCTTACCTTACCAGAACCTTGCAGTCTTTCTTACCTTACCAGAGCCTTGCAGTCTTTCTTACCTTACCAGAACCTTGCAATCTTTCTTACCTTACCAGAGCCATGCAGTCTTTCTCACCTTACCAGAACCTTGCAGTCTGTTTTACCTTACTTGCAGTCTGTCTTACCTTACTAGAGCCTTGCAGTCTTTCTTACCTTATCATAACCTTGCAGTCCGTTTTACCTTACTTGCAGTCTTTCTTACCTTACCAGAACCTTGAACTCTTTTCCTGTTACTTTCTGTCTTAGTTGAACTTTGCCCTATTTCCCTATCTTTCCTGAATTGACAGAATTTAACAGAACTTAGTAGGGAAATATACATATTTACAGAAAAGCACCGATTGTTGTCAGAATTGTCACAGTGCCTCTGGTGGATTTGTTTTGTTTTTCAATTTTCTGTGCATGCAAGAAAAAAATGTGAGAATTAGAGTATACATTGTGACAAAATTGCAAAAAGCTGCTGTTTGATAGATAAAATGACGGAGAATAAATAAAGCACCTGTTGACACATTTTTTTGGTATTTTCATTTCATTTCCATTATGTCTTGATTGATTTTAATTTCGGAATCCCCTTTCCTCTGGACCATGTAATGATGACATTTTATCATTGTAAATTTCTTCTCTTGTGTCAGTTTCTGAGAAAATAATATTTTAATGGGTTTTGATTGGACTGAATTGATTTCCGTGTGGTTCTGAATGGTTACATTTGTGATGGTTTTATTACCAAGGAACATTAAGCTGATGAAGTTATTAGAATCATATCGGCTATTGATCCATTCATTAAACGTCGACAGAACCGTGTATCCCATTAGTCAGAAACTTCATGTTTTTGTCGTAAGTGATTAGAATTGCTGCAAAATGATTTGGGAAATCAAACCATAGAAAACTGATACTCTGTCAGTGTCAACTGCCAATTATCCTCTATACAATATCAGCTAGAACTGTCGGATTTGCATACGGAATACGGAAACAATTTTTAATGAGTTGAAAAGTTTTAAACATTTGCACCATCGACTCATGAAAGGTAAATCGAAAAATATCGGCCCTTCCTTAAAAGAAAATTGAAATTTGTTTCCCTGACCAGATTTTTACAAAATGGCAATTCATATTAACAATAACATTTTACTAATGTTGGACTTCTGGGTAAAGTACGTACAGTAGAACTTCGATGAGTCAAACTTCAATGAGTTGAATTTATTGATGTTTCGAACTATTGACAAAGTCCCGCATGATTTTATAAATCCAACATTTATGAATCGAATTTCTCGATGTTCGAATAAATTTTTGGGCTTATTTCTATAAAAGCAATAAAAATTCATACATATAAATCAAAGTCCAAATTTACATGCCACCCCATTATAATTCTATTCCTTTTAATAAACACTCAATCAGTTTCACAAACATGAAGTTAAATTGACCACAAATTATTATTTATAATGACCATATATATGTCTTAAATGGTTTTGAAGCAGTCATATGAACCTTATAGAACCTGTAAAACTAAAAATAGTATGATTCTTGGTTGTCATCCATGAATCAAAAAGTCCTGATGTTTCAAACTTTCCTAGGTGGTCCCTTGAACTTCGACTCATCAAAAGGTTTACTGTAATTATTCCAAAGTATTATGGTTTCTCACTTTTTGTATAATATTAAATCAACAACTTGCAGTTTCTGCGGTGGTCTAGTGTTAGAGCAGGCAACTTACCAGTCGAAGATCCCGATTCCCAATATTGGGTCATACCAAAACTTCTAAGTTTCTGTGCCTAGAACTCCGCGTACGATGAGAAAGTCCATAGGGGTGAGCAAGTGTAACAAATTCCATCATGGTTGCACTTTAAACACAAGGAGGTACTCCGGAGCCACAGAGATAGCTCCAGCATAAGACAAGAGCTTTGAGTAGTCATGCGGCATCACCTCTCATTGTATCTTACAGCAGTAGCATCAGTCAGTATTTGTGGCACTCCACCTAAAGCTAATGAATGTGAAATCTCCATATCAATAAACAAATTTTGTTGAGATGTAAAACAACAATCAGACATTAGATATATTCTGGTACAAGAGTTCCATCAATTTTTCTTTTCGGTTAGTAAAAATGGGGTTAATAATTTTTTTTAAAAATATTATGAAATTTTGTGTGAAAGCATTATTATGAGTGTATTTTTTCTGATGATTCAGTAGTGTATAGTTTGCCATGTGAGGAATTCAGGCCTTCCTATCACTTTTATTAACCTTTTCACCCCTAAGTATTTAAATGGCATAATCTGTTCTATTGTCTTGGACCAGTCTATTATGGTCTATAGTGTTAAAAGTGTAAAATTCTGTCTGGAGTTTTGCCTGAAACATTTCAAACTACAGTAGAACCTGTCTTGAGAGACCACTGTCGTAAGAGACCACTGTCGTAAGAGACCACTGTTGTAAGAGACCACTGTCGTAAGAGACCACTGTCGTAAGAGAACACCTGTCATAAGAGACCACTGTCGTAAGAGACCACTGTCATAAGAGACCACTGTCGTAAGAGACCACTGTCGTAAGAGACCACTGTCGTAAGAGACCACTGTCGTAAGAGAACACCTGTCATAAGAGACCACTGTCGTAAGAGACCACTGTCATAAGAGACCACTGTCGTAAGAGACCACTGTCATAAGAGACCACTGTCGTAAGAGACCACTGTCGTAAGAGAACACCTGTCATAAGAGACCACCTGTCATAAGACTGTCATAAGAGACCACCTGTCATAAGAGACCATTGTCATAAGAGGCCACCTGTCATAAGAGACCACCTGTCATATGTGACTACCTGTCATAAGAGACCACCTGTCATAATAGACCACTGTCATAATAGACTTGTCGTAAGAGACCACTGTTGTAAGAGACCACCTGTCATAAGAGACCACCTGTCATAAGAGACCACTGTCATAAGAGAACACCTGTTATAAGATACCACCTGTCATAAGAGACTACCTGTCATAAGAGACCACTGTCATAAGAGACCACTGTCATATTAAGAGACCACTGTCATATTAAGAGACCACTGTCATAAGAGACCACCTGTTGTAAGAGACCACCTGTCATAAGAGACCACCTGTCATAAGAGACCACTGTCATAAGAGATCATCTGTCATAAGATACCACCTGTCATAAGAGAACACTGTTGTAAGAGACCACCTGTCACGAGAGAACACCTGTTTCCTGATACCACATTTTGAAAACCACATAGTTGAATAACTCCATAAATAAAATGTGTCTTGTGTAGCCACATTTTTGTGGCAGAAATGTGGTTGCTCAAGGCAGGTGGGGTTTACCAGTTTACTTGTTAAAGGTCACTGGTCTCTTCCTGGGTCATTGTAATCAGGTTCTCTCCTCAACCACTAAAATTTGGTCCTACCATATAACTAACAAATTGTTGGATGTGGCTTAAAACACTGTTCAAATTTAAAAAAACAAAAAAACAAAAAAAAAACCAAAAACCTCAAGGCAGACTCTACTGTATAGTGATAGTTAACCAAACAGTCAGGATTTCCAGGTGAGCAGCTTAGGTACTTGTTCAATCTCAGAAAATAGAATCAAGGACCTGATTTTACCAATAACATTTTAGACTACACCGAGAGCAAAAAATAGATTATGGATATGGAGTCCGGTTCCATTGGTTGCTAAGTAATGTTTCTGTTTCACTGCTCTGTTTGTTGGTTGCTACGAAGTTTTAAGTGTAAGAATGATTATAATACTCTTTCAGCATCTCCTTGTGCTTGTAGATATAAAATGAATATCTAGTCACATTACATATGCCTAATGAAGTGATGATAGAAAATTGCGTTTTGTAGAGATATGATTTGATTTACTCGTTGGCGATATTGACATTTTATTCAGGTATTTGATGTATTTACATGGCAAATTGACAAAGCCGATTGAGTTAAACCAGACTGTACGCCCAGGAATTAGCAGGATACTATAGGCGGGTAAATTATTGACGGAAAATTTGGTCTAATTATACTTTCTTTTCATACTATTTCTTATCTTTTTTCATTTATCTATCAACATAAAGGCAGGCTTTTCTAAATGAGTTTTTGGCTTCTATGTGTTTTCAGTAATAGAAAACAAAATGTTTACACTTCACAAAAATTAATAAAACTGTTAATCTATTATATCACGCTTTCAATTCGACTCGGAGACTATAATTCTCCAGACAGCACGATAGGAGAATGGTTCACACGGGAGAGGGTCATATTAGATTTAGTTCAAAACATGTCAAGCTCTCGACTTTTAACCTGAAAATATATTAGCATTTTACAGATTTTTCAATAACTTTTGAAATTGACTGTACCCTATGCTGGTCTTACAACTGACATTCTCAGCAAGCACTCAGAAAGCGCCATCTACTACAAGGGAAGTAACTGTGCAGTGTATAGTCCCCTGGGAAAAGTTATAATGTAAGAATCCTGCCCGTTGCCAGATTTTATCACCCGTTGTCATGAGAAGATATTTACTATGCTGATAAGATGGTACGTGTTTAACAAATCAAAATCCAAGAAACTGTCATGTGATGTACTAAAGCGTGATACTTTATTTAGAGATAAATGTTTGTAACTATGATTTCTCCTATACCCAGTATATATTTACCCTCACTTGTGTGGTTAGAGCATCACACAATCAGCGAGGGTTTGAGCCCCACTGGAATATAAGCTGATTTTATGACAAAGTTTGCCAGTTTTCTTGCAAGAGATGCTCTTCCTAGGTACAGTGTACATTTTAAACGGGTTCCCTCCTCCACCGTAAAAGACTGGCAGCCGACATACCATATAGCCGAAAAATTGTTGAGTGTGGCATAAATAAAACAGCATTCAAATAAACAAAATCCATATAACATTATTTTTTTGTTTATTGTTGTTTAACGTCCCACTCAAGAATCTTTCACTCATTTTGAGACGTCACCAAATGCCGGTGAAGGGCTTCAAATTTTGGCCTATGCTCGGCACTTACGGCCATTGAACAGTGAGGGTTCTTAAACATGCCGACACCTACTATGACATGGGACCTTGGTTTTTACTGTCTCAGTCCGAAGGACAGGAACCAACCTGCCGCCAGCTGGATGCGAACTCACGACCTCACGATCAAGAGTCGAGCGCTCTACTGACTGAGCCAAGCTGTGAACAAACACATGCAGTAAAATCTCCATATATTGCCACCATTTGTTTAGCCAAAATTTGGCATTGGAAAGGGTTTTGGCAATGGGTTAAAGGGGCATTAGCTCTTTTTTTCTTTCCTTTTATACTACTAAGAGTTGATATACAATAACAAAAAAGGTGACATACACAAATGGCATAAATATTCTTAGATTCCTATATATTTTTTGAAAATTGCTTGAGAAACCCAGTCTGGCACTTTTTCACTTGCAAGTGATTAACTCAACCTTACTATTTGCATATAAATACCACACTGGACCTGACCTTATTTTCACAAAGTATGTAGGAATATAAGATTTGTTATGCCTGTGTATAGCTGTTACATGATTTTATATGTATAAAAGGCTATTATATATATATATATATTTTATATGATGTTATATGATTTTTATGCCTGTGTATAACTCTTATTTGTTATTGTATATTGTACATCAGGTACTAGAAGAAAAAGTTGAAAAAACAAATCAATTCTTTTGCTAAACAAAGCTAATGCATCTTTAAGTGAAACTGTTAATGAAATTATAGGGAAATTGGAAAAATTATTGCATTTACTGAGGTGGCAAATGAAATGGGTGGGGGTGGGGGCATAATAAAGGTGATTATAAAAATGAGTATGAGAATTTAACCAGTCTTTTTGGCACCTTGCATTTTATTGACCTTTTTGATTTTTTTTAATAGTAACTAGCAATAGTCCTTTATAATGTATTCATTATATAATATAAAGAGTTTAAAGGAGAAATGAATCCCAATTTTGACTCATGACACCAGGTACTTCTACACCAAATTTAAAAAAAAAAGAATTGTTGTGACCATCCCTTTGCCAAAAGCTCAACATACAAAGAGGAAAATCATGAGACATGTGGATGAGTCATAAAATGAAGAGGTTCTGTGTCGCGTCAGAAACGGTGCATTGAGTAACACTCGCTGCATTGGTGTCAGTCCAAAACATGGGTAAAAATGGGTGCCCTTTTCGTGTAAAGCTGGTGACATCTCCATAAATGTTTCAAATTCTTGGAGAGTTGTAATGCGACTAGAAAACCAAACAAAAAGCCACTAAGGTGTATACTTTTTGTTTGTTTATTGTTGTTTAACGTCCCACTCAAGAACTAAGGTGTATATTGTTTCTAGGTACTACAAATTTATAGTAGGGAAAAAAAAGTGACAAAATGAGTTAATTATTGTCTCGAGGGGCCTTCATGTCTGACTGAGACAATAGTAGCATCCTGGACTATTATATAGATACAGTAAAACCTGCTTTAGCGGCCACCTCTATATAAGGATTGCCTGTCTATAAAGGCCAGTTTTGAAAAGTCCCTTTACTGCATACTTCAACTAAATTGAACCTGTGTATAAGGGTCACCTGCACATAAAGGTCAATATTTTCTGGTCCCTTGGGTGGCCCCTATATACAGGTTTCACTGTATTTCAAAGAGTTGTAAAGTACACTGTGTGAATACTGGAGTGTATGGTTTAGAATCTTTATCCAATGATCATTTCACATGCAATATAAACTTGGTCACTCCTAAATTATGACAATAGACTACGTTATTTTGGATCAGTCTAAATGTGACCACAGGGGTTGATGAGTTACTCAAATGGAATCATCCACAGTGATGTTATTGTATGAAATAAAAATTGTCTTGTAATTGACGCAGGGGAAAACCCCCACACTTCCATTACTCGAGATGACCTCTCTCACTTTGTCTGATCAGTGACAAAAACCCAGACTCTGATGTCTCTGGTCAGACGCTGAGAGATCGTGTTATCGTCATTAACAAAAATGTTCATCCATAGAGGCCCTCACTAGATTTACCTGTTTCATCCCGTAACAAGTAGGTGCAGTAGGTACTCAAGGAAATAGATTACGTAATAACTCACATGATTTCAATTTGTAACTGAAACGTACATTTCATCTGGCGATTTTATTTTGCGGGGTACCAGTCACTGTAAAAATAGATCAAAGCAGTGCCACACGACTTCTGTATTAGGAGATGTGATGATAATATTTATAGTTTTCTTTAGTTTAAACATGGATAGAAGGTCCTACCTCAGTCACCCCTAAAGAGACATTTGGATTGGTCTAAGTCATTGATTTATAAAAGAGTCCATTGTTTTTCAGGGGTTGATGACATAAGTGATACATTTTGCTGGAGGCCTCACCAGTGACAAATCTATTTAGATTGTATTTACAAGCTATTATCGTGGACTGACAAGATTGACCCATAAAATTAATGCTCACCCTGGAATGAACCAAAGTCAGGCTTATAAATATGTGTACCTAAGTAATAATATTGCCTGTTTTCATTCTGAGATTTTCATAACATGGAGACCTTTACTGGAATCTGTTTGTGTTTATGCATTGCTTTAAAAAGTGTAGTACTGTGGATGTATCCTGTCTTAAGAGACCACTGTCATAAAAATCGACCTTTCTACAGAGACCACTGTCATAAAAATCCACCTGTCTTGAGAGCCCACTGTCATTAAAATCCACCTGTCTACAGAGACCACTGTCATAGAAATCCACCTGTCTACAGTGACCGCTGTCATAAAAACCCACTTGTCTTAAAAGGCCAGTCATAAAAATCCAGCTGTGTCTACAGAGACCACTGTCATAAAAATGCACCTGTCTTAAGAAACCTGTCATAAAAACCTACTTGTCTAGAGAGACCACTGTCATAAAAATCCACCTTTCTACAGAGACCACTGTCATAAAAATCCACCTGTCTAGAGAGACCACTGTCCTAAAACTCCACCTGTCTAGAGAGACCACTGTCCTAAAAATCCACCTGTCTACAGAGACCACTGTCATAAAAACACACCTGTCTTGAGAAACCTGTCATAAAAACCTTGTCTAGAAAGACCACTGTCATAAAAATCCACCTTTCTACAGAGACCACTGTCATAAAAATCCACCTGTCTACAGAAACCACTGTCATAAAACTTCACCTGTCCTGAGAGACAGAGGACCGGCTTATATGGAGGTCGTGCTATCTTTCCCATGTTTTACCTAGCCCTCGCCGGTTTTTCATCTGTGGAAGATCTAGAATACAAAATGTCTCCTGTTTACATGTACTAGAATTTATAATTAAAGGAAATTCTACATCTATGAATAATCTACATACCGTATTTCACCCATTCATTGCCCATGTCTTATATATGATCGAGAATTTTTTTTTAGCTGATTTACCACTGTACCTTATAAACTAAAATTAACTGTTTTACTCAATTTGACTGTTAATTGGTCCCATTAAGTGCCCACCCCTTTCCCCTGATTTTTGTACCACCTTGGGCACTTAATGGGTCAAATATGGAAATGTTGAAACCACTGTAGGAACAACATAGGAAAATTTCAATACATATTTTTGACAACATATATACATGCATTATATCAAAATCGCTTCGCACAATAGTTTTGACGGTAATACCGAAACCACATGCACAAAAACTTGATTTTGTACAACTCAATGATTGCTATAGTAGGTTTTTGCCTTTGGCGATATGCCTAGGTAAAAAAAAACGAAAAATAAACGATTTTGTTAGCCAATCAAATTTTTTATTTTTCAGCTGGAGGAATATTTATATGAAATAAGGTTCTTTTTGGTCATACAGTGTAACATATCTTGAAAGAACCACGAGTGTCTTTTGAGATTGTTTGTTTGTTTGTTTATTGTTGTTTAACATCCCACTCAAGAATCTTTCTCTCATATGGAGACATCACTTAATTGCCGGTGAAGGGCTACAAATTTAGGCCTATGCTCGGCACTGACGGCCATTGAGCAGTGAGGGTTCCTTAACGTGCTGACACCTACTGTGACACGGCATTTCAGTTTTTACTGTCTCATCCGAAGGACAGGAAACCAAACTGCCACCAGCTGGACTCACACTCACGACCTCAAGATCTAGAGTCGAGCATGCTACCAACTGAGCCAGGTCGGCACTCTTTTGAGATCTTTTAGTTGAAACCTCTTTTGAGAGACCACCTGTCTTCAGAGATCACATTTCACTGGCAGATGGGGTGGTCTCTCAAGACAGGTACCACTGTATTTCGCAACATCTTTCTGACTACAGCAGATTTACTCGGTTGGTTGTATTGTTGTTTAACGTCCCACTCAAGAATCATTCACTGGTATGGTGACGTCACCAAATGCTGGTGAAGGGCTTCAAAGTTTGGCTAATGCTCAGCACTTACAGCCATTGAGCAGTGAGGGGTTTTTAACATGGCGACACCTACTGTGACACAGGACCTTGATTTTTGAGTGGAATGTTAAACAACAATACAACAAAAAATCAGTCTGTTTGTCTATCTATCTGTCTATCTATCTTTCAACTTATCTATCTATCTATCTATCTCCATCCATCTATCTATTGATCAATCTATCTATCTATCTATCTATCAATCTATCTATCTGTCTGTCTATCTATCTATCTATCTATCTATCTATCTATCTATCTATATATCTATCTATCTATCTGTCTATTTATCTTTCGATCTATCTATCTATCTGTCTATCTATCTATCTATCTATCTATCTATCTATCTATCTATCTATCTATCTATTTATCAACCAGTTTATTTATCTGTCCATCTATCATCTATCCATTTATCTATCTATCTATTTATCTATCTATCTATCTATCTATCAGTCTATTTATTTATCTATCTATCTATTTATCTCTCTCTATCTACCTATCTATCTATCTGTCTATCTATCTATCAACCCATCTATCTTTCTATCTATATCCATCTATCTATCAAACAATCTATCTATCAAACAATCTATCTATCTATCTATCTATCTATCTATCTATTTATCTATGGATCAACCTCTCTATCTATCTATCTATCTATCAATTTATCTATCTATCTATCCATTCATCTATCTGTCCTCACATATTCAGACAAATTTTTGACAAATTATTTCCCAAAACAAAGTTATTTCTTATCCCAAGATTGATGAAAAATATTCATTAAAAAAATCTTCTGTGTTAATTGTTTATCAAGCATTGGAATTGTGTGGCAATGCCTTTCAAAAGTTATGCCGCACATTAAATCTACCTCATGACATTTATTTTGTGACGCATTGACACGCAGAAATTAAATCTTTTTTCGAAACTTAATTTGCCCATACATTTATTTCACTTCTGTTATGTGAGATCCCCAGGTTGTAGAATCTTATAAAAGCCATCATACCAATGTGCCATAGACATGCAACTAATCACTGTTAAAGATTTTTTTTTTCTGAAATAATTTGTTTTATCAGAGATTGATTGAATAACATTTGTATTCATGTTCTACCTGAAATTGATTATCCTGATTTAGAAATTTCTAGAATGGAATGGCCAAGCATAGAAATTTTGTATGAAAAAACAATTTATCTTTACATAAAATTTGTACAGTATACATGTACATACAGAGCACCAGGCATTCAATGTGTTGAGGTGAAAATACTGCTAACAAAGAAACATTTTATCCTTTTTTCAAAGTTTTGCTACAACAATTTTTCCTTATTTTCTCTTTCAATTCTTTATTCACTCAGAAATGTGCCATTTGATTTGCTGTTTAAAGACTTCAATCTTTACTATAAATTCTGTAGATGTGAGAAGAGCTTTGAAATTAATATGAATGATCAGCCCTCTGATATAGTGCCATGACCTTTGACCTTATGACCTTGATAATGCCATTTGACCTACTATATCAAGACTTTGGCCTTGCATATAACTTTTGTAAATATGAGAAGAGCTTTAATATTTCATTTGTGTAATTCTTATGATCAGTTCTCTGATCTGGTGCCATGACCTTTGACCTTGTGACCTTAATAATGCCTTTTGACCTGATGTTTAAAAACATCAAACCTAGGCTAGAATAAAAAGTTTGATATTTCACATGGATGGGTAATAATCCTTATCATAGCCCTTTCATGTTCCCATGACCTTTGACCTAGATAACCCCATTTAACATTATTTAACTGTGGCTAAAAATAGAAATCTATTTTGTGATTTGCAATTGATAAATGGAATAACATTTATATGAATTTTGCATGAACTCATAATCACTTCCATTCATCAATTCCATTAATCCCCTCAACCCTAAAGACAATAATAGAGTGGTCTAAACAATAGAAAGGAACATTACATTTAGATATTTAGGGTGAAAGGGTTAAAATACATTCTTTGAACATAAATTACTAATAATATTTTCAATGGGATGTGTTTGTGTCATCGTATCAAAGTATTTTACTTCTACTAAAATGCACATTTGTTTTCAAATTTTACTGTCAATGTCAGAAGCTGTAAAATTCTATTATCTTGCAGGAGAAAAGCAATATGAAATTTTGTTTTTGGCAACATCCTGTTGGTGGGTGTAACTGTAGGAATAACGACTGTGTATATTTATTTCTAGTCATCAAAATTAAAACTACACATACAATGTACGTGCAGTATCCATTTTTTGCCGATTTTAATGTAATTTTTTCTCCATCTTGTTTCAATTTCAGGAAGCACATATGTGGAACACGTTGGAGCCACGTTGTATGCTAGAAGTCAAATCGAGGCTTATCAAAAAGATTTGATGTCCAATCTCTATGGCAACCCACACAGCAGAAGTCAGAGTAGTCGCCTAGCAACTGATGCTATAGATCAAGTCAGATACAGGTAAAATGCAAAATAAAAAAATCCTTCAGATGCAGTTGTGTAATTTTACAGGAAAATCCAAATAGCGGAATTATATGTGATTATCAGATGAACGTGTCATCCTTGAAGACCCTACTGCTGAAAAATTCATGAAGAGAATTTAAAACTTGAAAATTTAATGAGGAAGCATTTAAAATTTAAATCTTTTGCAATTACAACTTAATCTCTAAAAAACTAGAATGCTAAATAATTCTGGAGGCTGGCACTAAGCTGCCAAGATGTAAAATGTTTAATGATCAACGTGATATTTCATGGACTTTGGAGGGATGGTTAGGTATATACATGTACTAAAGTGTCAGATTATAGGTCTACCGAGTTAAGTCGGCACTTTTCCACAGACACCAGTCTAAATACGAACATAACATGGTGACAGGCTATTTGTGGGTACAAAATATTAGAGCTAGAGTACTGCCTGGAACCCGGAGCAAGGTATCTACAAACCCCTATTTTGGGAAATATATAGTCAATTCTCAAATTATCGCCACTCGATTCATCGTCATTCTTGCAATAATGCCACATTTTTTTCTGCTATATCAAATTCTCTTTATAATGCTAAATTCATTATCGCCATCCACCTCTCTATTTTATCAAACAAATGTCCATTTATCTCCAAACAAATGTCCATTTTTCTTCAAACAAATGTCCATTTATCTCACTATACCACCATAGGAGATCGTGGTCAATGAAGTGGCGAACTGGTCACTCTAAATCACTGGTATAAAGCCAGGCAGCAGAAGTCAGACATGGTCATTGAAGAAATAAAAAAAGATGATTACTTGATTTGAACTGTTGTCCTGTTTTCTGTTCATATCAAAGAACAGTAACTCTGTTTTCCCCAAGATGCTGGAATTAATTTCATTGCCACACTCCACATACTGCCATCATTTCTTAATAACAAAAGATCACGGTTCATTGACCGTGACCGTTGAATGTTTAGCTATATAAACAGTCAATTCTCGATAAACTGCAATCTTTTGTTACCGGTATTTAGAAATTATGACGGTTTATTGAGAATTGACTATATACATGTACATGTGTAGCTTAACATTAAACAGTCACTTCCTTAATATAGAGATCTTTGGGGCTATGAACTACCCTTTAGATATCTAGAACTACAGCATGATGACAAAAATGAGTAAATCCTTATCTTCTCTCAATATTACTGTAAATATGGTTTTATCCACAAGAATTTTATTTATGCATAATTTCGCAAGAATTCTTGTTCGCGAAAATAAAATTATCGTGTAATGAAGTATGATAATAGTATGATGAAATCTGCATTCAAAATAGCGAAAATATCATCTTGCCAATAAATTAAGAACGTGTGTAACGCGAAAGAAAAGTCCCGCGAAAATTGCCGGATTTACAGTAGATCAATTTTGCAGTCACTTCTAATGGTAACAGGGATTTTCTTATCTCCTAAATTCTGGGTCCAGGGTCCAAAAGATTGCAGAAATGTACAACATTTTATTTGAAAAAGAAAAAACTTAATTTGAGTCATTTGTTTTAAAATACTTTATTCTCAATTTCAAAACTCCATATTTGGAATTTTTGCATATTTTTGGGAAAATACAACTCAATTTTGCATTTGGAATGGGTCCTGTAACTGAACCCAAAAATGACCTTGAAAAATCCCTGAGTAAACCAACTTTGACAAAACCTACATCAGGGTTTTACCGTTACGCATGATTTCTGCGTCTCTGATGTATAAATTCTTTTCAGGACGCAAAACTTGAACATTAGTGAGACCCTAAGGATGCACAAAACTCACTATTTTTTTATTCAGCCTGTGACTGAAAATATGAGCCTATGTATTCATGTATTTTCTTGAATTTCATTGATTTCAGGACTCACAAAGGACTCAGGAATTTTGTTTTTGTGGGTCCCTGGAACTCACTAAAATAACATCCTAGGGAAAACCCTGCTACATGTAAACCAATAACCATAGAACTAATAATGTCAGTATCATTGTGTACTTGCTCATAATGTTCAATTTTTCTTTTCTGTTTTCAGCAATTTTAGCTGACATTTAAATTCTCTTATGTCACAATTCCCTATTTATACATATTACTTCATCAACCCCCGAAAAACAACGGACTCTTTTTGTAAATAAATAATTGAGACCAATCCAAATATATCTTTAACAGACAATAAAACTTTGTATCCTGCAAATCTCATGGGCAGTGTATAATGAAATATTGGAAATTTATTACAAAACAAACTCAGACACTTCAAAACATTAATAATAAAACATATATTGAAAATGAATAGGTAATGACTTTGTAATGCTGTGGGTTTTTTTTATATGAAATATATACTGATAGCTGTCATTTTCATATCTAATTACTGCCGAAATTGAGAAGTTCCCTTGTGCAAAAGTTATGCAAAAACTCCAAAAATTATCTATAAATTTCCAATTTTTCGGTCATGCAATTTTGTTGTCTTGGTAAACTGCAGAAATCTTAATATCCGGACCATTGACAAACCAAATCTTAACATCCGGACCATCGACAAACCAAATCTTAACATCCGGACCATCGACAAATCAATGGACCATTGACAAACCAAATCTTAACATCCGGACCATCGACAAATCAAATCTTAACATCTGGACCATTGACAAACCAAATCTTAACATCTGGACCATTGACAAACCAAATCTTAACATCCGGACCATCGACAAACCAAATCTTAACATCCGGACCATCGACAAATCAATGGACCATTGACAAACCAAATCTTAACATCCGGACCATCGACAAATCAAATCTTAACATCTGGACCATTGACAAACCAAATCTTAACATCCGGACCATCGACAAATCAAATCTTAACATCTGGACCATTGACAAACCAAATCTTAACATCTGGACCATTGACAAACCAAATCTTAACATCTGGACCATTGACAAACCAAATCTTAACATCTGGACCATTGACAAACCAAATCTTAACATCTGGACCATTGACAAACCAAATCTTAACATCTGGACCATTGACAAACCAAATCTTAACATCTGGACCATTGACAAACCAAATCTTAACATCCAGACCATCAGCAAACCATTATTTCAGCATGTTGGGTTTTTGCTTTGTAAAAAATGAGACATAAAAGAAAATTTGTTAAAATTTTGTAAAATTTGTCGCTGAATTTTGTGTTGTAAAAGATCAGAAAGCAGATTTAAGAAACTCTGATTGTCTGGAGAGGACTGGTATAAGCTAAATGATATTTATAACGGACAAAAAAAGACAAAAATAGTTTGAAAGTTCATTATGAATAATGATGATATTGGGACATTAAAGAAATTCCAAATTTTGTCTTTTTTTCTTTTTTTTTAAGATATTGTTCCGAGATGGTAAGGTCCCATGTACGCTGGTACGCGGAAGGAAATTGACACGAAAAACTCTTCGTTGTGTATTCAATGTATATTACACCCACACGTGAATTTCCATGGTTACAGTACAGTACTGTTGAAACATTTTCCATATTTCCTGAAATGGTGTTAAACTTCCAGGGGTTATTCTTCCTATCATACGGGTTCTTAAATACGGCCCCATTCCAAATGCAAAAATGCAATTTTTCCCAATTTGCATTTGAAACTTCCCAATTGAAGTCAAATGACAATGAATAGAGAACTTAAGAGTTAGCCCTGATTACAGTTATGATTTATTCGCGTCTTTTCCATTTTGTTCCTCATATGTTCTTCCGGTTTTCATATTTACTTTCGCAATGAATGTAAAGTAAATGGAAATATTTTTACTTTTTAGCGCATCAAATTTATTTTGTATAAAGAAACCCAACATACTCTTAAAACATACCACACTGGGTTAATTTGTTGAACGCGGAATTACTGAAATGTAGCAGGGGAGGAAAAATGTGCAGACAGACCGGGTATCGAACCCAGGACCTTCCAAACACTTGAAAGGGCGCTTTTACCCATTGTGCGATCGGGGCTATCTATATATTATCGAAACCGGAAATAACATTGAGGAATATTTTTCTAGAATCACACAAAAGCAGGATTATAACGGTAATCCGGGCTAACTCAAAAGTTCCCTATTGGAAGACGACATTTATTTTGTTCTCTTTTGTAATACTATAACTTTGGTATTGTTGATAATATTTCAAACAGTTTTGTGTAATTTTAGATTTCCCAATTTCAATAAAATCTTGCTAAAATTCCCAATTCAAAAGGTCTAGGCCCCATTCCAAAAAATACTGGACTTCAGATCATCTCCAGGATAAAAAAAAAAAACTTGAAGTACATTAGAACAAACTATTTTAGATAGAACAATGAAATGAATTATTTAAAGTGATGAAATGCAGTTTATATGTGCAAGTACAGGGATGGCCTACCATGGGAGTTTTACTTAAACACGTGAAGCTATTCATTTCTGCTTAATGCAAGTTTAAATATTATCTTATGTGCTAACTGCCTCAATGTTTCGGATCACTTAATTCAATATTGCAACAATCAGCTACTGAATTATTTACAACTATACTTATCTTCACAAAGATATGTCATTCCATATCCCAAAACTAATTGCTGTTACACTTTGGTACAGTTGATGTAGAAAGTGTTTTCTCAACTTTTTAGGTTATTTAAGTGCACCAAGTTCAATTTTAGGTCATCTTAGCACACTATAAGTATCACTGTACAGAGTAGCATCTTATGCAATTTTTAGCACATTAGAATTTTCAAAAACCATTCAACCAAATCTCATTGACATTGATGCATTTTTAATGCATCTCTGGTGCATTGAAGCATATCTGGTGCATTTAAGCATCACTGGAGCAATGAGGCACCTCTGGTGTAGTGAAGCCTATCTTATCCTGTGAAGCATCTCTGGTGCAATGAAGCATATCTGGTGTAATGAACATCTCTGGTGTTGTTAAGTTGATCTCTGCTGCACTGAAGATTATATCTGGTGCAATAAAGCATCTCTGGTTTAATGAGGCATCTCTGGTGTAGTGAAGCATCTCTGGTGCAGTGAAGCATATCTGGTGCAGTGAAGCATCTCTGGTGCAGTGAAGCATCTCTGGTTTAATGAAGCATCTCTGGTGTAGTGAAGCATCTCTGGTGTAGTGAAGCATCTCTGGTGCAGTGAAGCATCTCTGGTGTAGTGAAACATCTCTGGTGCAGTGAAGCATCTCTGGTGCAGTGGAGCATCTCTGGTGTAGTGAAGCATCTCTGGTTTAATGAAGCATCTCTGGTGTAGTGAAGCATCTCTGGTGTAGTGAAGCATCTCTGGTGCAGTGAAGCATCTCTGGTGTAGTGAAACATCTCTGGTGCAGTGAAGCATCTCTGGTGCAGTGGAGCATATCTGGTGCAGTGAAGCATCTCTGGTGCAGTGAAGCATCTCTGGTGCAGTGAAGCATTTCTGTTGCAGTGGAGCATATATGGTGCAGTGGAAAATATCTTGTGCAATGGTTAAACAAGTGTGAAATTCCTAACCTATGGCAACTCAAGTGACCAGTTAGTCTTTTTAGAGCCTACTGTCATCACTCCATAGCATCTCTAGATTCATAATAACAAAAATTCAAAATTTCAGGTTTGGTTGATAAGGTAATTAGTGATTTACTGCAGAATTTCCAGATAATGAGATTCCGCTTTTTATTGTACGGTTTTGAAAAAAAAAAAAAAAAATTAAAGTTGATCATAACAGATGCTATAATTTGTCCATTAATCATCCTACTTGTTAACTTATCAAGCCCTGTGCTCACATTTAGACTCACCCGAGTCAGTAACTGTAAAGTCTATTGTCAAAATTCAGGGGTGAACAATTCATTATTGAATGTAAAATAATTTTGAAATTTGGAGTATAGGTAAATTTTACACTAATCTCCTGAATTCTGACAGTGGTCTACACCATTCTTTGAAATGGGTGAGTCCAAATGTGACTACAGGAGTCAATAAGATAACTCCCTTTTTTCAGTCCATTTCCTCTATGTTAACTAACCTGCCTTAGCAACTGACCGTTTTCAACAACTGCCTGCCTTGCGTGACCTATATGTAACTCTACCAAAGCATTTTACTTTATAAATGACCCAATTTAAGCGGCGACCTGCCTAACACAACTGATGTCTGTTAGTTTTATTAACAATTCTTTTGGCATGACCTTTATAAAGTGACTTCGATACCACCCATGTCATAAAAAATCTCCGATGATTGGAAACTGAGCAACCTGAATAATGAGACCACCTGTCATATGCGACCTTCCTTGCATCTTTCCTTTGAAGGTCACTTAAAACAGGTTAGACTTTAGTTGATTGTAGAATTACATCATTCAAGTTACATGTACTGTGATATTATTGTTGTCAGCCATAATTTGTAACAATTTCCGTGTATTCATAGAAAGGATACAATGTACCTTGAGAGAGGCTGGCTGCATCTTCCCAGGTACTTTGTAAGCGGGGATCTCTCCTCCACCGCTAAAAACTGGCGGCCCCCATATAATTAAAAAATTGTTGAGTGTGTGGGGTAAAATAGTAAAAAAAAACAATAATCAAACAAAAAATTAATGGAAATGATCAATCTGAAGCTACAGTAACTTGTGATTAATACTTTTGTTCTCTTTGAAACAATAAAAGGTTTAAACTAAACGGAACGGTTCATTTACATCGAAACTAATTTTCAACGCATTTATCACAGTCTAATGCAATATGGGCATACATGCAAAGGTAACTTCGGAGAAAATGTGTGCATCTGAGTGGTGCAATGGTATCCCAGTAATTGCTTGCAGTAAACAAATGCAATAAAAATTCTGTGAACTAAGCAAAAAGCGAAAATTCTTGATTTATTACCGATTCTCTTTGATATTCTACTTTTTCATCTTTGTGGAAGAAAATAAAACATTTGTGAATCATTTACAGCTAATTTAAGACATTCAAATAACTTTGTTTAATTTTGGCATATCTGGGGTTCCTGGTAATGGATAGGTGACTTTTAACTCAACTCAGTTTTATGTAATATAAAATATCTTGGCTTTTAGAGGCTCTGCACTAGAAAACTGAGGGAAAAAAAAATTAGAAAATACAGTAAAACCTGCATTAGCGCCACCTGACACTGTGTATAAAGACCACCTGCTTACAGAGACTGTTTTTGCCGTCCGCAGTTGCACCATTTGTGTACAAAGTAACCTCTATATAAAGACCACCTCCCTATAAAGACCGGTTTTCTCGTGTCCATAAGGAGGTCGTTATATAAGAGTTTCACTGTATCAGAATATTCAGTGAAGAAAAAGAAAAAAAATCTACAAAATAAAATAAAAAGTACAAAAACCACTCACACAAAAGAAAAAAAGATCAACAAAAATGGCTGGAAAATAAATAAAAGATTGAGACACATCAAACTCTTTCCAGTTATTATCAATTGTTGTTTATTTTACCAGCTGGAAAAGGATAAGTCCCTTCTTTGATATTGTTTGTTTGTTTGTTTATTGTTGTTTAACGTGCCACTCAAGAATATTTCACTCATATGGAGACATCACCAAATGCTGGTGAAGGGCTTCAAATTTTTGGCCTATGCACTTACGGCCATTGAGCGGTGAGGGTTCTTTAACGTGCCGACACCTACTGTGACACGGGACCTCGGTTTTTACTGTCTCATCCGAAGGACATCTTTGATATTGAATTAGAAAAAAAAAATTCTTATGTAATTTACAATACCAGGGAAAAAGATAATGTCACAAAAGTTTCTTTTCCCAGTATCTGACATTTTCCAAAACTGTGAACTTATAAAGTATATACAGTAAAACATTGTCATACTGCCCCCATTTGTTCAGCCAAATTTGGCATTATAAAGGCTTTGGCATTAGGTTAAAGGAAACCTTAAATGAAGTTCAAGGGAAAATTGGAAAACTGGACTTTCAAAAATTGTGCCATAAAGCGGGATACGTGTAGGAAATGAAACGAGGGGCATTATAAAGAGGATTTACTATATATAAAACTATCAAAAAGTAAGTGATAAAAGTTAATTATTGTAAATTTGAAGAAAAATTGACTGTAAACAAATCTAGGAGAATATATTGAAAAAATACAGTTTTATATAAAATATACACGCAAAATATATTTTGGGAACTCATTCATGGCACAATACTGTAGAATTGTGGAAGGGGGAGAAAAAAAACGTTTATCATATTTAATTTGCCCTACATATGTACTACATATTTATGTTGACGAATATTACAGATTTTAATTAGTTTGTTAAGTAGGAAAGACCTGGTTGAGAGAGATTTCTCTGTGATACGGCATCCATGATTGTCGGTTATAGCTGAACCCATCGTATTTTCTTATTTTTCTGTATAAATGTCAGAAAAAGAAGCTGATTTTGATGATGCTTGTTGAAGTTCCCTGTACATGTATATGAATGTCATTTAGATAAGAGAAATGTTGCACATTTTCGGCACACGTGTATACGTTACGGAGAATGTTTATTGAAGTTTCTTAAATATGAATGTCATTTAGTGAAATGCTACACATTTTTGCCACACTTCTGTTCTTATATTTGTGGAGAATGTTTATTGAAGTTTGTATGGAATGCCATTTGTGTCACAAATATGAACTCACATGCAACTTAAAATTCAAGACTAATGTTATGCAATAGCCTTTTGCATGTAAAAATATACAATATACTTTATTTGTGCAAAAACCTACTTTTTGCATGTAAAATACAATTTTTATACAAAGTGAAATGCATACAAAGCATACCTTTTCTGCATGAAAGGTGTCAGTACACAAGTCCATCATGTTTCTGACACAAATGGCCTTTCATACATGTGTATATTATATGTTGTCAGTGTTTTCAATAGGAGCCAGCAGCAAGTAAAATCAACTGGCTTTTGTAAAGATTTTGCAGGCTATGAGATTTCTGCCTCGGAAAAAAATAGCATACTATATATAGCTATCTGTATCAAATGTATGCAATTGACGGCCCTCGACCCCTGGCCTTCATTTCTGTTTCCCCACTATTTCAGTTTTTTTCCCCGATCAAATATCTTATTAAGAACACTGGTTGCGTATGATTTGGAGTCACTTGATGCTGTAATGTTGTAGCAGCCAATTTTGTAAAAAATGAACAAAGTGAATTGTGTTTTGAATATTTTTACTGTGTTTATAAAAGCGCTTTGTGTCTTCAGTAATCAGATTTGGTGACGTCTCCATATGAGTGAAAAATTCTTGATTGGGACGTTAAACAACAATACAACAACAACAACTATGTAATAGCCAACTTCTGGTCCCAGTTGCACAACAGGTTAACTTAACAAGTTTTATTAAAAATTGAGAGGAGAGATACGGGAAGTTAGCATTAAGGTAACCAATGTTAAACCAATGGGCTAACTGTAGGTTAAATTTAACAATGTGTTGTGCAACCGTGTCCTGGTCTTTTACCTGTAGCATGTGGCCCAATAGAGGGAGACTGTACACTGTACCTTCCTGTATCTCTCCTCTCAATGTTTACTAAAAGTAAAACTTGTGGACAGTCCGTAACATAAACGCTAGGCTCATGTTTACCCAAAGCACAAGACAATTTGAAAACAAAATAAAGAGTGAAACTGATATCGTATATTGATAAGAAACCTGTATTTTTCAAGTTGTGGATTTTTGGTGATACTCTCTATTTAGTATAGATATTGTAAGGATTTTTGCTATTATCAAATTTGAAGTTTGTCGACAGCCTTATCCCACCATCAGTTTTGAAGTTTGTTGACAGCCTTATCCCACCATCAGTTTTGAAGTTTGTTGACAGCCTCATCCCACCATCAGTTTTGAAGTTTGTTGACAGCCTTATCCCACCATCAGTTTTGAAGTTTGTTGACAGCCTTATCCCACCATCAGTTTTGAAGTTTGTCGACAGCCTTATCCCACCATCAGTTTTGAAGTTTGTCGACAGCCTTATCATCCCACCATCAGTTTTGAAGTTTGTCGACAGCCTTATCCCACCATCATCAGTTTTTGAAGTTTGTCGACAGCCTCATCCCACCATCAGTTTTGAAGTTTGTTGACAGCCTCATCCCACCATCAGTTTTGAAGTTTGTCGACAGCCTCATCCCACCATCAGTTTTGAAGTTTGTTGACAGCCTCATCCCACCATCAGTTTTGAAGTTTGTCGACAGCCTCATCCCACCATCAGTTTTGAAGTTTGTCGACAGCCTCATCCCACCATCAGTTTTGAAGTTTGTCGACAGCCTCATCCCACCATCAGTTTTGAAGTTTGTTGACAGCCTCATCCCACCATCAGTTTTGAAGTTTGTCGACAGCCTCATCCCACCATCAGTTTTGAAGTTTGTTGACAGCCTCATCCTGTTGTATTGTATTATACAGGATCCAGCATGGTTAAAGCTAAAACAAGCCAATCATTCAAAACAATGAACAAAATGACAGGTGCCCTTATGTTGTAGCAATCACTGTTAGAAATGTTTACAAGATATTTTTAGGAAGTTTTGTCAATGAATTTTCAAATGATATGTCTGAAACTTATAGTGAAAAATATTGAGGGGATGGTCATGACATTTGTCTTTGCAAGGCTAATTGACATCCGGATAATCAATGTTAGACTGTGGTAAATAACTTTTGGGATGGCACTGTACATGTAAAATATAATACATGTAATATTACATTTGCTTTATTTTTTATGCCCCTGGCCTGAAAGGTCCGCCAGCGGCATATAGTATTTGGATTGTCCGTCTGTCTGTCTGTTTTTCTGTCTGTCCGTAATTCTGTCCCACTTACATATAAAGTGCAATATTTCAAGTTTGGAATATGATACAGAAACCAAACTCAGATTGTAAGTTCATCTAAGGGTTGCTCACACTTCACTGACATCACATGCCCCTGGGAGTGGGGTGGGGTCAAAATGTAAGACGTTGCAATATGTAAAGTTTGGATTATAATACAGTTGTGACCAGGGGTATTTGTGTTTCACAAACACATCTTCTTTTTTCATGATTTATTTATATCATATATTTATTTTATTTTTGTTTCAGGATACTTAGCCATTTTAACACATGTCAGGATGAATACAGCATCATATTCACTCCCAGTTGCACAGCTGCATTGAAACTAATTGCTGAATCATTCAACTTCGACCCTGAATTACAAACCAATGAAATATCAGATGCACAGTCACATGATATTGAAAAGAACAA
The DNA here is from genome assembly GCA_030159075.1 of Atrina japonica. Lineage (NCBI taxonomy): Eukaryota > Metazoa > Mollusca > Bivalvia > Pterioida > Pinnidae > Atrina > Atrina japonica. The sequence continues at coordinate 573,917 of BROG01000358.1, forward strand.
AAGTTACCAATCAGATGGTGTATGTAGTTCTTCTGACACAGAATGTGTCCAATCAGAATCTGATAAATGTGATATCAATAAAAAAGGATGTTTCTGTTATTTGTTGGACAATCATACCTCAGTGCAAGGTATGAGAGAGCTGATAGTCCAGAGAGCGGTGGCCATCTTGTGCTTGGATGAACATCAACTAGACAGAAAAGAATTCCCAACTTCAACTATCTTGAATAAAATTGCAAATTATGCTGCACCTGCAAATTGCTTATTTGCATATCCAGCTGAATCTAATTTTTCCGGGCACAAATATCCATTAACTTGGATTGAAAAAGTAAAAAATTCTGAGCTAGGATTCCAGGAAAATTTTCCCGGACAGTGGTATACAATTCTGGATGCTGCTGCTTTTGTTGGAACTTCCATACTTGACCTGAATGTGTACAAACCGGATTTTGTTCCGCTATCATTCTACAAAATGTTTGGATTTCCCACGGGAATCGGTAAGCAAAAAGCAATTGATAATAATAGGCTAGAGTAAAACTCGATTATTTTTAAAAAAATGTTCAATTTTTTTTTTGTAAAATATGGTTGTAATATATGATTTATTCAAATTAGAATTCATAACAGTACAATACCAAATTTCCCCCAAATTATAGATATGATATGGCATTTTGGACCCAATTAGTGCCCATGGCACGTGTGCACACACACTCTCTCTCTCTGTCTGTCTCTCTCTCTGTCTGTCTCTGTCTCTCTCTCTGTCTGTCTCTCTTTGTCTCTCTCTCTGTCTGTCTCTGTCTCTCTCTCTGTCTCTCTCTGTGTCTCTGTCTCTCTCTGTGTGTCTCTCTGTCTCTCTCTCTCTCTCTCTCTCTCTCTCTCTCTCTCTCTCTCTCTCTCTCTCTCTCTCTCTCTCTCTCTCTCTCTCTCTCTCCAATGTCTATATGTTTCTCTGTTCAACATCAACAGGATGTATTATGTGTGTGTGTATATATATATATATGTGTGTGTGTATATATATATATGTGTGTATATATATATATATATATATATATATATATATATATATATATAATGTTTATCATAAATAGAGGGATATATAAACGTTTTATTTCATTTGAATTAATGAAATATATTATATACAACCATATGTTTACGATCTATGTTACAGAGACTCCACAATTTAAAATCTTTTTGAAATATGTAACTATCTGAAATTTGACGCACACACTCCTAGCACATCATACACTAGGTAAAATCAATATCCCTTCTTTAACTTTCTGAAATATAGTCAAGAAAATTTAAGCAATAACAGAAAAAGAAAAATATTTTTTCCTAAAAAATCAGCAAGCGAAATTAAATTACTGTAGAGCAATTTAGAAATTAGGACTTAGTTTACTTCAGGGATATTCTAATCCATTTAGAATTCTTATTTCATGAACATAATCAATTGCTGATTTTTCTACAGAGGAATCAATTCTCAGGCATTGGCCATGGGAATAATCCTTTTTGTCCTTTAGGCTGGCCAATGATCTGATTATTTTATACAGGAAATGACAAATCTCATACTTATAAAAAATTTTACAGTAAAAATTGAAAATCTCACAGTTGATGTTATTACAAAGAAAAGTCAAAACTCATAATTACGGTAGTCTTTTCACACAGAGAATGGCAAATCTCACACTTGATCATTTTACACAGAGAATTGTAAATCTCACACTTTATCATTTGACACAGTGAATTACAAATCTCACACTTTATCATTTTGTACAGAGAATTACAAATCTCAAACTTTATCATTTGACACAGAGAATAACAAACCTCACACTTGATCATTTTACAAAAAGAATTGTAAATCTCACACTATCATTTTACACAGAGAATTACAAATCTCACACTTTATCATTTTACAAAAAGAATTGTAAATCTCACACTATCATTTTACAAAAAGAATTGTAAATCTCACACTATCATTTTACACAGAGAATTACAAATCTCACACTTTATCATTTTACAAAAAGAATTGTAAATATCACACGTTTTAGTTTAAAACCAGGCTGGCTCGACTTTACAGTGTACCATGTATAAAGAAGAATGTTGGAAGGGAAGGGAGGACTAGGCAAATTGATGGCTTCGATTGCTTCTGCTTCGTTTTATGAAATCATAAACTTATTTAACTAGATCTATATTGTGCTGTGTGGTCAAATTTTGGTCACATTTTGATCATTTTACAAAAAGAATTGTAAATTTCACAAATGATCACTAACAAATCAGAAACTTGATCATTTTAGACAGAGAATGGCAAATCTCACACTTGCTCATTTTACACACTGTATTGCAAATCTCACACTTGATCATTTTACACAAAATTACAAATCCTGTGTTTTATAGAAAGATTGGCAACTATCTGTTTTAATCAAAATCAATTCCGTTAAATTTCCATTAACTGCCTTTGTAAAGCATTACAGTGAAACTTGTATATAACGACCTCCTTATGGACGTAAGAAAACCGGTCTTTATAGGGAGGTGGTCTTTATAAAGAGGTTGCTTTGTACACAAATGGTACTACATGCCTTGGGGACAGCCAAAACAGTCTTTATGATCAGATGATCTTTATACACAGGTGGTGGCTAAAGCAGGTTTTACTGTTGATAATTAATGTTGATAATTATATGTATTACAAACAATTTGTAGGCAATAGTATTTATCGTATTTTGAATAGTATTTTACGCCACACTTAAATGTAACAACATTTCATTTATACAGCAGCCAGTATTTAATAGTGTAGGAGAGAACCTGGTTACAATGTACCCAGGGAGAGACCACCGGCCTCCCCCCGCCCCCAAGGTAACTGGCAAACATTGTCACAGAAATCAGCTTAGGTTCCGGTGGGGCTTGAATCTGCACTGAAGTGAGAGTCATCAAGGTTCAAAGCACAATGCTCCATTCGGTCACCTATAATTTATAATGGCCAATCAATGGAACAGACAAAAGTAGCTGTTATAGACAGGTGGCCATTAAAAAGAGGTTTATTTCATTATAAAAGAATTATATTTGAATGGCTTTTCTATGCAGGTGCCCTTTATACGGAGGTCTCTGTATTGTATGTTTTTTAAAGTTTCTTACCTCAGAAATGCAGTCATTGAAGGCTTGTGGTTATTAAAAGAAGTTTTATTCACGGAATTATTGAAACACGAGGTTATCTGATTGTGGCTTGTAAAATGAAGCCTTACTTACTGAAATACAGTCAAACCTGTACGGGGAAAGCACTCCAATAAAAGACCACCTGTCCTTTGAGACCACATTCTGAAAACCACATGGTTAAATGATCCTTCAAATAGAACCACGTTTGAGAGACCACCTGTCTTCAGAGACCACATTTTATTGGAAGTTGGGGTGGTCTCTCAAGATAGGTCCCACTGTATTCATAAGAGAGTATATCTGCATGTGGTCTGTAAAAGGAATTTGTATTTGCTGAAATATTCAAGTGAGTGATTATCTGAAGGTCATCTCTCAAGACAGCTAGTGACCTCTAAAAAGAAGTCTTATTTAGTGAAATATTCAAGTGACTGGTTATCTGAAGGTCATCTCTCAAGACAGCTAGTGACCTCTAAAAAGAAATCTTATTTATTGAAAGATTCAAGTTAGTGATCATCTGAAGGTGGTCTTTCAAGAAAGCTAGTGACCTCTGAAAAGAAGTCTTATTTACTGAAACATTTGTTTCATTTCAACATTTGGTCCCCAAAGACAGCTAGTGGCCTCAGAAAAGCTCTTATTTAATAAAATATTTGTCAAAGTTATCATCTTAAGGTAGTCTCCCAAGGCAGGCAGTGGTTACTTAAGTCTTTTTTCACTGAAATATTTGTATTTTTTACACTATGCCCTTCAGCTGTACCTCCTGGATTTCAGGCTCTCTCGCTGCCACCAAATGTAACATGCCAAACACACATCACATCAGATTGTCACCCATCCAGATGCTGACTGCGCTCGCTGTTGCTTAACTACAGTACATGGATATAAACGCTAACCGTCCAGCCACAATAGCTAGCTGATGGACTAGACAGTTAATCTGCCTATATCCATGACTGTTACACTACCCCCTCCGCCGACAAGCTTTGTCCCCTAGCTTCTTGGGATCAACCTGAAATCCACAGCTTACACTATGCCCTTCAGCTGTATCTCCTGGATTTCAGGCTTTTCACTATCACCAAATGTAATGTGCTGAGCGCATCACATCGGATTGTCACCCATCCAGATGCTGACCGCGCTCGCTGTTGCTTAACTTCAGTACATGGATATAAACGCTAACATTCCAGCCACAAAAGCTATCTGATGGACTAGACAGATAATCTGCCTATATCCATGACTGTTACACTCCTTGTGGTAGTAAAACGGGTGACATAGTAGTAAAATGGGTGGTTCTTCATGGTAGTAAGATAGGTGGAGTTTTGTGGTAGTAAAATGGATGGATCATCATGGTAGTAAAATGGGTGGTTCTTCATGGTAGTAAGATAGGTGGAGTTTTGTGGTAGTAAAATGGATGGATCCTCATGGTTGTAAAATGGGTGGTTCTTGATGATAGTAAAATGGGTAGACCTTGTGGTAGTAAAATGGATAGATATTCTTGGTAGTAAAATGGGTGGTTCTTCATGGTAGTTAAAGGGGTAGTCATCTTCGTGATGCTAAAATGGGTGGTTCTTCCTGATAGTGGTCTCTCTATAATAATGGTCTGTCAAATCAGCTTTCACTGTACAAAACAATGGTCTGTCAAATCAGCTTTCACTGTACAACATAATGGCATATAATAGTTAGAACAAAAATCATTTAGAATATTAAATCACGTTGCCAGAGATTATGTTTCATAGCTTCTGTAAATTCATATTTATCTGCCCCCAGATCACCTACGATTTTTGAATTCTCGGTAATTATGCTTACACAATAGGCATTCGGGGATTAGACATCTCGGTGTAGATAAGATTAAGAGGAAATAATGTAGTTTGATATCCTTTATACCTCTCTGATTTTCCAAAACTGTACTTAATAATGTCTGTGTCAAATGATTACGAGATACGTTTAGTTTAATTATAGTTGATTAGTATTTTGTTCTAAGTTACTGTAGATGATTTGAAATGTACACGCCATTCATAATTTTAAACTAAACATTGAATCACGCACTGACGAGTTTAACTTCTGATTGATTTTGGAAACTTTATATTGTTAAAAATTGTATATAGTAATAGTCAACAGAACATTAAGCGTATAACACGAGGCAGAGTGTCATTTCTCCAATTTCTATATAAATAATTATTACGTTACAGTGTATTTTGGACTAATGGCACCCATGTCGATTCTGCGTAAAGATCAGCTTTCTTTATACATGCACTTCGACATGTTAAAGATACATATGTATTTGTCATATCTAAATTTCCCCAATACTTTCAATGTAAGAGATGATTTGAAAAAAAAAAATAATAAAAAACAAGATCTTCGTGGTTATATCTCAACCGAATTTCAGAAATCTACGCTAATTTTAAAAAAAAGGAGATATATATTCAGAAAGTTCCATTGTTTAAGGACTTTTTTATTTTGGAACAGTAACAGTTCAATGAAAATTTTTTTTTACGATTTACCCAACTAGAGACTACCCGCCTTCTGCAAGTAAACTGACAAACTTTCTCAGAAGAAACAGCTGGGGCTCCAGCGGGACTGAAATCCATGTTGAAAGACTTTTAATAAAAATAAAAAAGATAGCAATGGGACTAATTCATGTACCACATGATACCCGATATCGTTTTTGCAGTACTAGTATCACCAATGGTGATGGAACGTAAATTTATGTAATGTTCCCGCTAAAAATTACGTTAGCGGGGGATATCTTCTTCTAGCCTCATTCCATCACTAATAGAAGCAATAGTCTCGCACAAATGTTCTCGGGTATCACATCACACGAATGTACATGAATTAGTCCCATGATTGTGCCCTCGTGAAACACATAGCTTAGGAATGAAAGACATTTGTTACTTTCAGAAGAGACATAAATTGGATGTCAGATGTCATGACAGACAAAGACGGTTGAAGAACCTTAATAATAGTGACATCAGTCTATACCACAGGTCAAGTTTGCAACACTTCACTTACATCTATGATATCTTTAACTCTTCTCACCCCTAATGACACATTTGGACTGGTCTAAGTCATTGATTTACAACAGAAGGGTCCATTCTTTTTTTTGATGGGTTAAAGTTGTAAGAAATTCTTGACATGACCTTTGCCTTTTCACTCTTAGAAAGATCATAGGTCACCAACAATCATTCTCCATCTGACTCTGTTGTGGGCGTCACCATGTCAAACAAAGGTGTGTCAGCTTTATCAAGCTATTGACCATTCTCTTACACAGAGATGTCGGTCCTTGCGCTCACACTTATTCCCTGTCAAACTCTCGATATACAACAATATCCCTGTAAAATATTTAAATTCACTCTAGATTTTGTTCTTTATAAGCTCTTTGCCTTTTTGCTTATACCTTTTGTTCTTACAAAAAACATAATATCATTTTGAGGTGAAATTACTTTTTAAGAATGGCTATAAATATAGGGACTATATTCTTTGGTGTAAAATATCCCTATTATGAGTAATTTGGTTTTTATATACACGATCTCCTGTTTTGGAACTGCTTTGAGCAGTAAATTTGTTATCTTTTATCATATGCATAACTTTTTTTTAAAAATCATGTGAGTAAATTTGGCCACTTTCTGGGTCTTCCTCAGACTTGCTGTCCCACTGGATTCCATTCCATTGAAGATCTTTTCACATCACTGAGCCTGGAATTCTTGATGCGATATATAGCAACAATAAAAAGAAATACTGAAACTCGACTTTGATGAAAGAACCATTGAAACTGGGGGGATAAAATTAATTATACAGTAGAACCTGTCTTTAAAGATACCCCTTCTGCCATCGATATGTGCTAGACAGATATTCTCTCAAAAGAGGTTTTATTTAAAGGATTACTCAGTGGTGCCAGAATGTGGTCTTACAAGACAGGCAGTTTTCTATGACTGATGTCATAAGACAGATAGTCTTCTATGACAGTGGTCTCTCAAAACAGGTTATCTTCTATGACAGTGGTCTCACAAGACAGGTGGTCTTCTATGACAGTGGTCTCACAAGACATGTGGTCTTCTGTGACAGTACAAGGCATGTGGCCTTCTATGACAGTGGTCTCACAAGACAGGTGGTCTTCTATGACAGTGGTCTCACAAGACATGTGGTCTTCTATGACAGTGGTCTCACAAGACAGGCGGTCTTCTATGACAGTGGTCTTACAAGACATGTGGACTTCTATGACAGTGGTCTCACAAGACAGGTGGTCTTCTATGACGGTGGTCTCACAAGACATGTGGTCTTCTAAGACAGTGGTCTCACAAGACAGGTGGTCTTCTATGACAGTGGTCTCACAACACAGGTGATCTTCTATGACAGTGGTCTCACAAGACAGGTGGTCTTCTATGACAGTGGTCTCACAAGACATGTGGACTTCTATGACAATGGTATCACAAGACAGGTGGTCTTATATGATAGTGGTCTCATAAGACAGGTGGTCTTCTATAACAGTGGTCTTACAAGACAGGTGGTCTTCTAAGACAGTGGTCTCACAATACAGGTGATCTTCTATGACAGTGGTCTCACAATACAGGTGGTCTTCTATGACAGTGGTCTCACAAGGATACATTTTAGTGATTGATAATATCATAAATGTCATATACTTTAGGCCATACACTGTAGTAAGAATTAACGTTTCTGGTTTACAACACCTGATATCAGATTTGAAAATTGAGTAGATGAAGTGAGGACCGTTGTTAAAATTTTATAAAACAACAATAAAAAGAAAAACTGAAACTCAACTTTGATGAAAGAACCATTGAAACTGGGGGGATAAAATGCCTTTATTATACAGTAGAACCTGTCTTGATCAATACTCCTTCTGCCATCGATATGTGCTTTTGCTAGACAGATGGTCTCTCAAAAAAGGTTTATTGAAAGGATTACTAAGTGGTTCCAGAATGTAGTCTTACAAGACATGTGGTCTTCTATGACAGTGGTCTCACAAGACATGTGGTCTTCTATGACATTGGTCTCAGAAGACTAGTGGTCTTTTATGACAGTGGTCTCACAAGACAGGTGATCTCTATGACTGTGGTCTCACAAGACATGTGGACTTCTATGACAATGGTCTCACAAGGATACATTCTAATATTTGGTAATACCATAAATGTTAAATACTTTAGGCTATACACTGTAGTAAGAATTAACGTTTCTGGTTTACAACACCTGATATCATATTTGAAAATTGAGTAGATGAAGTGAGGATCGTTGTTCAAACAGAAAATTTTATCATGTAAAAGTAACGATTGTTTTAAGTCTAGACATATTTTCCGAGTTTGAATTGTTTGATTATATATATATATATATATATATATATATATATATATATATATATATATATATATATATATATATATTATATATCTATATATAGATATGTATGTGTGTATATATATACATATAAATATTTATATATATATATATATATATATATATATATATATATATATATATATATATATATATATATATATATCTATATATATATATATATATATATATATATATATATATATATATATATATGTGTGTGTGTGTGTGTGTATGCATGTTAGTGTGTGTATGTTTAAAATAGATGTGTGTGTGTGTAGATACTTGTTTTGCTTCATACTAAAATGTCGCCCTTTCATTGGATATAAAGAGTCACGTGACTTCCGTCTATGATTCTATGGAGAGTCAGTAGCAAAAATTAGACGACAATGCCGGATGATACGATACACAATCCTGTGTACAGTGACAATTGAAGACATTTCCTAAATGAGAATATGGTCCACAACAAAATAAAATTATTATTAGGTTTATTACTGACTGTCCATGAAAATAAGTCAGGTTGCCTTCCAATGACTTGATCAACCCGACATATTTCTGTGGACGGTCAGTAACAAACCTAATAACTAACAGTGTGTGCATATGAGTGTGTATAAATATGTATATTGTTCCTGCAAATGGCATTAATGGGAGGCTATAAAATATATTGCTGTTAGGTGATTTCATAATCTTTAATTACTGTGTTTTTCATCTTAGGTGCTCTGCTGGTCAGAAATCAGGCAGCACACACTTTGCAGAAAAAATATTTTGGGGGTGGCACTGTGGCTGTAAGTGCCGCAGCTGAACGTTTCCACAAGTTTAGACCCAATTTGGCTGAGAGGTAAGTATTGAGTATAGTTTTGCTTATAAACATAAAACATTATTTCACAGGAATGTTTGTCATGAATCATGTGGTAGGTGAAAGCCACATGAAAATTTTGTTATGAAATTTTTGCACATTTTGTTTTTCTATATACATGTAGCGTGTATTTAATACAGTACTGTACCCGATTTTATAAAAAATATTATTGTCATATTTAACACTTTTTTGTCTAGAGTTATTTCCCTTTACACCATATGAACACAGGCCATAGATATGAAAATACATTAATTGCTCAGTATGTTTCACATATTTCCTTTATGTCTTTTTGCATACATGTAGCCTAGATTTGATTCAGTACTGTTCCTAAATTTTATGAGGGGATTTTATTTCCATATTTAACACTTTTTTTGTCAAGAGTTATTCCCCTTTATACCATTTGCCCACAGGCCATATTTAGAATCATTATACAGTACATATGAAAATACAGTCATCTCTTGTTATAACAGAACTTAGCATATATTTGCATATTTGGTTAGTGGCAGAAATTTTATGGGAACGAATTTACATCCATGTTAATTTGTTTGATAAAATGGCACATTTGCTTTCAGACACCAGCAGTGATTTTCAGGAACAAACATGCATTTTATCTCTAGAATTGACTTGTTATAACAGCAAAGCATCAAAAATGAAAAACATAATTTATTTAAATAATAGACTGAAAAAAAACCCAATAAAAACAAATTTACTTGTTGTTGTCATTTAATTGCATCATATTGAATTGAGGTTGAACATTTAATAGGGGTTTAACAACAAAGGATGTTCCTGCAATCTTAATTTGATGCCAAGCCTAGAAATTTGATATAACAGCATATTTGATATAATGGCAATTCTACTGGGTCCCAACCTGGCCGTTATAACAAGAGCTGACTATACATGATTTGCTCAATACATTTCGCATATATTCTTTTTGTCTTTCTATATACATGTAGCCTAGTTATGATACTATACTGTACCTGATTGTATGAGGGAATTTTATTTGCATTTAACACTTTTTTGTCAAGAGTTATTCCCCTTTGTCCCATTATACTACAGGCTATCGTTATTTTCATTGTACTTATGGACATACATTATTAGCTCAGTATGTTTCACATAATATATTTTTTATGTTTTTCTATATACCTTGTAGCCTAGATTTGATTCAGTACGGCACCTAATTTTATAGGGGAATATTATTTACATTTAACAAATTTTTGTCAAGAGTTATTCCCCTTTATAAAAATACATAATTTGCTCAATGTGTTTAACGTTTTTTTCTTTCAGTTACATGTAGCCTAACCTAGAATCAGTACATCACTGAAAACAATACATCACTTAGATAGCATTATCCTGTAACATTTGTATATCACACTTCAGGTTAAGAGTTATGGCCCCTTGCAATGACGACTTTTATGCGTTCTGACAAGAATTAGGAATGTTAATGCCCCATCAGCTGAGGGCAGTGATCCTCGTCTGTTCTCCTAAAAACTCATCACTGCTTGTTCACTCGTCAAAAGTAATTTGATTTGTTCCCCCAACAGCAAAATAATCTCTGTGAATGTTACATTATTCTGCATACATCTCCGGCGTTGATAACTCCAAATCTTATCCATCATGATTCACAGCGAGGGCATATGTCAGCCATCCATCCACCCATGCCACTGAAGAATGTTTCAAGTGTACAATGCTCCAAAACTCTGTAAAGATTTTCCCTGTCCTGTGATCAGAGTGTCAATCATGATCGCAGTGTCAATTGCAATCAGAAACTGATATTGAAACCCATAAGATTTCCCAAATGTATTTATTTCATTACTTAAAACAGAGAGATCAACATCTCTTGTAGCACATGTACAATCCATGTGAATCATGTTTCCTGATGAAGGTAAAATGGCTGAACAGCGAAAATGTAAAACGATCCCAAAACGGTGATAGATCTTCTCTGCGGGGAGATTGATTCGAGATCTGATAGATGGTTGAAATTCTGATTGACTGGATATGCAGTGATAAGTGAAAGTGTCAGATATGTTGGCGAATTCCGTTAGCCATTAAGATATCAAAGCTTTCGATATAGGTATTTTTCACCATTGGTTTTATTCAAAGGTTTCATTAAATGTACATTTCCTCTGATATAACGTTGACATGTATGTAATTATATTCATTGCTTTCAGAATTCCATTTAAAGTGCCAATTGATTTCAGCTCGGTACCTTACAAATGGCCTTAGGTTTAATTGATTGGTTTGCTTTTTTTTTTTCGTTTGTTTTACGTTTTATCAGGTGTTTCACGCAACACTGAGAACTTTTTTGTTAAGAGGAGTGTGGAGAGGTGTTGGGCTCCAGTAGACTGTTGTTCACCTTTGCATTCCATTGTCATTTACAAACTAATAAATATTTTCAACTTCTTCCTAAAAATCACGCTGGACATTTTTCTTCAAATTATAAATTGTCAGTTTCTTGATCTTTATATCCCAAGGGACTTCAAGGATGGGGTGAACACTGGCCCCTACTGGTTCAATTTGTACCTACAAATTATGGTCAGGTGTTTTCCCTCCTCTGGAAATTCTATTTATGTTTAAACCATAGTATTCATAAAGCTGTAATTTTTAAAAAAATCTATTTCAATTTTCCTGCATCGCCATGTTTTTTTTCGGGAAATAGATGAATGTATATCCATGCCCCCAAGATGAAATATTAGAGGGGAAAGGGGGGGGGGTTGGTTGGTTCTGGGTTGGGGGTGTTAGGTGAGGCATATTGTTTTTCATATTCCTGCCTCAAATGATTTGAGTTTCTTTCACAAATTTTTTATATCAATAGTTTCATTATGTCTATCACTCAGAAATATTTGCCAGGCTTACAGGACCTCAAAATGACACAAAATGGCAGACTCTGTAGGGGCTTAGTGTAGTATTTCCTTTATTTGTGATAAAATCCGTTTTGGTCTCGAGATTGTGCAATGCAGTTATCCAGAATCAAGGGAAGATGATAAAAAAAGCTTTGCCTTCTCGTAAATTAATCACCATTTGACAATGTATCACTAAACGTTTCAATTGATCAAATTTTCTTTGATCAGTGCCAGATCTCCGATTAATAAAAATGCAATTTAACCTCTATCTCATGGCAGAATTTGATCAGGGCACACAATAGCTACAAATATGTCTGGTTTAATGTTCGAACATACAACGTCTCCCATACCTCGGGAATAATTATATCCAGCAAGTCTTTGGGAAGCTTGTAATCAGTTTTGCAGAAGAGGAATATCTCTGTAACACAGAAGATTTTTTTTTTTGCTATGTTTAACGACACATGATTTGGGTCAGCAGATATAGTCTTTGCAAATGGCTCTGTTTACAGTGTCGTTTGTTTTCTCATAGTTGTCTTTATAGATAGATAGACAGACAGACAGACAGACAGACAGATGGACAGATAGATAGATAGAGAGACAGACAGATAGATAGATAGATAGACAGACAGACAGATAGATAGATAGATAGAGAGATAGACAGACAGATAGATTAATAGAAAGATAGACAGATAGATAGATAGATAGATAGATAAATAGATAGATAGACAGACGGATAGATAGATAGGTAGATAAATAGATAGATAGATAGATAGAGAGAGAGATAAATAGACAGATAGATAGACAGATGGATTGATAGATAGATAGATAGATAGAAAGATAGATAGAGAGATAGATTGACAGAGGGACAGACAGATAGATAGATGGATGGATGAATAGATAGATGAATGGAGAGGGGAGAGAGAGAGATAGAGAGAGAGAGATGGATGAATGGGTAGATGGATAGATAGATAGATGATACAAAATAAATAGATACAGTAAAACTATCTTATAATGAATTTCAAGGGGCCTTCTTTTTTGATTCGTGATAAGGACAGTTTGTTTTATAGTTATAGCAAAGTCAGCGGAAGGATTACAATTCAATTCGTTAAGAACAAAAATCACTCTAAATTCAAGCTGAAAAGGGACTTTCCAGGAAATAAAAAGAAAACAGAATATTTTTGTTTCTTTTTTATTTACAGAATTTATTTAATCAGAGATTATGCCATCTACTTACACTTAGAGAAAAAGACAAGAATTTATTTTGTTTTATGATATTGATCACTCTGACGTTATTCGTTAAGTACACCAATTTATACAAACTGAGTTTGTTACATTCATGTTTTACTGTAAATAGATAGATGGAGATAGATAGATAAATAGATAGTCCAGTAGACCGATAGATAGGTAGAAAATAGATAGATGGACAAATAGATATTATGTGACTATAGGAAGAAGTTAAACATACATGTAATTTACTCAGTCTAGATGGGATACATAATCATTATTTAGTTTAGGTGGGGAACATACCGGTTACTTACATGTCATATAGTGTAGGAAGGATACATACATGTTATCTATTCAGTCTAGGTCGGATACATTCACGTTATTTATTCAGTCTAGATGGGATACATACACATTATTTACTTAGTCTAGGTGGGATACATACATGTTATTTATTCAGTCTAAGTGGGATACATACTCATTATTTACTCAGTCTAAGTGGGATACATACATGATATTTATTCAGTCTAGATGGGATACATACACATTATTTACTTAGTCTAAGTGGGATACATACATGATATTTATTCAGTCTAGATGAGATACATATGCATTATTTATTCAGTCTAGATGGGATACATACATGATATTTATTCAGTCTAGATGAGATACATATGCATTATTTATTCAGTCTAGATGGGATACATACATGATATTTATTCAGTCTAGATGGATACATACGCATTATTTACTTAGTCTAGGTGGGATACATACATGTTATTTATTCAGTCTAAGTGGGATACATACTCATTATTTACTCAGTCTAAGTGGGATACATACATGATATTTATTCAGTCTAGATGGGATACATATGCATTATTTATTCAGTCTAGGTGGAATATATACACATTATGTATTCAGAATACATATAATGTTATTTACATTTTACTTACTTAGGGGTATATACTTGTTATTTATAAGTCACTTAGTGTAGGAGGGGTATATGCATTCAATTAGCAATTAAGTCAGAGAAGGAGGGAACATTCATGTTATTTTCATGTCTGTAAGTGTAGATGGGACACATACATGTTATTTACAAATAACATGAGGGAGATGTAGAGGTTAGACATACATGTTGTGTACAAGTAACACAAGGGAGATGTAGAGGTTAGACAACCATGTTGTGTACAAGTCACATGAGGGAGATGTAGAGGTTAGACATACATGTTATTTACAAGTAACACAAGGGAGATGTAGAGGTTAGATATACATGTTATTTACAAGTCACATGAGGGAGATGTAGAGGTTAGACATACATGTTATTTACAAGTAACACAAGGGAGATGTAGAGGTTAGACATACATGTTATTTACAAGTCACATGAGGGAGATGTAGAGGTTAGACATACATGTTATTTACAAGTAACATGAGGGAGATGTAGAAGTTAGACATACATGTTATTTACAAGTAACATGAGGGAGATGTAGAGTTTAGACATACATGTTATTTACAAGTAACATGAGGGAGATGTAGAGGTTAGACATACATGTTATTTACAAGTAACATGAGGGAGATGTAGAGGTTAGACATACATGTTATTTACAAGTAACACAAGGGAGATGTAGAGGTTAGACATACATGTTTATTTACAAGTAACATGAGGGAGATGTAGAGGTTAGACATACATGTTATTTACAAGTAACATGAGGGAGATGTAGAGGTTAGACATACATGTTATTTACAAGTAACACAAGGGAGATGTAGAGGTTAGACATACATGTTATTTACAAGTAACATGAGGGAGATGTAGAGGTTAGACATACATGTTATTTACAAGTAACATGAGGGAGATGTAGAGGTTAGACATACATGTTATTTACAAGTAACACAAGGGAGATGTAGAGGTTAGACATACATGTAATTTACAAGTAACATGAGGGAGATGTAGAGGTTAGACATACATGTTATTTACAAGTAACATGAGGGAGATGTAGAGGTTAGACATACATGTTATTTACAAGTAACACAAGGGAGATGTAGAGGTTAGACATACATGTTATTTACAAGTAACATGAGGGAGATGTAGAGGTTAGACATACATGTTATTTACAAGTAACACAAGGGAGATGTAGAGGTTAGATATACATGTTATTTACAAGTCACATGAGGGAGATGTAGAGGTTAGACATACATGTTATTTACAAGTAACATGAGGGAGATGTAGAGGTTAGACATACATGTTATTTACAAGTAACATGAGGGAGATGTAGAGGTTAGACATACATGTTATTTACAAGTAACATGAGGGAGATGTAGAGGTTAGACATACATGTTATTTACAAGTAACACGAGGGAGATGTAGAGGTTAGACATACATGTTATTTACAAGTAACACAAGGGAGATGTAGAGGTTAGACATACATGTTATTATTTACAAGTAACATGAGGGAGATGTAGAGGTTAGACATACATGTTATTTACAAGTAACATGAGGGAGATGTAGAGGTTAGACATACATGTTATTTACAAGTAACATGAGGGAGATGTAGAGGTTAGACATACATGTTATTTACAAGTAACATGAGGGAGATGTAGAGGTTAGACATACATGTTATTTACAAGTAACATGAGGGAGATGTAGAGGTTAGACATACATGTTATTTACAAGTAACATGAGGGAGATGTAGAGGTTAGACATACATGTTATTTACAAGTAACATGAGGGAGATGTAGAGGTTAGACATACATGTTATTTACAAGTCACATGAGGTAGATGTAGAGGTTAGACATACATGTTATTTACAAGTAACATGAGGGAGATGTAGAGGTTAGACATACATGTTATTTACAAGTAACATGAGGGAGATGTAGAGGTTAGACATACATGTTATTTACAAGTAACATGAGGGAGATGTAGAGGTTAAACATGTTATTTACAAGACACATGGGGGAAATGTAGAGTTTAGACATATGTGTTATTTACAAATAACATGGGAGAGATGTAGAGGTTAGACAAATGTGTTATTTATAAGTCACTTGAGGGAGATGTAGAGGTTAGACATAAGTGTTATTTACAAGTAACATGAGGAAGATGTAGAGGTTAGACAAATGCATATTTTACAAGTTACTTGAGGGAGATGTAGAGGTTAGACATAAGTGTTATGTACAAGTAACATGAGGATGATGTAGAGGTTAGACAGATGTGTTATTTACAAGTCACTTGAGGGAGATGTAGAGGTTATACATAAGTGTTATTTACAAGTAACATGAGGGAGATGTAGAGGTTAGACATAAGTGTTATGTACAAGTAACATGAGGACGATGTATAGGTTAGACAAATGTGTTATTTACAAGTGTTATTTACAAGTCACTTGAGGGAGATGTAGATGTAAAACAGACATGTTATTTACAAGTAACAGGAGGGAAATGAAAAGATAGACATGTGTTATTTACAAGTCACTTGAGGGAGATGTAGAGGTAAGACAAACATGTTATTTACAAGTAACACAAGGGAGATGTAGAGGTTAGACCTACATGTTATTTATAAGTCTATTGAGGGAGATGTAGAGGTTAGACATACATGTTGTTTATAAGTCTATTGAGGGAGATGTAGAGTTTAGACATACATGTTATTTATAAGTCTATTGAGGGAGATGTAGAATTTAGACATACATGTTATTTATAAGTCTATTGAGGGAGATGTAGAGGTTAGACATACATGTTATTTATAAGTCTATTGAGGGAGATGTAGAGTTTAGACATACATGTTATTTATAAGTCTATTGAGGGAGATGTAGAGGTTAGACCTACATGTTATTTATAAGTCTGTTGAGGGAGATGTAGAGGTTAGACATACATGTTATTTATAAGTCTATTGAGGGAGATGTAGAGTTTAGACCTACATGTTATTTATTAGTCTATTGAGGGAGATGTAGAGGTTAGACATACATGTTATTTATAAGTCTATTGAGGGAGATGTAGAGGTTAGACATACATGTTATTTATAAGTCTATTGAGGGAGATGTAGATGTTAGACATGTGTTATTTACAAGTCACATGGGGAAGATGTAGAGGTTAGACCTACATGTTATTTCCTTTCATGTTTACATCTATCTCTGAGTAATAATCTTATATGTTTAGTAACAAATGGAATTTCAAATGACGTATCTGAGCTGTACTAACAGTTTTGCTTCAGATAGGATGAAGATTATTAAGTCAAACTAAGGACAGTAGATTTGAAACAACGGATGGCTTAAGCCGAGACAGTCACAGAGATTTTTCGTGTAACATTGAAGGAATAGCCAAACTAAACCTAATTGATAACCTTGTGTGGTAAGACCGATCAACGGGAAAGAAATTGATTTTGTGACAAGAATTTTGTTGGGGACATTTCTGAAGTTTTGCAGCTTATTGATTTTTCATTACCTTTGTCACATAAGAACGTAGCCTCACTGAGAAGGAGAAATAAAAGCATTAATATGAGCATTATTCTCCGAGGTGATTAACGGGATGATGATGAGATTGTCACCGATTGTGTTGCTTTGTTTGTGAAATATGGTGTTAGGGAGCAGTCATTTAACCTCAGCTAGAGGAAAGAGAGAGATAGGATTTCACTGTAGGATCAAATGAAAGGGGAGAAATGATTAGATGTAGAAAATGGAGACAGGAAGGCGATGATTTGACTCTTTGTAGAGCAGTCACATTAATTCTGTGAGGACATGAGATGATCATTTATCGGGACAGGGATAAAAATGTTACAGAATAGAATCGATATTAGAGAATAAGGGGTCTCCGTGACTCAGAGTCGTTTGAGTATCACTCTTTTAAACCTTGAGATCCCTCACCTCTGCATGCTTGGTCAGATTGGGTTCAAAACCCGCTGGAACCTGAGCTGATATATTTTTTTAGCAAGTTTGCCTGTTCACCTGCTACTAAATGTAGAAGGTGGATGGCGTCTTCCTGTGTATGCTGTACATGTATGTGGGTTCTCTCCCCCCACTGAAAAAATGTTGATTCTGGTGTTAAATACCAATAAAAGAAAGGAAAATGAAAATGAAAACGGTTTTATTTTGTGAAAACTTGAGCATAAAAATAGGGAAATCTGTCATTTTAGCTCACTTTAGCAGAATGCTACAGTATGAAACTATTCATAATCCTTTTTTTCATTTTTTAAACACGTCTTGATTTTTGTTTTGTTTGTTTAT